>OW285241.1:95699845-96299845 GCA_935421215.2 Melolontha melolontha
CGGTGCCTAATTATTCCCTGCGCTCGTTTCTGGCTGTAGGATTTCAGGTATCGTTGTAGATGTACGTTAGACTATTTAGTTGATGTTCGGCGATGGATTCTTGAATATTTTTCCTTTGATTTTCTATCGTTTTCGGTGGAACTACGTCTGTGACGCTATGTTGTTTGAAAGTTCGTTATTACCGAAAATTCTTGTAGTAATTCTCTTGTCGATCGAGTTAATTAATATTCAGGATACTTTTAATAACATTTAGATGAATTTATAATTTAGATTTATGTTTTTTAAGAGATTTCTAAGTGTTGGTCTAAAAAGATGCGTCTATTTATTTTTTAAATTCAAGGATCGAATATCTCGACAGCACTTGTCTGAATATTCCCAAACACGCTATCTATTGATATCAAAAGTCTCGATGATTTACCCTTTTAACAATTTTATATAAAAAGAATTTGATTAATTTTGATTATCTAATTGATTTTAAAAATTATATAATAAATTACCAAGTTAGGTTAAGATAGATTTGAATGATACAAATCGCATACTGCGCATGATAAATGTAAGCATAGCGAGATGTCAATTTGTAGGCGTGTCTTACTAGTGTCGATATAATACAAAGATGCATATGGATTTGAATATGTTTTTCGCGCTAATATTTGAAAATATGAATATGATATAATAAAATTAAATAATGAAAGGAAAATAAATATAGAAATTTAAAGAATGAAATGATCGTTATAAAAATACATATGCACTTCGATACTACTAAGACTTAATAATATTATTTATATAACCATTATATTATAACCCTTTTTCACTTTGTATGTCTTATTCTTCCTATTTTAGATGCAGCTCTATATGGATAACTTGCATCACAACAATGTCCCCGTCGAAAAGATGTCGGAATGTACAAATGAGGATATTCTTTTCGCTGAAGATGATATAGGAAATGAAAGATAACAACCTTGTTTTTCTAAACTTATTACGTGTCGTTCGAATAAAACAATTAGAAAGAAAAATAAGTTAACACCTTAATATAAAAACTTTATAAATTGTAAAGACGAAGTGTTTGTTTGTGTCATGAACTTCCTAAACATTATATTAGTATACCAAAGTCTTTTCTTCTTTTTTTTTTTATTATCAAATATGATTCTATTGTTTCTTTGTAACTTCTCTTTATTTATTCAAGCTGTCCAAATTCAAATTATCTAATCTAAATTAATGTTTCTTGTTTAAGTATATTTATTTGTAATTATATAAAAATAGTTTAGTTATAGTATTCATTTAATTGATGTATTTTGCGAGCTATAACATACCTTTCAATGTAAATAATAATTTTACTGACTGTATTTATTCAATTGTATATTACTGTTCCGTTAAATAATCCTGCAACATCGAAATATGGTATCTACCCTTTATGTACCCGGTTTCTTCTTCCATTAATTCATAGGTATTGTTGCCTAAGATTTTATTAATAATATAAGGTCCTTGATATGGTTTTAGCAGTTTTCCCATTATTTTATTTTTAAGATCAGTTACTCTCAATCTTTTCACTATTACCCTATCATTAAGATTATATGTCTTATATTTCTTATCAACGGTATTCCTCTTTCTTTCCCATTTAATTTTCTTTGTCAATAATTTCTCTCTTACTTCTATAAGTCGTTCGTTGAAGTTGATGGCTTCTGGATCTGTCCAAGGTCTCTGCGGTGGCTGACCAGTAAAAATTGTTATGGGACAATGGTTATGAACTGTACTGGGTGTGTTATTAATGGTGTGTTCTATTTGTTGTAAATATTTGGCCCATTTATTATGATTGTCATGTAGAAGTATTCTTAAATATTTCAGAGTTTCTCGTATATATCGTTCTGTTGGATTGCCCTGTGGATAACGTATTGATGTATAGTAGGTGCGGATGTTATGCGAATGTAGAAAGTCCTTGTATCTGTCATTGTTAAAGTATGTAGCGTGATCGGATAGTATTGCTAATGGTTTTCCAAATTGGGTAAAATAATCTGTTAACGCTTGTAGTACAGTATTGGTGTTGCATTTCTGTGTAGGAATAAGTTTGATAAATTTGGAAAAGATATCACAAATCACAAGAATATTTCTATAACCTTTCGTACTTGGTATTAAGTTTGAAAGAAAATCTATTGATATCAATTCTAACTTGTCGTATGCTACAATATTGTGGCTGATATTGGTATTCGTAAAGTTCTTGTCCTTCGCAAGTTCACATGTTCTGCAGTGTTTAATTACGCTTTTGATGATTCTCTCATCATTGATACAGTAGAATGCCTCTCTAAACAGTAACCAGCACTTTCTACCTCCTATATGCGTGTATGAATAATGTAAATATTCCGTTATTTCCCTGGTGTGTTTCTCATTTGTGACATATACGATGTTCTTACCTATCTGTTTTACTATTAAATTATCCTTAAATGACATGCCTTTGTAAGTTCCCTTTTTCTTTAAATGTAGATGTATTTCAGTGAAATCTGGACCTGATTGTATATATAAAAGCTTATTGTAGGAAAATATTCCCTGTCTTTGAAGTTGTACCAAATTTATGCAAATATTTTGTCGTTTCACATCCCCGTCCTGTCGTGTTAAAGCATCTGCTGTTATCATTTCCTTACCTGGTTTGTATACAATGTTAAATTCGTACTGCTGTATGAGCAACGTCCACCTGTAAATGCGACTATTATTCAGTTTGCAACTCATTATGTTAACCAGAGCTTTATGGTCCGTTTCTAGCGTAAAACTTTTTCCAATAAGGTAATATCTTAACTTAGTAAGGGCAAAAACAATAGCTAACATCTCTTTCTCCGATATTGTATATCTGGTTTCACATGCTTTGAGTGTTCGAGAAATGAAGTATATAGGTGTTTCGATGTTATCTTTGATTTGAACAAGCTCCGCTGCGATGGTTTGATATGATGCATCAGTTCTAACTACAAACGGCAATGTAAAATCAGGGTGGTGAAGTTTTAAGTTTTCAACAAAGCTTTCTTTCAACAGATTAAAACAACTTTCATGTTCTGCGGTCCACGACCATTTCTTGCCTTTCTTCAATAGATCCAATAATGGTATGGTTCTTTCACTATAATGGGATATGAATTTACGATAGTAATTAAGAACCCCTAAGAATCCTCGTAATGTTTTTAGATTTTTAGGTCTTGTATAATTCTTAATTTCATCCAGGCGTGTTGGATCAAGTAAAATGTTATCTCTATTTATCACGTAGCCAAGGTAATTTATTTCGTGACGGAAAAATTGACATTTTAAAAGGTTTAATTTCATACCTTCTGTTGTTAAAGTATTTAGAATAATTTTCAGGTGCTGTAAATGCTGTTCTACACTCTCGGAAAATATTATTATATCATCAAGATAATGTAATGCGAATTCGTCGTATTTATCCAATATTTTATGTAAAAATCTAATAAGGGCGGCGGGCGATGTTTTTAGGCCAAATGGGCACACTCTGAATTGATAAACAATACCATTCACCAGAAAACCACAGTACCTTCTTGATTCTGGTTCTAAGTTGATAAGCCAAAATGCGTTCTTAAGATCTAACTTGCTGTATATGGGCTTATTACCACATTTTGTTAATAATACATCGATATTTTGCGGCATTTCGAATTCGGGTTTAATTCTTAGGTTCAATGCTCTTGCATCTAAACATATACGTAGAGATAAGTCTTTCTTTTGGACTATTACTATCGGATTTATAAAGTAGGTATTTGACTTTTCTATTATGCCAGTCTGTTCTAATCGTTCCAGTTCCTGACTTACTTTCTGCTGATAATGATACGGAATGGGGTAATTTTTACTAATTAGTGGGTCTTCGTTATCTATTTTAATCGGATGCTGGTATCCTTTTGCAAACACTACATCATTGTTAATAAGAGTAATATTATTGTATAAAATTGCTATTAAGTCGGGTATGACAGTTGTATCTGGTATCTTAGAGTTCTCTATAAAATTCTTTATATCATCATAATTATTTATTGTTTTCGCTACATGATTATCCATTCTAACTTCCGCAACATCTCCTCGCTCGTGACTATCCTTCGTTCCTTGCCTAACTACCATTCTCTCCATTCCAATATTTGTATTATTAAATTCTATTATTTTTCCATCTGTTTCATTATTCCCCTCGTAATCTCTTCTATTGCACGGTTCATTATTTAATATAATATTATTTATTTCACTCGTAAGCACTTCCTTCTTATATAGGTTATAACCTTTTAACTCTTCTTCTGATAATTGTTTTTCAAATATAACTTTATTCTCATCTATATTTAGTATACCATTTTCGAAATCTAAGATCATTTTGAGTTTTTTAATACTGTCAATACCTATAATACAGTCGTATTGTAGTTTATCTATTATATAGCAATGTATGATGTATTTTGATTTGTCGACTAATATTTCTGTTGATAATTGTTTTGTTACCGTCCCCATGCGTTTTCCGTTCGCTGCAATGATATCTGTCCCTTTCGTTTTTACAATGTTCTTCTCGTATCCCCGTATATTCGTAGCTTTCTCTGCCTTTAATAAAGTTATTTCCGCTCCTGTATCGATTAAGCAATATAAAAAGGTATTTTCGAATTTTAATTTTACAATAGGTAAAGTATATATTTGGGTAGTTTGATTGCCTGCATCTTCTACATTGATGAATTCTTCCGGATGTTGATAGAAAGTAATATTTTCAAATTTAAAAGGTATGTTACAGTCGTCATGGGTTTTTAATTTTGTGCTGATGATGGGCCTTGTGTTGGATTGGTGTAGAGGTCCTCGGATAAAATTGGCGTTTTTTTTAATACCTCCTCCATATTTGTTCGTATCGGCGATACAGATCGATGACGTCTGTTAATATTATTTACGAGACCACGTCCACGATTTCGGATATGATTAAATCCTCTTCCTTGTTGATTAGTATTATGGTTTGTATTGTTATTGTTTGTTTGTCGATCCGTAGTGCGATTGTAATTATTGAAATAATTATTGCTGTTGTATCTGGATGGCTGGTAGTTGTAATTAGGTCTATTTGATGGATTGTTTGAATTATTAGTATCACGATCATTGTACATATTATTGTTAGAATTGTTATTATTATTATATGATCTTGTAAAATTTTGATTTCTATTATTGTTGTTGAAATTATTATAACGTTGCGGTGGTGAGTTATTTGGGTTATTGTTCGGATTATTTGAATTTAGTGACGGATGATTGCGAGAGTTGGGATTGCGATATATGTGTTGTGGCTGATGGTTATTCTCCGAATAATCATCTAGACGTCTCATTATGTCTATGAGAGAGTCCATATCCGTAACTCTTTGACATATGATAGCCTGTGTATCGGTGTAGATGAAATGATTTAGGAGCTGCCTGGCAATCATTGATTCTTCCATGTCATTCAGGTGTTTACACTGGTTATAGATACGGGAAGCGTATGTCTCGCGTGATACTTGTCCCAATCGATATTTACCTGTCAACAACCGTATTTTAGCTCTGTTTTGTTGCGTTTCGTCCCAATAATTCTTCTTAAAGAGTGTAACAAATTGGTCAAGAGAATTGCAATGGTCCTCAATTCTTTGAAACCACTCCTGTGCACTGTAACGTAAAGTTACTCGTATGACCTCCATCCTCTGCTTCTCCTCAGGTATATCCTCTAAGTAGCGTAAAAGACAACTAAGATACGTCATAGGATGTACACGTGTGATATCCCCGTCGAAATGATGTAAATTTTCTATCTTTATAGAGCTATTATTAGTGTTAATATAATTAGTTGATGTAAAATAGCCTTTTATTTTATTTTCCAATCGTTTAATGTTAGTCTGTGTAGTCGTATAATTTTCATTATTAGTTATAGTTATAGTATCTAAATTTTGTCTGACAATATTGATTTCCTGTTTATTATGATCTTTGTATTGGTTTAACGTTGATTTTAATTGTTCTGTGTTATCATTATTTATTTTGTTATAATTGGTCAATTTTGTATTAAACAGATTATTATTTTCAGAAATCATTTTGTCTACGTTTTGTTGTATGTCTTGTGTTGTAGTTTTAAGTCTCTGTTCAGTATTATTTTGAATTTCAGTAGTTGCGGTCTCTAATTGCTTAGCCCAATGTAAATTCTGTAGATTAACGGTTTCATCAAGTTTAATTAAGTACTTAAGTTCGTTTTCTTCCATCTTTTTCTGAGCTGTAGAAATTTCTGCTATCTTACCCTCTAAATCTACTTTGAAAGCACTTAATTTGTTATCGATGTTTGCATTATTTATTTCAAATTTTTGATTAATATTGTTCATGTTTATCTCTAATTTAGTTGTTAGATCACTATTCATGTTGCTTATGTCTGTTTTCATATTAGTTAGTTCTTGTTTTAAGTATTTGTTATCTTGTTTTGACTCCTTATTATTTGTATCTAATTTGTTGTTCATATTTATATTGTCTTGTTTTAAATCGGTCATTTGTGTCATTAATATCTGTAACATATTCATCACCTGGCCATTGTCTGGTGGACTTACCCCTTCAGTTGTAGACGCTTGTGCCACGGGAATGTATCCCTGTTCAACCCTGTCTTCTTCAGTACTGTCCTTTACTGCTTTGGATCTATGTCGAGTATCCATTTTGATATTTATTAAATTTATGAAGTTTACTGAATTTATATAAATATGTATCCTTTATTTTAAAAGTATGATAATAATAAATAGTTAAAAAATACAGAGTTATGTTTAAAATATGAATAATAATACTCGAGACACCGTAATTTTATTAGTGAATCAAAAGTTAAATAAAATAACGTATGCACAAGGTGATATTTTCCCTTTCACTAACCTTTAATATGTCCTAGAATCCTCCAAAGTCTGCTATGTAGTGAAATAAAGGTAACAATCTGCTGTGTAATAGGAAAAACATGTACACACAACGACAATAATAATCTACACCTTTTTGTCTATATAATATATGAAACAATTTGAAAAGTATCAATTATTTGCAATATTTAACTTTGTAGATGAGTTATCAACAAGAAGCAACAGGCCACACGTTGTCGGCGACAATTGATAAATTGCGCTGAGATAGGCCTCTACGTTGGGCTAGCCAATTGATAAGCCCTTTAAGCCCTGGTGAGATAATGAAATGTTAATGAAATAAAAGTGTAAGATAATTATGTATTTGAAAAGATTAGTTGGGCGCCTTAATTTATAAAATCTCACCTCAGACTGCGCTATCTTTATCTCGAATAGCCAACTAGTCGGAAAGCAAGAAACTATTTTTTTTAAAAAAAACTTTACTAAATGTGGGTGATCTCAGGTTCGTCGTGAATTTTAGGTTGTTGCTTCCAAAAAAGAGAATAATATTAATGTTGACGCTTAATATAATAACTCCTACAAACAAATATGAACAAATAAAAGATTCATGTAAAATTAAAAATATGATGTTTATTAAATTAAAGGAAACTGTAAAAATATAACGTATTACAAATGAGATATTAACGAAACTGCATATACGCATAAACAACAAGGTGTTACTAATGTGAAAAGAGGTTATGTGTGTTAAACTAATAAATAATATGAATATAAATGTGAATACTCTTATTACAATAATGGTGAGTACCCTTTTATTGCTATCTCTAAGTTATAAATAGATTGTTTAATTAAATATAAAAATCATGACAGGACGTGATAGATTAGGTAAATAATTCGAGAATATAGTTAAATAAAAGTTTAAAGAATTTAATTTTTGGGAAAATAGATAAATATTATCTGAAAACCTGTTATAATAATGATCCGGATGTATGTTTGTAGATCGTATGTGTGAATTGGGAAGATTCTCGGTGATCCGAAAATGTTCGGGTGCAGTACAAAACGATGGCGGTGTAGGTGGCTGCTTACGCCGACGCTATCGAAGATTTTCCTCGGACTTCGTCTTCGGTGCCTAATTATTCCCTGCGCTCGTTTCTGGCTGTAGGATTTCAGGTATCGTTGTAGATGTACGTTAGACTATTTAGTTGATGTTCGGCGATGGATTCTTGAATATTTTTCCTTTGATTTTCTATCGTTTTCGGTGGAACTACGTCTGTGACGCTATGTTGTTTGAAAGTTCGTTATTACCGAAAATTCTTGTAGTAATTCTCTTGTCGATCGAGTTAATTAATATTCAGGATACTTTTAATAACATTTAGATGAATTTATAATTTAGATTTATGTTTTTTAAGAGATTTCTAAGTGTTGGTCTAAAAAGATGCGTCTATTTATTTTTTAAATTCAAGGATCGAATATCTCGACAGCACTTGTCTGAATATTCCCAAACACGCTATCTATTGATATCAAAAGTCTCGATGATTTACCCTTTTAACAATTTTATATAAAAAGAATTTGATTAATTTTGATTATCTAATTGATTTTAAAAATTATATAATAAATTACCAAGTTAGGTTAAGATAGATTTGAATGATACAAATCGCATACTGCGCATGATAAATGTAAGCATAGCGAGATGTCAATTTGTAGGCGTGTCTTACTAGTGTCGATATAATACAAAGATGCATATGGATTTGAATATGTTTTTCGCGCTAATATTTGAAAATATGAATATGATATAATAAAATTAAATAATGAAAGGAAAATAAATATAGAAATTTAAAGAATGAAATGATCGTTATAAAAATACATATGCACTTCGATACTACTAAGACTTAATAATATTATTTATATAACCATTATATTATAACCCTTTTTCACTTTGTATGTCTTATTCTTCCTATTTTAGATGCAGCTCTATATGGATAACTTGCATCACAACAATATATATATATATATATATATAATATTTTCGTGACCTTGGTATGATAAGGTAAACTTAATAAGTCGGCGATTAAAGGTCTGGTTCATTACTTCATAGTATATATATTTAAAACAACCCTACATGTTTCGGCATGATGCCTTTGTCAAGGGAATAAAAAATATAAATGACAGAATATAAAAAAATATATATTTATAATTTATATTCTGTCATTTATATTTTTTATTCCAAGGCATCATGCCGAAACATGTAGGGTTGTTTTAAATATATATACTATGAAGTAATGAACCAGACCTTTAATCGCCGACTTATTAAGTTTACCTTATATATATATAAGGTAATATATATATATTGAGGCATTGCAAGAAGGAGTCGCTCTCTGAAAGAAACAAAGAAAATATGTAACCATAATGTTTATACCATAATATTTATATCTACTTTGTACGTTAATATTAAGAAGGGGGAAGATTGATTCAAAGAATAAATACGTTATTTTGACGACAAATTCACCTTGAAATAATTAACTTATTTTTCTAATTTTTTTATTATAATGTTTATATTCATTTTTCTTTCAAATTCATATTTAACGCGTGTTTATTCAAACAAATGTAACGTATTTATTTTCAAATGCATTTGAACGATGAAGCCCCGCCCACAATGTCAACGGTGCAATAACCCGAGGAAAAAACCAATATTGACGGAGTGTTTGTAAACACATAAAACATATGTTATGCAACTAAAATTATCTTATAAATCGAATTGTAATTTTTTTAACTATTTTACACAGTAAAATTGTCTAATTTAATAATATTAACAAATTTAATGCAAGTAAAGAATGGGGCGATTTAGCGGAAAGTTATGCAATTAAAAACAAGTGAAAAAAACAAGCGTCGGTCATTAGTCGTCACAGTGAAAGGTCACGTTTTTTTTTGTGCTCCGTAATAATTAAAATAATTAAGCAAAATTATTAAGTGCAAGAGATTTTTAATATTACAAAACGTTACATCTGCCTACCAACCACCTGTGGACAAAATTTAACAGCCGCCGACCAAATAGTCCGAGACTTACGAATTTTTAAAGATTTTTACCGCCATAAAAATCTCACCGTAGCTTGACCACCATCGTTGACGATCGAAATCGGTCATTCGCTCTAGACGCAGTCGGACTTGGAAATTTCAACAAATTTCAAGTTATCCCGAGGGACCGTAGCAGAAACATTCTCCCGTTTCCCGTTGTGAAGACGTATCCAGAACACAGGCACAAGAAGCAACGGAGATCATATACGAAGATTCAGGTTTTTCCTAATTTTAACAAACGCTCCCGCGCCATTTTTACTTGCGCATGTACATTTCTAGAACTTTACTTTGTTATTCCATAACTAACTATTTATATTACTTTCACCGATATTTTATCACTGCAATCTTTAGTCAAATTATTTAAATATTGGCATCTACTATTTGTATTTGTAAAACTTGATGCCATGTCACTGTTATAAACTATTTTACTAAGACAACACATTATTGCACCTGTCTTACACCATATTATTATACTGTACGAATACCAACCGTCGAGTGTGTCTCGCTTAACATTACTTGTGTGTCACGAAATTATTAATATAAATTTCTCAAACTTTGAAAAATCGTTTATCCCTAATAAAGTTAATTGTCAATATTTTACTTTGTTTTTTTGTAATATACTTGAGATATTGTTCCGTTCCCAACTTAATAAATTACGTAAAGAAAGTAAAAGTGGAGAGAAGTGAACCTACCTTAGCCCTGAAGAGAGAAAGAAGCTAGCCGAAGATAATAAAACAGATAAGTATTGAATGAGCCCAAGTTGAATTTTACATGATATTTTTTTATGACATTCATTTATTTTATTTTACCGTACGTAAGAAACAATTTTATTTATCAACAATTCGTAACATTACATTTGGCGATCCCAACTTAGTGGGGCATTTATAACAGTCATAACAGTAATTAACATTTTATTCATTACATTAAAGCGTACGCAATATAACACATGTCAGCCCAACTTTTGAAATAATTCAGGAATATAATAATATATATATATATATATATATATATATATATATAACGGGTGTTCAGAAACATTCGAAGTCAAGTGGGCTCTGAACAAAAAATCGTATATCTTTACTTAAGTATCTGATTTGTAATAATTATTAAATGTCAACTGTTGTCTGTCAAAAATCAATCTATCTCAGACATGACTTCATATTTTCAAGGACTACTTTGACTTCGAATGTTTCTGAACACCCGTTATATATATATATATATACAGTTCATAAAGTATAAGTTTTCAGTTCGTACTGCCCAAGTGGGAACCGCAAATTGTACTTTATCTCTTTCTAACACACATGAATACGCGCTGTAATACTACACACGTTTGTCATTTTAAGTTAAGACGTACGTCTTTGAAATATTATATTAAATAAAAAGGGATAGGTTGTCTAGGAGATAGTCTTATGATATTCGGATTGCTGTGAAATTATTTTAATACTGTTGTTTATTGACTTTGTTTCCGGTATTCTGACTTCTTGGTTAAGTAATCTAATTTGAATATCTCGTTTGTCATCAAAAAATTACAAAATCTGTTCTTTTGAGAACAATACTGGTAATAAATAATAATATCAATTAGTGGCAATAAGTACGAAATTGTTTGATTATCACTTTGACATTTCTAACCTATTTATTTGACAGAATATTTCTTAGATGCCTGGTAAGCCTCTTGGTTCTCAAGCTCAACAGCTTGTATTAAATCTTACAGCCTATTTTGAACGAGAAAAAGAGAATGGTGGGCCAGTTATGTCCATCGATCGTGTTCATGAGGTAATTCACATAATCACATAAGGCAGTTATAAAATTAGTTTTATTTTAGAGGGTAGCACAAGCCCTTAATATTTCTAGTAGAACGGTCTACACTATTAAACATCGTAGCGTTCAGAATCCAGTCTTATCATCTCCTGGCAAAAACAGGTCTTGTAGGAAGCCAAAAACTAAAGATTTACCAGAAGCAACGAAAATGGAAGTTTGAAATACTGTTTATGACATGTATAAAGAAAGTATGTGTTTAATATATTGAAAACATTAATTAAATATTCAAATTTTTCAGAAAAACATCACCTTAAAAACTCTAAGAAATGTTAATAAATGATAATATGGATTTGGATTGTATTATTATACCATTATTTTCTTAAGAAACAATAAAATATTAAATGTAGACTATATAAATGTTTCATTTATTAATTTGACAACATATATTTACAACTTTCAAAAGGTTTTAATTCTTTTTCAAAGAGTTACGAACATAACTTTTACATTCTATTCCAATATATTTAAATTTATTTAAAATATAAACAATATATAAGTGAAGTAGAAATCTAAATTATTCATCAAATTAATACATTCCCAATCTTCTTAACCCAGATATAGTGCAAGAAAATGATTTCGGTAGGTATGTTATTCTTAATAATGCAAACATTTTTAACACGCCTGTATTCACTAAGGCTCGTAATATGATATAACGTACCATTATGCTATAACAAAGACTTATATACACGTTTTTGTATTCATAATACTTCGTTACGTTAAATCGCCTGTAAAATGCATCGTTAAAATAACGTGATGTTTTTGGCCAATTAAACGAATCTTTATATTTGTTGTAGATAATAGTGATTTCTGTTTACTGTTTACAGTTCTATTTCTTGAAGTTTTAATTTGTTGGCTTGCATCTTTTCTTCTATAATGGCACACCTTAATTTTGCTTGAAGAATATTTTCATCCAATTGTGCATTTCGAAGTTGTTGTTCTTGAACTTCAATGGCCCAATTCGTACTTTCTTTTTAAATAAATTTGTTCATTTGATTTTTTTTTTTCTACTATGAACAATATCATTTAAATTTGCATACGTCACTTGCACTTGTTCTATTTTGAAGATACTGTCTTTTTCTGTTTACAGGTAGCTTTGTGGTATTGTTTATATTTTCATATGCACCACTTTATATTAACAATGCTTGTTTATTAGTTTTGTTATTTGAAACGGATGTACTAGGTACATTATTTTGGGTTTCAAGTGAACTACTTTGTAGTAATTCCGACTCTTTTATATTGGCAAATATATATTCACTATTAACACAATTTGGATTATTTTCTTTACTAATACTGGTTGATTCGCTTAACTCAATGATAGCATCGTTGTCAGCTTCTACTACAATATATAGAGGATCTACAATGACAACTAGTTGAATACACCGTAAATATAAACATATAACTTTACCAGACTCTATATTTTTGTGATAGCATGATTCACTGTCAAAGTTATTGGCATCACATTCGAAATGCTTCTTCAACATGCTTTGGAGACGTTCTCCATTTTCTCCTAGAGTCTTTCTAAACGTCCCTCTACCTGTGAGGTACAGATTAGCCTACATTAAATTTATTAAGTAATGAACTTATATTGTGTAATTTACAAAAATTCACCTTATCATCCGCCTGTTCTTTCCAACTTTTTCGTTTAAAATTATCATAGAACACTTTCAATTGTTGTATTGTCCTATGTGGACCGCTATTAGAGCTATTGAAATTACGTGTGATTTCTTCCCATGCTGTTGTTTTACCCTTCGATGTGATGGCATCGGTCCTTTTATTCTCAATAACACCGATATGTGATTCTACAATATCCAGCAAGAGACAAATCTCTCTGTCCGAAAAGTGTTTACCTTTAATACGTTTTGACATCTCCATTTTTGCGATTTGCTGTGATTTGATTACAGTGAAGTATGAATATTATCGTGAGTTTATAATTATAAATAACATTTAAAAAAATTTGTTCGAATATTGAAGTAATAATTTCCGCACAGTTTTCTTGTGTTGAAAATATTTATATAAAACTAGAAAAGAAACAATACTTTTGAACTATTCATGTTCCCACTTTACTCATTATTTTGACATGTAGGTTATGTATTTGCTTTCTTTGGTTATATTGCAAGTAAAACTGAAATTTTGACAATGTTTGCGAAACATGACATTTATATTTTATGATGACAGACGGTTGTTTCCGCGATTGAATATTGACTTTATTTGACTCCGCAGTACTGATTTGAATCATATGCTTCGAATTTGACCTTGAACTGAAAACTTATACTTTATGAACTATATATATATATATATATATATATATATATATATATATATATATATATATAAAATTATTTCTTGACGTTTTTATATTATAGTACGTTTAGATAGTCGGCGATTTAAGGTTTGTTTTCCTTTAATATGTATATTTTTAAAATAATCTCTTGTTTCGGCAATTACTGCCTTTTTCAAAGAATCTAAACTTATCAGACAGTATATTAATGAAGTTGTCATGGATAAAAAAATTACATTATTTAAAAATACATTCAAGTTTAATAATAATAATTCATGCTTTAGCATTCCCCAACAGCTTGACGCCAATAACAGAGGGCATGGGCAAGCCATGAGTTATTATTTCTGCGCCCATGGAGCGACATAAGATGTTCCAGCTGCCGACATTCGCCTAGAACGAGAAGGAAAACCACGAAAATCTACTCTGACAGCTGTCATATCTGATGGAAATCGTTTACCATGCAAGTGTTTTGGAAACAGTCGGTAATCGCTGGGGGCCAAATCTGACGTAATAGTTTATTTTAATAATTTTAGGTTAGATTTTTTTCCGTAGTAAAAACATGATAGAATATGTCATTCTTCTTCTTGATAACGCGCCTTCTCATCCCTCAGAAGCAGTACTAAAATAACTAAAATATTTGCTATGTTTATGTCACCTAATTGTAACACCATTGATACAGCCTATGAATTAGAACGTCCTACAACTCACTAAACTTAATTATAGAAAAAGTTTACTAACTTCTATAATTTCCAGTACAGAAGATATTCAGGAAGCTCTTAAAAATCTGTTGTTGAAGGATGTCGTATTGAATCTAGCCACTGCATGGAATAAATTTGGTACAATCTGTTATTGCTAAATGTTGGCATAATATATTATCAGACAGTAACAAATTGTATGTGTCATAAACAAAACTGTGTACCAATATGTATAGTATCTACTCGCTAACGTGAACAGTCTCGGATTTTTTGCATTCATGGTTTTAAGATTCTACTGTACGTTCCAAAAGTGTCCGGATATATTAACATATTTAGTTCTTCGTGAAAGGGGATTCAGTCCCAAGAGTGATAATACTGATGATGTATAAAAAAAACTTTAGAAACTGACATAATCCTTTATTTAAAAAAATAATCAGGAAATAAATTAATTAAAAATTATATAATCTCATTATTTTATAACAATTTCATTATACATAATATATAGTCAATTTTCATGCAATAAATGTATAAATAATACTTTTATATTAACATACAAAAAATATATATAATTTTAATATTCATGTATCTGTTAATTATTGTTTGTTTAACGTTTGTTTCAATTATGGCACAAAAGGAATGTGGTACACAGCTTTTTTCCACATTTAAAACTAATGCAAGCCTACCTGTATCTATATAATATATTTATATTTACAAGCATTGTAAGCCAAATCTACCTATTTACAAATGATAAAATTAAAACATTTTGTACTTGGATAATGGCAATAATAAAATCATGATTAATAATTTAAAATTAGCTTTTACAAATAATATATAGGTTTGTTGTTAATTACATATGATGGTAGTGTTCTAGAAGTAAAATAACAAAATGTGCAAACTAAATATATATTATAACATTCATTTTATTCAGATATTACCAGTATAGCACAAATTAATATATACAGAACATGAATCACTGTACTACATATATGAAGATGTAGTTTTAGAAATATCCTTATTTCTAATAAGGTTAAAAACGCCATATGTTTACGATAACATCTTCGGTTATGTTTATGTATCTGTTTATGTTTCTTTATATACATAATAGTAATAATCAAGTCTTTTTCATTTTATATTTACATTTTATTCTATATTTTAATCTCATAGACTTTCTTTAGCGTGGACTATTGTGAAATATTTACACCAGAAATTACGAGAAATTTCAAATATTCACTTAGTCAGGCTGGCAATACAGCGGACTATCGCAACAAGGGTTTGACAAACAAATCTGTTTTGAAATAGGTTAGTGGCTATTTATTAAGAAAATATTTAAGACAACAATGCATCTTTAATTTGTGCAGCATATGCTAACAGTGACTAATTTTTTCATTCTACATTTTTATCTTATTTTCGAGCATGTAATACAGCATCTAAAAATATGTTTGGAAAATTTTTAAATTCAAACAAACAATTTATATATGAATAGTTTAGAAGCAAAATCAAATTTGTAGTCTTTTGAAGAATTTGCGAATAAACCTGGTATTGTTAAAATATTTTCAATAACCTGTTAAAATAGATTACACACACCCTTGCAATAGTTTTCCTCACAGACAACGGGTATGTAATCACTAGAGATCGGACACATCGGAATGAAACGACGTCATTACGACGGGCGATATAAATGGTCTACAACATCTGTAAGTACATCACGCAGTTATTGAATAGCACTATTCATTAGGTTAACCTTCTTCTTTCTTCTTCTTATATTAGGCCTTAGGCCTGTTCTTATCCGATCTCTTTCATAGTACTGCCGTCATGTTTGTGACGTAGACTGCCAACTATCTCGCCATCTTTTGAAGGGCCTTCCCGGTGGTCTGGTGCCCATTGGCTTTAGATCCCTTGCTGTTCGGGCTAATCTCTCGCAATCCATTCGTGTTACATGCTGGTTCCACTCCCGTCTCCTCTGTCTGCCCCACCGTACGATATCGTGTACACCACATTGATTCCGTATTTGATTGTTCGGGATTCTGTCTCTCAGTGTTTTCCCCGCTATTGACATCAATGTTTTCATTTCCGTTGTTCTAAGCATCCTTTTTGTTTCTACTGTGTCGGCTCTCGTTTCTATTGAATATGCAAGTATTGGTCTTGTGCATGCCTTAGGCATGCACAGGTTAACCGCACACAAAAAATAGATGTACAATTAACCGAATGAATAGTGCTATTCAACAGCTGCGTGATGTACTTACAGATGTTGTAGACTATTTATATCGTTCGTCGGAATGACGTTCATTTCAGCCCGATGTGTCCGGTGTCTGGTAATCACGTCATTAAAATAATAACAATATATTAAGTTAAATTTTCATTCTATTACTATTTACTGAGGCGAGGTAGTTGTCTGACCCTGTATATAGTTGACAACGTTGTAGTAAGCAAATTTTTGTCCTTCATTTTTGAAAATTATATTAATGTCCAGATTTCATTAATTTTGTGTTGGGATCTGTACATGTACCTCTATTGATAAAACTTCCCAGATTGGCTTGTACAGACAGGTTTATAGAGTAACCATTGCGACCATTAAATGAAGCGAAAGTTTCGTCTAATTGACAGATATCTGTATGATTAAGCCACCTATTGATAAAATTCTTGAATTAACTTATATCGCCAGGTTTTTAAAATTAGCATTTAAACCATTAATTATCTAGTTGATTAATATCTCCCAATGCTGTAATAACCGAAGTGTTCGGTCTTCCATTTTTAAAAACTTTATTAATGTTCAGATTTTATACATTTGGTGTTTAAATCCGATATGGTTTTGGTTGTGGTATAAATATATATTTCGAGATATTTGTAAGGTTGAGCCATTTATTTATAAAATACTTGGATTGGTCTGTACAGCTAGATTTTTTAAATCGCCATTTATTTATTTATTTAGCGTATGGTATCTAAGCACATCTGCGCTTGCGAAAAATATACACACAAATTAAAAATTATACAACACAAACAAATACCTAAAGATTTAATATAGTCCATTACATTCAAGAATTCTCCAAACCGTCTCAGGAAACAATATTCAACAATATGGCGTATGATTTGACGCGCAGATCCGCAGTCACATAACTTTACCTCACCAATAAAAGCTGTCCGCGCCATTTCCCACTGTTTGACATGATTCTGTTTAAGGTTGACCATGCTTTACGTTGCATCAAATCTCTAATACCAGTGGTTTGGTGTCAATAGAAGGCATTTGTTCGATGATGTGCTTATAGCCAGGAGATCCAGGTTTATGATGCTAATTCATTTACCGTTCTTCAGAATACACGTGTAGTATTCTAGTACATTAATCGCTGATAAGTTTCGGCTAGTTGATTGATATCATTATTGAAAACTATTGTAATCTTCTGATTGATTTCATTTTAAGTTTTAATTTTATTATTTTACGTTATTCTCGCTGTGGGTTCGGTTTTAAGCATAAATGCGTCAATGGATAAAATTTCCGAGTTTGCTATTGTCATCATATTTTGAGCCGTAGAATATATAAATCGCTTCGATACCGGTACATACCCGCACTACACATATTTGCCATTTGCGAAATACAATCGTTCTCTTAGTGCTGAAAATACTGTTGTTGAGAGTGGACGCTATTTCTACTTTGCGTTCGTTATTTTCATTTCTTTGTTTCTTTCTAGAATATCTATTTCACTATATTTATATTTAATTCAAATGATTTCTTGCTATACGACGCCTATATCAGTGCGCATAGGCAAAGTAAGACAAGTTTGCGCCGGCATGCGGTTACATCTACATAGTATTGTCCAGCATTTTTCGAGCGGCATTGTTATTCACTTGCCATTAACGAATGCGAGAGTGAGATACCGTACTCGTACTATACTGTTTTAGTGAGCCGGACAATACTGCCTGATTCTGAGCAAACGCAACGATCCGAACGTATGAATATTTCTCCCGCTTCGAATACAATTCTCCTGAACGCGTTTAGCCAATCACAAAGCAGTCTGTCGCGCAACCATTTAACAACTAATGTCACAAATTAGTGTCACCACTGTCACCCTATACGGAGTTTCTTAAGCGTTTGAATAGTGAAAATAAGAAAATAAAATAGACATTACTGGTTCTGCACAAAATTTAAAACCATTATTCCCAAATCGCAGAGTTCCTAATGATACGTTCATTTTAGTATGCGCTGCAATAGAACTAAATTCAAATTTGACAGTTAGCGATATTTCCAACGATTTAGGCATATGCTGCTCTTCCGTTAACCGCATACTAAAATTAAATGGTTTTCGTAATTATAAATATTCCAAACATCATCAATTATTTTACGGTGATGAGTTTAAACGGATGAATTTCCGTTATTATACAGGGTGTTTCTGAATTGACACGAAAAATTTCAAAGGGTGATTCTTTAGCAATAATTAAGGGGGTCTTTCATATAACTTTTTGTTCAACACCCTTTTCCCTCCAAGTTACAGTCCTTTAAAATTAGGTAAAAAAATTTGTTTTTATTTAATATATCCACTTTGGAAAAATTTAGAAGAATGAAATTTGGCAGATGACTGATGCTAATAAAATGGCAGTTTTTGAGTGTTTTTGTTACCCTAAAATGTAATCACAAGGGGCTGAAAAAAGCAACCCCTATAATATTTTGCATCAGAACTTTTTAATGCGCCTATATTTTCCTATTTATAGAATTGATTTAGAAAGACAGACTCAAACTGCAACTTTTTTATGTCTTGACTTTTTATCATAAAATTGTTAGTTTGATCACAAAAAAATAAAATACTGCTCAGACTCTTTTCCCATAAATTCACAGAGAGGTTATTCTTTATTAAAAAAAAATCAAGTAAGCTGCTGTCATATGACAAAGAGTTTTATTGTCCTGATTTTCTCTAACAGTTTAATAAGGACTTCAAACATTTTTCACAACTAAATAAAACTTTATTGAAAGATTGGCATTTTTTTATTTAGTTGAAGAATATTGTAAATTAGAACGGATTGAACAATAATTGTACTACTAATAACAATTACCAAATTACAAAAAAACTATTAATAACGTGGACAAAATTTCAATTACAAAAATCATAATAAATGTTGAAAATGGCGGCCCTCGACCAAAATGCAGGACTCTACTCTTCGTCTAATTGAATTCCGTATTCTTTGAAATAATCCTGGTGTATTTCTAATAGTCTCACGTGCTACGATGATACGATCCCTTAAATCATCGATATTTTCAACGGGAGTGGAATAAACCAGTGTTTTTAGTAAACCCCAAAAGCAAAAGTCCAATGGATTCAAATCTGGAGATCGGGCAGGCCAATTCTGGGCGCTTCCTCGTCCTATCCAGCGATTTGCATAAACTTCGTCTAAGTAGCGACGAGCGCTATTACTAAAGTGGGCTGGAGCGCCATCATGCATGAACCATAGTTCTTGCCTAATTTGCATAGGAACATCATGAAAAAGTTGGGGTAACTCTTCTTCAAGGAAATGGCAGTATGCGTCTCCATTTAATCTTATTGGGAGAAAATATGGCCCAATTAAATAATCATCAATAACACCAAGCCACACATTCAATGAAAATTGATGTTGAAATTTAGATTCAGCAATTTCGTGTGGGTTTTCATCTGCCCATATGTGATTATTGTGGAAATTTCTGATAGATTCCCGAGAAAAGCTTGCCTCATCAGTAAACAAAATACGAGATAAGAACTGCGGAGCTTGTGTGATCATTTGAATTATCCATTGACAAAAAATTAAACGAGGTAGAAAATCTCGAGGTAAGAGCGCTTGGACTCGTTGGATATGGTAGGGATACAGCATTTGTTCTTTTAAAATTATAAATACTGTGCAATGGCTCACATTTAACTCTCGGGCAATTTGTCTCGTACTTGTTCTGGGAGATTCTTCAATTAAATTAAGAACTGCCTCCTCTAGTGCTACAGTTCGTACTTCACGAGAACGTCCGCAATCGACGGTTGTTCTTGAAAAATTTCCTACTTCTCGTAAACGTTGATGAATACGGGCGAATACGCTATGATGGGGTAATGTTCGTTCTGGATATAACTCAGCGTAAAGCCTCCGAGCTCTTAATCCATTTCCATTAGCACGACCATATAAAAAATGCATATCTGCCATTTCGGCATTTGTGTAATTTGCCATTTTATTTACTTAATTAGTTTTAGTTCTTCAGAGATTAAAGAATAACACAGAGAAAATCAGGACAATAAAACTATTTGTCATATGACTTCATTTGACAGCAGCTTACATGATTTTTTTTTAATAAATAATAACCTCTGTGTGAATTTATGGGAAAAGAGTCTGAGCAGTATTTTATTTTTTTGTGATCAAACTAACAATTTTATGATAAAAAGTCAAGATATAAAAAAGTTTCAGATTGAGTCTGTCTTTTTAAATCAATTTTTTAAATAGGAAAATATAGGCGCATTAAAAAGTTCTAATGCAAAATATTATAGGGGTTGTTTTTTCAGCCCCTTGTGATTACATTTTAGGGTAACAAAAACTCTCGAAAACTGCCATTTTATTAGCATCAGTTATCTGCCAAATTTCATTCTTTTAAATTTTTCCAAAGTGGATATATTAAATAAAAACAATTTTTTTTACCTAATTTTAAAGGACTGTAACTTGGAGGGAAAAGGGTGTTGAACAAAAAGTTATATGAAAGACCCCCCTTAATTTTTGCTAAATAATCACCCTTTGAAATCTTTCGTATAAATTCAGAAACACACTGTATAATTAATTTCTCATTATGAACAATTCATTTTATTATCTGTAAGAGTAAATTTTTCTTTACATTACTAGAATTTAATTTAGTTTTTATTTATTTCTGAAGTTTATTTAGTTTACTATGAACAGTTTTTGTGACCTTTATTATTAAAATTTAATTTATTAAATCTCTTGATGCTTTATTTGCAATTTTCTTAACCGCTTATTAATAATTTCATTACGCTTTGTAGAATATCGTATTGCAATTTACTCATTACCATAACACAGGACTAAACAATTTATAGTCCTTTAATAGTAATTTGGTAATCAGATAATTTTTCTTACGCGGCTCCATAATATGTAAGTATGTATGATATATGACATTGATGTTGACACGCCTACAGCATTCAGGGGAATTGTATTCGAAGCGGGAGAAATATTCATACATTCGGATCGTTGCGTTTGCTCAGAATTAGGCGGTATATGTTTTGCCGATCCCTAGTGATCATTAAATGAGATGTAACCTATGTCGATAAATGGTATGTTCTCTCTTTTCTTTAACAAGTACACAAGTAGATTTATCCTTATTCACAATATTACCCAGGTTGCGAAATTTGGACGTCTAAAAACTAAAAACCTATTTATAAAAAAGTCTGTCTATACTAATTTGAAGTATACTGTGATATTACTAATTACCAAGTTATAATGTTTCTTAAGATTGCTCAGTACAAAATGAAAATATTTATTTGTTCACAAAACTAATATGAGAATATTCAAAAAGTTTCTATACTTCTATACTATAATGTAAAAAGGAAATGCTTTAATTAAAACCAATGAACCTAAACCATTTTTATATAGATACTTAAGATGTCTGCACAATCGAACGGGAATGGAAAGGTTTCCTAGACGCACAATTAACGATAGAATTACTTGAACACATAGGGATATTTAGCTTAATTTAGCGGTATTTGCGAATTTTACATATGTTTATTTGCATCTCTTGTCAAAATCATAAAATTGAACCTCAAATAAAATTTAAGGGAAGAATGAGTCCATTGTATTGCTTGTACAATATATAGATAGCTACTAATATTCGTGATTTGTGATTATGTGTTCAATTTCCACGTGCACATACCATTCTCTGTGCACGCTCAACTTACCAGCTATTGATTCCTTGAAGATCCCGACAACGATCAAGTTAAAACTTGGCCAACTTTCCCGTTTTTGTTACCGGACAGCGTATCATTCTCATTATTGCATACCTACATTTACATCGTATGATTTAACCTTTTTCTCTTTTTCGTTCAATTGTGCAGCTGCCACCTGTTAAGACGCTCATAAAATTTGAAGTCAGAAATTCTTGTGAGTAAAATTTATTTGTTTGAGACATTATTTTCACAAGCATCCATCATTTTTGAAGTATGCCATACATAGCTTGATCGTAATTTCTTTGATTTTGTACTGAATAATCTTAAGTAATCGGGAGTTATGAACGAAAATACACACAAATACACTAAATGAATGAAAATGAAGAATATATTTCTGATTTTTTTCTATTTTCACATATGTGTTGTTTTCAATATCACAACATAATAAACTGTTCTTATCATAATCACAAACCAATTTTATAATATATTGCGTACTCACCACACCATTTTAAATAAAGTTCGTAATTATATGCAAAATATAGTTTTTTAATTGTCTTATTTTATTGAAAAACATGAAATAAATCCAGAAAATTCACAATTTTGTTGATATACCTTTTACAACAAAATTATGAGCTTCCTTATTTAATGTTTTTTTGAATAAAATAAGACCATTAAAAAATACATATTGGGCATATAATACGAGCTTTCGTTATAAGACATTGTTTATATCTGCAAATCTACAATCACTTATATAAAAATAGAATTATTTATATTGACGAATAAATATATTTACACTTTCAAAAATCTTACAGAATAAAATGGAATGAAAATTGTTTGTTTTACCAATAAAATCAATATGTATTTAGACTAGGATTAATGTTAGTTATCGATGTATTATTCTATTAAAATACTAAAGATGCAATACAGTAAAACTTGTTTAATTCAATGGTATATTAGATAATTCGAGATCATACTGCTCCTAATAAAATTTCTATTTAAATCAAAGTGTAAAATTTTATGGAGTTCATTTAAAAAATAATTTTACTATAAGTAATTTATAAATCGTTGTTTGTAAGAAACCTGGCTTCAACGCTTTAAATCCAGGCACGGGATAAGGGAGCTAGACATACAAGGTGAGAGACTGTCAGCTGATGTAGCATCTGCCGATAATTCTAAGAAGACATTTAATGAATTTTGCAAAGCTGGTGGTTTTGAACCCAAGAACATTTATAATGCGGACGAAACAGGTCTCAACCGGAAAAAGCTGCCAACCAAGTCCCTTGTTTCCAAAAGGGAAACTGCAGCGCCTGGGTACAAAGCCAGCAAAGCCCGCATTACAGCCATGGTTTGCGCTAACTCTACTGGCGATCACAGGCTCCCGCTGCTTATTATTGGGAAAGCAAAGCAGCCTAGATGTTTTAATGGCATAAGCAAGCTCCCTGGTGTATACAAAAATCAAAAAAATTCCTGGATGGAAACAGATTTTTGGCGGCTGGTATGGGAATGTTTTTATCCTACATGTGAAAAAACACCAACAAAAAACAGGTTCAACCGGTAAAGTGCTCTTACTCATAGATAATGCACCAACTCACCCATCAGATGTTGTTTTGAACTCACATGATGGCAAGTTCAATGTGTTGTTTCTACCGCCAAATGTGACGTCAGTCCTACAACCAATGGACCAGGGTGTGATAGAAACATTTAAACGTTTCTACAGATAGCAATTGCTTCAAATGCTGCTTCTAGATATGGAGAATTATGAAGAATCTGTGATAAGCAGTTACAAGAAATTGAATTTAAAAGACGCCGTCTACATGGCGGCGGATGCTTGGGCCTCCGTAAAAGACACCACACTTGAAAAAGCATGGAATACGCTGTGTCCTAAACCACGAGATTCGCAAGAAAATGGTGATACTGATCCAGATGACCCTCAAGAACCACAAGAAAATGATGATCTGGATGAAATAAGAGAAATCATCAAAGAAGCACCAGGTTTTGAGCAGTGTGCAAAGCCAATATAGACGATTGGTTAAATTGCGACGTCGACGATCCTGGATATCAGATTCTTTCTGATGAAGAAATTGTGCAGCAGATAGAGGACGATAATCAGGAAGTAGGAGAGGAAGAGGAGGATGGAGAAGACACTGAAGTAGAAGACGATGTTCCAACCCACGATGAGGCGTTTACCTGTTTGGAAAAAGCTATGAAGTGGCTCGAGCGTCAAGCTGAGTGTGACACCATTCAGCTTTTGTCCTTAAAAAGACTAAGAGATTTAGCTGCAAAAAAACGTGTTAGTAGTAGTCTTAAACAAAAAAAAATATCTGATTTCTTTTGTCAGCATCCTTAAACCTACAGTGCTGTAATTTGCATAAATAAAGGTGTTCTGTAAATTCTATTTGCTGTTTTTTGTTTAAAAATCCTTTGTTTATGGTATATATATATTATATATTAATAAAAGAGTTGAGTTACAGGATATTATTCATATTACAGTATGAATAAGGCTAAAATCGAGTCCAGTTATCCGGATTTTCAATTACCCGGACACTGACGTGCATCAATTAGTCCGGAAAATCGATGCTCTACTGTAGGTACTTGAATTGAAAGCATGTGATATCTTATGATTACAACATAAATGATCATGTATTGGAGTCCAAGAAGTCTATAAAAGATCTAGTTCAATTCGACAGTTCCTTTAGCTTTGCTGAACACGTTGCTAGTATATGTAAATTGGCTTCTAAAACTCTTGGTGCGTAACTCTAAATTTTTAACTAATCTCAAAACTAATAAGTGTATTTATGTTTCATTGGAACGCAATAAATTGGAATACGTTTCGATAATATGGCATCCACCCTACATCTCTCAACAAATTCAATTAGAAAGTTCAGAGGCGATTTTTAAAATACCTCTCAATATAGAAGAGATTGTTCGTATCCAGAGAGAAATACAAATACAACAACAAATCATACTAATCTACTGCAAGAGCACAAGTTGGATTCTCTGCTGACGCGCAGAGAGACAACTCTTGCCAACTTATATTTGAACTTCTTCACAACCAGGTAGACTGTATGCAACTTTCGAGGATAGCCGCGAGACAAGGTTACTAAACGTATAAGGTTGCCTTGTAACTCTCCACCAATAATATTCTTACGCGGGAAAGAGTCACTCAGCGTGCCCATTCAAATTAAAACGATTTTGATTTTAATCTTATCATTAGTTAAATATGTATAAATCGAATAAACTAAATCACTGCTTCCTATAGACAAAACGATTGCTTTATGTACTATCTAATCACATATACTTACACAAAGCATGTAGTTCTTTATTTCAAAATATTGCTTAAGTAATTTTACGGAGTTAATTAAAGGTTGCACAAGTCTCAAAAATAGGTTCACAAATGCAAATAGTAACTAGATATCAAGATATTATTTGATGCAGTTTTCTTATAAATAACAAAAATAGAATTACAATCTTTATAAACAAAAAACTAAATAAAATTTAGAAAAAAATAGAAAACAACGCTACGAACACTACAAACATCAATCTAGACCGGTAAATAGACAACTAGTCAACTATACTATATTCACTCAACCTACAGAGTATTCACGAGGTGTACATGCCTGTAACGCGTGCACAGACCCATTTACAATAGAGTACGAGTAGATATCATTTTAACGGTGATTATAATCATCGTTAATGTTGAATAGTGATTCTGATGATAAATACCTAGTTCATTCTTAGCTAATGTGTATTATTTATCCGCAGATATGTAAGGATGGGAATTCATTAATACACAATTTTGTAATACGAGTCATACTTTTTAATTTCGTTTTATTGTTTTCATATAAATTTAACTGTACATACTTACATGTTTTAATATGCATTTATAAAACTTTAATATCAGGTATTTTAGATCTTTAGTAAAACAAGTAATACCACATGTGTATATAACATAAAGTTAAAATAGGGCATAGGTAGTTATTTTATTGTGAATTAATAACGAGTATTATAATGGATTTGGATAGTCTTAAAGAAAATTTACCAGTCCTATCTGATATAGTGACGGAGACCTCTTTGTTGCTTCTTGGTACAGGCTGGCTTATAAAAGCTAGTGAATATTATGAGGTATCTCTCCATCGATGTGATTACCGCAATGGAATTATGATAATCCCGTTAGATTTAGTTAAATATGAAACATTGTTACTTAATGAGAGCAATCTTAATGGCTTCCAAACAGAAGAGAATCAAATTGAAATAACTTGTTGCGCTAGGATTGGAATAATTAAATTAAAGTTTTATTCAAGTAAATACTTTGAGGATACCAGCAAGGAATTAATGAAAATGAAGGGGTGATGGCGTGAAGAAGTCGTTTTTGATGAATTCTTCTTGTCTTTAAGAATAATAATGAATTGTGTCTAAAAGTAATTGACCCTTAAAAAGACTGAGAATAATAATAAGTTAAACAAATACATGAAACGCAAAAGGAAAAATTAAATAGTTCAAAATGGAAGACAATCTGAGAGTCACAACTTCTGTGACAGAATCACAGATGATCATTTAAATCGTTTGTTGTGGGATTTCTATGTAGCTATAAGAACCAATAGAAAGGCAGTATTTAAAAATCACGCAGTGATCAAGCGTTTTTACTACGCTATATGTTGAGTGAACCAAGTATAGACAGCAAACGCATGGCACGCCCGATGACGCGCAATATGGCGGTCGCCACTAGTTACGAGGCAACCTTACCTATTTACTAACCCTGGCCGCGAGACATATCGATACATTCCTGTACGATTCATCATCGTACAGGAATTATGCTGAGAAGTCAAATTCCAAATATAATACATATTTATTATAAGGACACTTTTATAAGGACTAAGAGTGAGTGACTTTAGTAATGATTATTTATCAATTCTTCTTTTTTATTGTTCAATTGTTCATTTTTAGTTTGTGTTAAAGACTGAACTTAATTTGAAACTTTAAATTTAAAATTTATAATGCATATATAGATTTTGCTTTATAGCCCGCTTTGGTTTCTACTGTTGAGTGCAATTAAATAAATATTATAATTATGTTTACTACAGATTTGGCAAATATTTCGTTCAAGATTTACAGATTAATCACAGAAGAACATTTATATACAAGACAAAACATTCACATATACACGATTAAACACTTCTGATACTAAAATATACATAAATATTACACTAACAATTTAATCTCTTTTAATCAGATCCTTCGGATATCATTATAATTAAATATTTTGTTTCTTTCAGCGTCCGAATTACACAAGTTCTACTGCATTAAAAAGCTAATTTAAAATTAAAATATTTAACATTAAAAAAAGACACAGGCAGGTAATAATATCGTACGATCTATTTATAACACCGTCAATAAGCTTTAAAAACAAACTTGGTTAAATTTTCAATGCGACGAAACCTTCACTGGTCTTATGTAATATTAATTATATGGCAAGTTTTCTAGGTATATACTGAACGTTAAATACTTTTTTGCATTTTGGTTACTGCAAAAAATATCAGATCAGAGCAGATGACATATTCATTTTGAATTTACCGCTAGTTCGAAGGCTTCGGACAAGCTTCGTTCTAATTGTCACAATTCCGGATCCGACAGAATGTCTTTAATTCTTCTAGTTAATGGAAACGTTTGGAAGGATTCGTCCCTTTCCATAGAACAGTAGCCATTATAATCATCGGAATTCAAGCTATATACCATGGCACCACCGAAATTATTTTCACGGATGTATTCAGCCTGAAATATATACATTTTGTTATTTCAATACATATTTAAGATTTTGATTATTCCTGTCACACTTAGGGCCGGTCTTTCAATGTCCAGATAAAGTCTCAGTTAGCTATCCGTTAGAAAAACTTACTGTCTGTCAGTTAAATCTGTCCGATAACTTTTATACGTCTCTCCAAGCGCTTTATTTCAATAGTTAGTTATCCGACAATTTCTTACATTTTTGGTAGCTCTGCCTTGCAGCGTTAAACGACTATATTCAAACGAGTTTTGTGGGAGCGAGAAGTAGCTAACGCACATACAGTAGTTAGAAAGAGATGGACTGTTCGTAATTTTCCTACCAATTTAAATTTAATGACATTGATTTAAATATTTTTAATAGGTATTGTCGAGTAGACAATGACAAATAGAACCGAATTTGAAATAGGTAAAATTTCACTTGCCTTTTTTTTTTATTTCAGCTGTACGTTACGCGGTAAATTCAAATTGGTTAAGTTTCTTATTATTTGGTTGATTGTTATTTCGTTTAATTTGTTTTTTGACCGACGTTTTCGATAACGTCGTATTATCGAAAACGTCGCCTAGCAGCTAAGTTTATCCCTCAGATAACGCCATAAACTGTTGGATAAGGTCTAAGTCCAGGGATGGGCGTTTACGCGTCGACTTTAATAGATTACATCTACGCGTCGACAATGCGTAGACAATAAATGTACACGTCGACAATGTAGACTATCTCAAGTAAATAAAAATTGTGAGGTTATATTTTAATGTTTGTTCTGCTCCTAAGCGAGGATACTCATTTTTGGGGCTAGGTTTTGTGTTATAACAATATGAGTGGACGCAAACGAAATAATAATTTTGTAAAATTAGAATTTGAATTAATTAAAGTGGGCGGAAGATATGCCGCCAAGTGCCTTGTTAGTACAAACACTTAAAAAAACACAGCTGCAAATAGGTTACAATCTCATAGGTGAGTAGTAAGTAGTGAGTACCTAATTGTTGTTTAAATAAACATATATGTGAGGTTTATTCTATGCTGTATTAAAACATTGAAAATATTTTTTTTTTTTGCTTTTTAGGAATATATGCATTGCTAAAAGTGAGACCCAGTCAAACGTATTGAAGCATCAAGAACTGCTGACAATAGTAAACAAGTACGTATAGTTGTTGCATTATAAAGTACATATTTCATTTATTATTTATATTCTATTATTTTAGTGCGAACAAGAAACCGCTGATTTAGAGGTTATGCATACATATGTGGTTTCAGAGGAAGGAACACTAACGCCAATGGATGCAACAACTAACCCGATTGCTATTGTCGATATTACTACACCGACAGCAAACTCTTCCGGGAGTTTTAAAAGAAACTTATCTGCTAGTACACCAAGTGGAACCTTTAAACGACCTAAAACAATTTGCAGTTATTTTGATATTTTAAAGGAAGAAGAAGAAAAAAAAATTAATGAAGCTTTGTCTAGGTTTATATTTGGCTGCAATCTACCATTTAATATTGTTGAATCTCCCTTATTCAAAGATTTTATTAAATCCATTCGACCAGCTTATTTAGATAAGATTCCCAGTCGAAAGAAGCTAAGTACAACATTTTTAAATAAATGTTATGATGATTGCATAATTAAAACGAAACGACATGTAAAAGAAGAAGCAGTTATTTTATGTGACGGTTGGAAAAATGCTGCAAGCAATTCTAAGTTAGTGGTGACAATGCTTCATAGTACAGATGGTGCAAATGCTTTTCTTGAGGCCTGGGATTTGACTATGGAGTCTGAAACTGGTGATAAACTTGCTGAAATAATTACAAAATCTGCCGATATTGCCAAAAAAATATATGATGTGAATGTGTATGGTATCGTTTCTGATAATGCTAGCGCTATGACTAAAATGGGGGCTCTTCTGAAGCACTCAATGTGGCATAGTACATGCAGTAGTCACACGGGCAACTTGCTCGCAAAAGATATATTGGATAAAAAGTTGGTCGTAAATGTGAAACTGGTACTAAAAGAATTTAAACAACCAGATTTTGGAGAAAATAATAGTTATGAAAGGAGGCCATCGAATCAAACTTCCAGCCGAAACAAGATGGTGCTCTTACCGGGATTCCTTCAAGAACCTCTTGGAAAATGTCGATCACATGAAACAAATTATTGCGTCTACGAAAAAGAAAATTAAATCCAAAGTTATCGAATTAGTTTTTAGTGAGGATTTTGTCAATGAGGTTCGACAAAATTTAGAAACACACAATCCAGTTTGTGAATTAATCAATATGTGTCAAAATTCAGATACTTCTATTGCAGATTCGACAAATCTCTGGCTAGACTTAAAATTGCCAGAAAAATTTCATGAGCAATTGAAAACTCGACAGGAAATGGCTCTAAATGTATATGCATTATCAGCATTTTATTTTCACCCAGCATATAATATCAGTAAGCTTTCTGCAAAACATAAAAATATAATAAATTCATTCCTATTAAACAACTTGACAGCCAGGGACTAGAAGAATGGGATAAATTTAATACAAAAACAGGTATGTAATTTGTTTATTCATATATGATATTTATTAATGTAATGTTTTTTAAATTTAAGGTATATTTCAAATTCTACACAAAAAAGATGTCAAAAAACCTTTAGTTTTTTGGAGACGGGCAAAAATGGAGTGCCCCAACTTAGCTGCTTTAGCAGTTAAACTGCTTAAAATACCGGCATCATCCGCACAGATTGAACGACTTTTTTCAAATTGGGGACACATTCACACGCTATTAAGAAACAGGTTGACATTTGAAAACTCCAAAAAGCTAATTCATATTTATTTTACTTTAAAGGCCGAAACGGCTGAAAATAGTGAATATAATTTCACTGAAGATGACGAAGAAGAAGAGATGCTGTAAGATAAAATATATAACTTTATAACTTTATAATTTTATAATATTATCTAAAAATGTGTAAGATTCATTTAAATAAAAAAGTGTAAAATTAATTTTGCTATTGTTTACATTGTCTACATGGGCAGATGTGAAAAAATTTGTCTACGTCGACATCATTGTCGACACGTCGACAATTACATTGTCTACGGCATGTAGTCTACGCCGCCCATCACTGGGTCTAACTGACGATACAAATACGGAAAATGTCTTTATCCGTAAGATATATCTGAAAGTTAACTAACCGAGACTTTATCTGGACATTGAAAGACCGGCCCTTATAATATATGCAATAAAAATATTATTAATTCTTAACACACGCAGTCACAATTAAATACAGAACATTTATGCATTTACTAAAGGGAATATATACCAAAAAATAGTGAATCGATGTGGAAACACATCAAGCATATACAAATTAATGAAAATATGTTAAAAAATATCTGTATCTGGACACATGGATATACACTACGTATTTAACCAATGGTCATTTCAACCATGTGTATCAGATTATGTTTTAACATATTTGTATTGATTTGTATATGCTTGATATCTTTACACATCGATATGCTATTTTTTGATATATTGAGCCATCTGGCTAGGAGTTGATGGACTACACAATTACACGTGTTTTTTTCTCCCTTGTAATGGGGTAGTCATTCGATGTCGCGAGATCTCTCTTGTCATCTGACAAAAGATATCGGTATAAGATTGGGATTACTTGCAGGAGCGGTCCATAAGACGTCATTTGGTAAACCCGCACTGACAAGTTCATTTAGATTGAAACGCATTTGCCTGCGGTCGAACCATGAACCGACTTAAAAATGCAATTTCATGTATTGAAAATGATGCCTGAATTAGACAAACAAGCAAACAATTTGGGATTGACGAGTCAAAACGTTGTTGAATTCGAAAACGTTACCCCAGAAGATCTGCAGGAATTGTTGGGTTGGGCTGACCAAAACGAACCAAGTTAGCAAATTCTAGATAACACCGCAATAACACCAATGGCTGCACACATTGACGACGATTCGGTATAGAATCTGCGGTCGAAGAGATTCCGAAAGACGAGAAAATATCTGCTGAAGATGCATTGAGAGAAGCAAATGTGTTGTTAAAATATCTGGATCAACGAAACGATGTTGATGTATTTAACTTGATCTGTGTGTTCTTTCTGGCCTTAGTTGATTTTGTTTCCGGTCCTCGTATACATTTTTAATCTCATTTCACTGTTATACTGAGAATATATCTTATTTTGAAACATGCGAAACATATGCATACGTTTCTTGCTAGAGTAAAGTAGTAATTAAATGACAGCAATATATTATAGCGTGTATTATTTTGAAACATAGGTTGTCAAAATAATTTTTATTTGATTTAACCTATTAACGCCAAACTTTTAAAAATTAAAAATAAAAAGTTTTTTTTTAGTGAAACGTTTTTAATTGAAGTAAAATAATACGAAAATATAAAAATTTATTCATTTTTTATGAAAATAACGTAAATATAGCCTGTCCTAAATATAGGACACTGGCACTTACACATATCAACCGTACTATAGGTGAAATCAAGACGCAGATTATTTTTTGTGGTTAGGAATGAAGCATTTCTTGCAGAGTGTCACATCACATTTGACGCAAAATGAAAGAGGTTTGGATGAACAGTTTTTTCCTTGATATCTTCGCTGTTTTTCTCTTTTTTCCATAAAATGACCTTGGTTGTCATATCTTACATCTTCGGAAACTTTTGTTGCAGACGTTCTCGGTCTACCGACAAACGGTTTTTGAATAATTTTCATGTATGGTACGGCAACAGATCGTCTGTACTCTAGCAAACTCAAATCAATATCGTTAACTAGCTTGTAAACGAGCCATGAGTTTACCATGGCCATATCAATACACCTAATAAATAGAGGCCAGTACCATTTCTTGGCTCTAATATTTGTTGCATACTTGCCCACCAACCAGTCATGTTGATCCACTCCACCCATGTAAGAGTTGTAATTCTTCAACAAAAGCGGTTGTGGTATGCTTCGCTTTTCTTTAGCCTTTCGATCCCACCTGCCTGCTTTATGGAGAGGTTCTACTGAATCGAAATTGGTGACAATTGTAACGCACTTGTTATCATTCCATTTCGCAATAAGTATTTCTGCATTTGTATCGAATCTGTAATCATACGAGCCTCGTTCTTCTTTTCCAAGAGATTTGGAATCTTTTAAAGGGCATGAAGATAATCTATTCTCCCTTAAAGTTCCAGTCGCACGGAATCCTAGCTATTGTAGATGAATGAGTCAGTCTCTACTTGTAAACAAGTTGTCAAAATATATCTGATGACTTGCGGGTTCTGATACACAATCTAACATATCAAGTACTACCCTGGATCCTAAGGCCAAATCTTCACGATCATTTTTTGCAATTGATTTTCCAGTATACAGGTCAAAGTTATAGCAATATCCACTAACGCCACAAAGAGCCCACAATTTATAGCCAAATCTAATAGGCTTTCCACGTATAAATTGCTTTAGGCCATGATGTCCATAATATTTGACAATCATTTCGTCGATTGCTAATTCTTTCTCAAATACGTGAAATTTTTTAAAGTTTTCGTTTATCATTTTTAGCAAAGGTCTAACTTTGAATCCTCTATCATCCTTGTCTATTACCAAGTTATCGGCAAAATGTATATATTTTTTTATTTTTAAATATTCATTTCTGGAGATACAGGCCTTGACAATATTTATACCAAGATCCTCTTCCTCGCTCCAATAATTTCTCTCAGATAGCAATTGATGATATCCGCTGAACAATAAAATACCTACAAACGATTTTAGTTTGTCTATTGTGACGGTGAAATCTTGATCATTTTTGGTTCTAGCATATTTCAGTGTTTCGTTAACAATGTAATCAAAAACGGTGTCAGTAAAATATTCTTCAAATATTTGAACTGGCGATTTTCCCGCTAGATGATTTTTAAGATTATCTCTATTTGTAGTGGCTGTTTGGAGTGTATCTGGCAATTTTGTGTAAACGGGTTTCACCTTTTTCCAGGAAAATGTTTGTTGAGTAAGGCAACGTCTTTTCTTAGGTCTCTTTGTGTTGACATGGGTATTTTCAGCAGATGAACAACCAGGTAAACTTACTTCCTCTTGCTCATATGTTTCTGGAGCCTCAGAACTAAGAGGGAATTTATATTGCAGTACAAGTTCTCCTGGTACATCACTGACTTCCACATTTCCTAAGTTGTTATCATCAACGTCATCTTCAAGAGTTAGTTCATCTGGTTCTGGTGGAAGAATGACTATATCGAGATCTTCAGATGTCATAAATGTAGGATCATTTACAATATCCTCGACTTCACGTAACGACAATGCTCTTCTGTACATCTTTTGAGTAAATATATGTATATGTATAAAAATTTCTAAACTAATAGAATAACATATCAATATAACACCACGCAATAAAAAATTTTCACATAATATATTTAGTTGACATACAATGTAGAAATGAATTGTGCGAAGCAAGAGACAAACTCAAAATACTAAAATAACGCAACTGTAAATTTTTTTATAATGCCAACATACAATACACAATACAGAAAATACTGAACAGTGCGTGGCAACAGACAAACTCGAAATATGAAATAAAAGAAGATTGTAAATTTGATAACGCGAAGTACCAGTGTCATATAAATAGGACAGCCATAATAGGCCATCTATATTGTGAAGTTTCAAAATTTTTTTTTTTAAATAACTGTGGCAACAGCTTTGGTGAACTCTTTTTCGAGTGAATAGTATAGTAAATGTTCGTTAAACATTTTTTTTATATGATTTACAAACATATATATAACGTTATAAAAACGTCGTTTTGGGATTAAACGTAAGGATTAAAAAATCTTTTTAATGGTACAAACTATATATGGTCAAACACGTCTTAAAAGGCTTAATGGGATTCCACCTAACGATAAAAAAAACTATTTTGAAAATACAAGTTATATACAGACCAAAAAAACACCTGTTTTTATACTGTCCTATAAATAGGACGCTGGGGTATAATGGGTTAAATCAATTATGTCAATAAAGTGCTGCCTATAATTATCCATAAAGAATGTATAGTGTACAAGAGAAACTGCTATTAGTAAACTGGTATACTCTGTGAGATTAAGCAATCGATGCACGTCATTAATGATAATGATATGACGTGTCATAACCAATAGAGCAACGCGAATTTGATGCAAAATGAAGATATTGATATACACAACTTTAACAGAAATACTATGCGTCCTTTTATATTTAGATAAAAATAACACATAAGCGTTCATTAAAGGCCAGTTCCCACTTGTGCATTTTAATGCTGCATTTTATGATGCATGAAAAGTATGCATTTTTTAATGCATGACTTCCTATGCATCAAAAATTGCAAGGATATTCACATCTATGCAATTCCATGTGCAGTAAAATAAAACCGAAAAAAATACCTAGGGATTTAATTTTTAGTCACAAAATTACTTGACAGATAGTAACGCAAATTTTGTGGTTTTAATTCGGCATAAAAAGTCTATTTTTTTTCTATTAACTATGGATTATGAAGAAATATTACTTTTATTAATAATTGGAGCAAGTGCTCTTCACTGCTTTTACCATCTCCGAGAAATCTTAAGGCAAATTTTAATTTGTAATTTTACGAAAATGAACCTGTAAAAGTTATAAAATTGAAAAATTAAAAATATATGTCTATTACTATCACATGTTAACATTTACCATTCAACAACAAAAGTAAGGTGATATATGTTCGATATTAAAAATGAAACCGTCCAAACACATAATACCAATGTAAAATTATATATTGGTAACGCAGTATTCCCTAGCTTTCACTAGAATTGCATGCAATTTATTGCACGAATTTAGAACATGTTCTAAAGCCGTGCAGTAAAAAATGCATGCATTTCTGTTGCATGCAATTGGTGGAAATGCATAGTGTGAACGCAAAAATGCAGCATTTTGATGCTGCATCAAAATGCACAAGTGGGAACTGGCCTTAAAAAGGAATGATGAATGACATACTTTAGAAAAACGAAAAAGTAAATTTAGTTTTCTTATGTTGCGGTGAAAGGTTAGCAAAGTGCAATGTTGAACCTATCATTCCTTTCTATTAGTTAGTTTACTTTTGACGCTAGAATATTAAATGCTGCCTTTGGATTCAATGAGTAAAGAAAAACTGATAAATACTATATAATATAATAAATCATATAATAAAAATGAAAAACCACATCCTAAATGATATGATTGATCTGGTAACTTTTGCAGTGTAAAAGTGACTTTTCCATTACTCCTCGTAGTTTAAAAAGAAGGTATAGTAAGCATGCAGTTCAAACACCCTTCAATCATTTATGAATACAATGTATGTCACAACCCAATATAATATTAAAGAAATGACCTACGTGGAAAATATAAAAACACTATTTTATATGAAAATCAACAATACTAACGGTTTTTATTGAACAATAATTACCTTGTAAGTTAAACTTTTAATATCGTCGAATGATACCCAGTCTTCGCTATGGGTGGCATACGGACTTTTGGAAACGTCGTCGAAGTTGGGTAAAATGTTGGAATGTACAAGAAAGGAACAAACTTCGCTGAAGTCTATAAATCCATTATGACCTAAATGCCCGAAGCCGATTGCAGGCGCGCTTATGCCATTATTGTTTGGATTTATCAGCCTGAAATTAAAAAAATATATATAAAACGTACGTCAAATGCTGATTTTATATTATATAACTCATATTTATTTAATTTAAGACTATATTAGTTTACAGCACTTTTCATGAAAAGCCTCGCTCTACAAGACAGGCTTAAGAAAGCCAGTAATTTGTACAATTTCAAGTAATTAATATAGAAATACCTGTGTTCTGTTTCTTGTATTTTGCCTACCTTTAAAGGTGACATTTTATTATTTTATTACACCAGATATGCCTAAAGTACTATATATACCGTGATATCATAAAGTTTCTAGGACGAAGATGGCATTGAAATAGGAAATATGTATATGTCTAAACTTAAGCTATATTATCATACTCGTAACTCAACCCTAAGTCTTGAAAATTATTTTGACAGTGTCATCGTGACATCAATAAATATGTTACGAGTCCGCACGTTTTCCACAGACACTTGCGCAGGTACGCGTTTTGACCAAGAATAAGGAGGTATATGTAGCTGTAGGTTTCCGCGGTCGTTCTCTAGATCTAGATCTCGGTTTCCGTGTTGGAACCGCGCCGAGTTAGGCGTAATTGTCAACGTTTTGTTCACTGTTTCAAAGGACATCTTCAGGGCTGTGCATAGATGTTCGTCGTTTCGCAGTAGCTTGAAGAATGCTCTGAGAGACCGGCACAACTTATATAGGGGAACCGGGTAAGATGGTGGCCTGCTATTGGCTGGGGACAATGACCAATGGCATGCGTCGTATGGGCGTGATAATTCGTAGTAGAGTTCAGTAGAGTTTGCCACGTTGGATGTAACGTATAGCCGTCGTCTCTATTGAGATTGCGGGGATGTTTGTAAATTTCAATAGATTCACGGATTTTCCTAGGGAAATAATGCGATTCACGGGACAGAAGATTGACATCTTTGAATAGGATTTGATGACCGGAGTTGAGTGTGTGTTCTACCAGCGCTGAGCCGGCTATATGTAACAGTCTAGTACAACGTTCATGTTCGGACACACGAACACGGAATGCGATACACTCCTTGTGTTTGGAGCGGAGATATTTTGTCTTTAACCGAGGGTAAGAGGTCTGAAACTTTAGAATGAAGTCTGAAGAGAGTTTTGATTTTATTTCTATGTAGAACCTTTCCTATATGATCGGTGATACCTTGAATATACGATAAGAAGGCGGTGCTGATATTAGGATCGGGTTCACTCCGAGGTTTGGGGTTACGATGTCTCACTATAGTACGGTGTATGTCGTGGGCGTTATAATTATTCTGGAGTAGGGTGTTAGAAACATGCTTAAGTTCGGAGGGTAGTGCCCTAGGTTCTGAGATAGAAAACGCATGTAACAAGAGTATTGATGACCGCTTGTTTGTGTGCCGTGACATTCGCTTTACGGAAACCCGGAAACCGATATCTACAATGAGGAGGTATACAGACTGTCCCGTAAAAAACGCCAACATTCATAATTCCGTTATTTATTGTCCGGTTTTATTTAAACAAAAAGTAAATTTAATAGCATCAAAAACACTATAAGATAGCAGTGTTTTATTTGTTTTCAATTGTTTTAATTAATGTCAAACGACAGTCAAGTTTTTTATTTTAAATGGCAACATATATATTTTTGGCTATATTCGGATTGTATTTTTTTTTCTGAATTCAACGATGTATAACATGTTTATTTTTGATAAACGTTTATTGCAAAAAAAAAACTTTATAAATTTCATCTTTGTCTTCCATTATTTATAAATATTCGAATGTGTCATGAAACATTTGAAATGTAAGTATTATAAATATTATTATAAGAAACAAAACACTTTACAATAAATGTTGAAATTGCCCGCCACCTTGTTCAACATATATCGCACATCTCCTAATTACTCCAAAGGTCGCATTTAAAAGACAAGCGGCAGGTACTTCTTGACAAGTGTTAATAATTCTTTGTCTTAAAATGTCAACATTTTCTGGAGTTGTTAAATAAACTCGATCTTGTAGATAAGCCCACAACCAAAAATCGAGGGGCGTAAGATCCGGTGAACGCGCAGGCCACTCGATAGGACCGGATGTTCCTATCCACCTATTTCCAAATTGGGTGTTCAACAAATCAGTATTTACTCTGGCGTTGTGCGCGGGAGCCCCATCTTGTTGAAAAAATATTCTATTTAAATTTGCCAAAGGTAATTCATCTAAAAAGTTTTGGAGATTTTCGTGTAAGAAAGTGTAGTATTTTTCTTGATTTAAGCAACCATCTATGAAAAATGGCCCAATTTATTGATCACCTAAAATGCCACACCAAACATTTACGTTGAAACGTCTTTGAAAATTATTTTCAATTACAAATCTCGGATTGTCTGCACTCCACTGTCGATATATGTTTCTATTAAAAATACCGTTGTTGCTCAAAAGTGCATTCATCAGACCAAATTATCCTTCTGTAAAAATTCGGGTCTTGTTCTAATGCATTTAAATAAAAACGACAAAACTGGATTCTTCGGCCAGGATCATTTTGTTCTAATGCATGAACTTTTCGAGCTCTGTAGGGTTTAAGTTTGTGTTTTCTTAAAATACCATGAACTGTAGTTTTTGATACCCCAATATTATGTGCAATTTCGCAAATCGAAGTTCGTGAATTTTGCTGTACTGCAAGAAGAACATCTAATTCCTTATCTTCGGAGAATTTCCGTTTTTGTGTTTTTGGTTTGGTAAATGATCCATAATTTCTTCAATTCTTTTCAATTCTCTGAAATATTTTCGAACCTGGAACTTCTCTGTCCGGAAAACGATCACTGTACCGACGAACTGCTTGAAGGCGATTTTTATTACATTCAAAGAACACTTGTAACATGTCCGTTACTTCATTGTTATTCATTTTTAACGAAAATACGCTTTTTGTTGCGGCAAAACGTTCAAACAGGATAATACAGAAAACTTAATAAAGTCAAACTGACACTTAAGGCGCATTGACATAATGCTAGTGGACTGGGCCAAGTCTACTATAATGAAAGATGAAATTTATAGTTTTTTTTTTATTTTTTATTATTAGGAGATGTGCGATATGTGTTAAACAAGGTGGCGGGCAATTTCAACATTTATTGTAAAGTGTTTTGTTTCTTATAATAATATTTATAATACTTACATTTCAAATGTTTCATGACACATTCGAAAATTTATAAATAATGGAAGACTAAGATGAAATTTATAAAGTTTTTTTTTGCAATAAACGTTTATCAAAAATAAACATGTTATACATCGTTGAATTCAGAAAAAAAAATGCAATCCGAATATAGCCAAAAATATATATGTTGCCATTTATAATAAAAAACTTGACTGTCGTTTGACATTAATGAAAACAATTGAAAACAAATAAAACACTGCTATCTTATAGTGTTTTTGATGCTATTAAATTTACTTTTTGTTTAAATAAAACCGGACAATAAATAACGGAATTATGAATGTTGGCGTTTTTTACGGGACAGTCTGTATATATGATTGAGAAGAGTTGAAGATATGAATAGCCGTTGTAAAAATATCGACCAGATCACGTGATTATTTTCGAATATTTTGCGCTAATTTATCACTTGTCCGTCAGCCGTTTTGTATTGTTTATATTTATAGTGTTATTTTTTTATATTTATGTCATTATTTTCATTTACTATATACAAGTTTTTTCAAAACTACACCCTTTTGTTATGATGTTAAAAGGTAATATAATGCGTTATAGGAATTTCATGTATTAAATTGTACAATTTAATATTTTTAGAGGTTAAAATGTTGGAATTGTCGACATCTGCTCATTCTAGCGAAGCTCTGATGCGATTAAAAAAAAAAAAAGGATTTCTCTCAAGATAGTCGAGTAATAATCTGAAATGTTTACAATTACTTTAAAAACTGGCCTATACTAGGTGCATTATTTATTTAAACCTAATTATAACATTTACTTTTTATAATACTACCATATTTAGGTGACCAATATAGCATTCTCATAAAAGTTGTCGAAACAACTGGAGTTTCAAAGAGCACAGTTGTACAAATTGTTGGTGAAGCTCGATAAATTGAAACAGGGGAAAAAGATGCATTTTTGTCTCCATACACAACAAAAAGCTTTTCCAAAATCCACAGTGGATGAATTTGCAAAAAAAGTAATTTGACATACAATATATAATTTCCATGTTACTCAAAAGCAAAAACCTTCAGTGCAAGGAATTTTGAACAAACTTGGAGATAACAGTGTTACTTTTGCTGAAAAAGTGTCTTCATTATTACAAAAGTTAGGATTCAGGTGTGTGTATTTAAATGAAATGTAAATACTTTTAGGAATAATAAATGAATAGTTTATATAACTAGCTTTAATAAAGTGTGTCCTTTACATGAATGTACATTAGGGGTATGACTTTTTCAATTTTTTTAACAAAAAAAAATTTGCATGGCCATACATGATGAAAAAAGCCAAAAAAATAATAACTGCGTTTTTAGTTTTTCATTTTGTTGGAAAAAAGTCCCGCACCGTCCATGTAGAAAGTTTACATGTAAATTCTCAAAGACAAGCGTACGTTCTCGCTTACGTTCTCTGATTTGTTTTGTATTTTGTGTTGCTGTGTGACTGCAAAGTACGGTAAATCCCCGAAATCGAATGTAAACAAACTGATGCTGTCTACTATTGGTTTGAGCTCATAGTTTGGTGCGTGCTTTCTACAAGTGTGGTTATATTTATTAAGAAATATTTATATATTCAATCAAAGTAATGAGTTCTCGAAAAAGTGCAAGTGCTGTTTTGAAAAATTCGGCGGTATGGAAAAACAATTTGACTCTTGAAAAAAGTACAACTAAAAGACGAGAAATAATTAACATAGATAAAAATTTAAATGAAATGTGCAGAATACAAAAGCAGATGGTGATAATAGGACGGTACAACGCATTGGCAAAAACCGAAAAAAATAGAAAAATAAGGTGTCAGATTATAGCCAAGGAATTGCTTGATTTATGGTCGAAATTAAATTTTCCATGTATACTTGAATCTTCAATAAAAAGAAAAGTAGAAAAGCTTTTAGATCGTTTCTGTAAATATTTAAAGCGACCAAATAGAAACCCAACAATAGTGTTTGGAGAATTATTTGATGTAACAGATCCACAAGGCATTTGGCTAAGCATGGAAGATAAAAAGTTGTACGCAGTTCAAACAAGCACGAAAGGAGATGTTGGATACACAACAGCAAAGGAAATTAATATTCATCCATCAAAAGCTGCTATATTAAAAAGAAAAGTCACGACCGCCTTGGTCTCAGACATAAATGTATCTGACAGAACAATTATGTCCCTAGAAGAAGACACAGAATTATACGCATCATCAGAAGAAGACACAGAATTATACGCATCATCGGAAGAAAACACAGAATTCTATGCATCATCAGACGATGATAAATTTGAACCAAGTGTTAAAAACGTGGCCTGTTCAACTAAGGCGGCAGTGAAAATTGTTCAGACTTCCAACGTGAGCACAAAAAATGCAGCAAAAATATGTAAGGAATTGGTGAAATCGGGTATTGATATTCCAACACCCTCACAATCTGGTATTTATAAGGCCTCAATAAAAGCAGCAGAACGTTTGGAAGAAAAGTATATGGCTACATTAAAAGAAGAAAAATGGTGTATGCATTTTGATGGGAAGAAATATGGTAAAAAAGAAGTTCAGGTAGTGGTGTTGACAAACGAGCTTGAAGAAGTCAGGTTGGCGGTCATGGAGCTTAATAATGGAAAAAGTTTGACAATATTTGAAGGTGCTAATTAAATTAAAAGTTATAAATAACTAGATAGCTTACTATAATATTATATTGCAGGCATCAAAAACATTTTAAACAAATTTCAACTATGGAATTCCATTAAAATGATTATTTGTGATACTACAAATGTCAATACAGGGAAAAAAAATGGAATTGTTCATTTACTGAAGACGTCGTTTCAGGAAAAATCCTTTTCACCTCCGCAATATATTGGTTGTCAACACCATGTGTTAGATTTGATTTTAAAGCATGTCATGAATGAAATGCTTGTTGAAAAATCTACATCACCAAATATTTCGTATGATATTTTTACAGAATTGATAACAAAGTACGAAAATCTTAAACAAAACTTCAAACAAAGCGATATAATATTGGAAATACACAATATCAAGTGGCGTGATGACATGCAGTATTTGTACGAATTGGGACAAGCATTCAAATATTTTGAGAAAAATAACTTGTTTCCATTTATCAAATTCCGTGTATTACCATCACTCAGTAATGCCCGCTGGAATTCCAGAGCCATACTGGCACTTTTAACTTTTATACTCAAACCCGAACACAGGACAGAACTTTTACCAATTTGTAAATTTATATGCAGCGCATGGTACGATATCTGGTTTTCAGATCAACGTTTTCGCCACAATAACTTTGAAAATTTGAAAACATCTGTAAAGCCCTTCAAAAATGCTCATAAATGTTTTCTTAAACACTGGGTGGAGGAAGATTCCGCTATTAGAAATTTAAAACGAACCAATATTTGTGCAGAACGAGCCATTAAAGTAACACAAGAAATCTTTAATTATTGTAAAACTGAACGCACTTTAAACTTAAAATTTATTGCATCTAATGAAAAAATTAAAAAATAAAACTTTTTGCAAGCTATTTTTGTGATTTTTAGTTTGTTTTGAAAATAAAAAACTAAAACAGAACGCTTAAATAAACAGCATATTTTTACATAACAAAAAATGTTAGGCCTTTTCAATTGAGTTGTATTCTTCATCCAGTGTAAAATCCACAATTTTTCATCTTGGTCGGTGCGGGATGTTTTTTTAATAAAATGAAAAACTAAAAACGCAATTATTATATTTTTGCCATTTCTCATCATGTACGGCCATGCACAATATATGTTACAAAAAAGTCATACCCCTAATGTACATATTTCACATTTTTAAATTCAAATAGCTGTGACTTTTATATATGTTTTATGTATGTAGGTATTTATTAAAGCTTTACAATAAAACAATATTGCTTATATTTGTATTATTTTCCTGCACAATTGTTTAGAAAAAATATAGTAAAAATTTTGATTTCCTTTGTTGAATACATGAAGAAACTTCAAATTATAATGTATAATTATTTCCATATTTTTTTTTTTGTCACATGTAATATACGAGTAGAATTTGTTTAATTCGTGACAAATAAATCCTTTGTAATCAATAAAAATGCATACAAACAAGCTGCATTTATTATCACCAGAACTAATTTTAACATAAAATTATATCTACGTCGCAGATGGACTAATATCCATGTAGAATTTACAGCGCGCAAAGGGAGGGGGGAATACAGCTACTTGGCTATATTCTCAAATATCCTTCCTTTCCGTGTCTTTGTTAGTAAGTAATTAACCGCTTCTAATTATTACACAAGTTTTATCTACAGACCTAACTATCAGAGTATCAGATTGTTTACTTACCGGTAAGTGTGACCATAAGTTGGAAGCCCAATAATGATCTTATCTTTAGCCATCCCCTGGGAAATCCAGAAATTTGCTGAATAATTTATGTTTAACGTACCAAATATGCCTACATCATGAGGCAATGAATACAACGGAGAATTAATTCCAGTAAATGGCGTCCATTTCGTATAAAAGTGGAAATCATACGTCATTAAATTTACATAATCCACGTAACTAGAACATGTTCATTCTTCAGTATATGTATTTAAAATATTGGCGTATGACTTACTCATTTAAATATGGAATATCGTAAGAATTCAGAGCGATGAAATATGGCGAGGCAACTGCTACAGTTAATAAAAATTTATGTTTCTTCTGTCTATTGATTTCTTCCCGTATTTCGTGTAACAGTTGTGTGAAATGCATTCTTTCTTTGTTATCGTATATTTCTGCATTGGGAAATTCCCAATCTAAATCTATTCCATCCAGCTTATACTCTTTTATATAGTACAATATAGACTTTATAAACCTGTGAATGAAATCGTTAAAAACAATTTTCCATAGTAAGTTAAGAACAATAGTATTGAAATTTTTATGGTAATTTATGTAATTCAAAGAAATAAATGCGTTTTTTTAAATCATATATCGAGTCTAATACAGTAAAACACGAAATTTTATTCTGAAACTCTTATTATTTTCTTAAGACGGTCATAAAAAAAAATCATACACAAATACACAAAAAATAAAAAGATACTTTTGAAACTTGTACTTTGTTTGTTGATCACATTCTGCTTGTTTTACTTAAAACAATAAATAAACACATTGCAAATATGAAAAACAAGAGAATTCAAAACAAGCTATTGGTGGAAACATACAGTTCATAAAGTATAAGTTTAAACCAAAAAAAAGCTTATTATTTTAATATATATATACAGTTCATAAAGTATAAGTTTTCAGTTCGTACTGCCCAAGTGGGAACCGCAAATTGTACTTTATCTCTTTCTAACACACATGAATACGCGCTGTAATACTACACACGTTTGTCATTTTAAGTTAAGACGTACGTCTTTGAAATATTATATTAAATAAAAAGGGATAGGTTGTCTAGGAGATAGTCTTATGATATTCGGATTGCTGTGAAATTATTTTCATACTGTTGTTTATTGACTTTGTTTCCGGTACTCTGACTTCTTGGTTAAGTAAACTAATTTGAATATCTCGTTTGTCATCAAAAAATTACAAAATCTGTTCTTTTGAGAACAATACTGGTAATAAATAATAATATCAATTAGTGGTAATAAGTACGAAATTGTTTGACTATCACTTTGACATTTCTAACCTATTTATTTGACAGAATATTTCTTAGATGCCTGGTAAGCCTCTTGGTTCTCAAGCTCAACAGCTTGTATTAAATCTTACAGCCTATTTTGAACGAGAAAAAGAGAATGGTGGGCCAGTTATGTCCATCGATCCTGTTCATGAGGTAATTCACATAATCACATAAGGCAGTTATAATATTAGTTTTATTTTAGAGGGTAGCACAAGGCCTTAATATTTCTAGTAGAATGGTCTACACTATTAAACATCGTAGCGTTCAGAATCCAGTCTTATCATCTCCTGGCAAAAACAGGTCTTGTAGGAAGCCAAAAACTAAGGATTTACCAGAAGCAACGAAAATGGAAGTTCGAAATACTGTTTATGACATGTATAAAGAAAGTATGTGTTTAATATATTGTAAACATTTATTACATGTTCAAATTTTTCAGAAAAACATCTTACCTTAAAAACTTTAAGAAATGTTTTGGCAACGAAAGAATTTATTCATACGAGTACAACTTCTTTAGCAATATTGCTTAAAGATATTGGTTTTAAATACAAGAAAGAATGTAACAGAAGAGCACTCACAGAGAAATTAAATATAGTCTGCATGAGAAATGTGTTTTTAAGGGAATATATGAATAACTTAAATTCAACTTTACGTCAGGTCGTGTTCCTTGATGAAACTTGGATTTTTTCAAAAGGGAATAGAATGAAATCCTGGCAAAATGATAATATAAAGATAATATAAAAAGTGTTAGGAAACCCGAAGGCTATGATGGTAAACGGTTTATAATTATTCATGCTGGCACAGAAAATGGCTTCATTACAGGAGCTAGTCTGACCATTGTGACCTAGTCTACCAGGAGCTAGTCTACCATTGTGATTTCAACGCAATTGAAATGATTTGGGCTAAAGTTAAAAATTATTATAATTCAAATATTGGAAGAAATGGTTATTCAGATGAAAGAGTAAAAGAAATGTGGAATGAAGCTCTGCAACAGTGTAATGAAAATACTTGGTATAATTGTGTTAGGCATGTGCATGCACATAATATATAGCAGCGAAGAAATTACTGCCACTGGTTCAACAAAACATTACATGATAAAGATCTCGTGGCAAAGTTTTATTTGAATGAAGTTTGTTTTTTTTCTTACTGGTGGTCGATTTTTTTTTTATCGGTAGTGTACTAACCTGCAAAATTATCAAATGTAGTTATCAGAAAATCCTCATGTGTTTGTTAAATATTATCTTCATCTAATAAAGGATAATATGGATTTGGATTGTATTATTATACCATTATTTTCTTAAGAAACAATAAAATATTAAATGTAGACTATATAAATGTTTCTTTTATTAATTTGACAACATATATTTACAACTTACAAAAGGTTTTAATTCTTTTTCAAAGAGTTACGAACATAATTTTTACATTCTATTCCAATATATTTAAATTTATTTAAAATATAAACAATATATAAGTTAAGTAGAAATCTAAATTATTCATCAAATTAATACATTCCCAATCTTCTTAACCCAGATATAGTACAAGAAAATGATTTCGGTAGGTATGTCATTCTTAATAATTCAAACATTTTTAACACCCCTGTATTCACTAAGGCTTGTAATATGATATAACGTACCATTATGCTATAACGAAGACTTATATACACGTTTTTGTATTCATAATACATCGTTACGTTTAATCGCCTGTTAAATGCATCGTTAAAATAACGTGAAGTATTTGGCCAATTAAACGAATCTTTATATTTGTTGTAGATAATAGGGATTGCTGTTTACTGTTTGTTTAATTTATATAAAGATAAAAGTATAACATATATTCATAACATAATATACCAATTTCAAGAATATTTTCATCCAATTGTGCATTTCGAAGTTGTTCTTGAACTTCAATGGCCAATTCGTACTTTCTTTTTAAATAAATTTGTTCTTCATTTGATTTTTTTTTCTATTATGAACAATGTCATTTAAATTTGCATATACGTCACTTGCACTTGTTCTATTTTGAAGATACTGTCTTTTTCTATTTACAGGTAGCTTTGTGGTATTGTTTATATTTTCATATGCACCACTTTATATTAACAATGCTTGTTTATTAGTTTTGTTATTTGAAACGGATGTACTGGGTACATTATTTTGAGTTTCAAGTGAACTACTTTGTAGTAGTTCCGACTCTTTTATATTGGCAAATATATATTCACTATTAACACAATTTGGATTATTTTCTTTACTAATAATGGTTAATTCGCTTAACTCAATGATAGCATTGTTGTCAGCTTCTACTACAATATATAGAGGATCTACAATTACAACTAGTTGAATACACCATAAATATAAACATATAACTTTACCAGACTCTATATTTTTGTGATAGCATGATTCACTGTCAAAGTTATTGGCATCACATTCGAAATGCTTCTTCAACATGCTTTGGAGACGTTCTCCATTTTCTCCTAGTCTTTCTAAACGTCCCTCTACCTGTGAGGTACAGATTAGCCTACATTAAATTTATTAAGTAATGAACTTATATTGTGTAATTTACAAAAATTCACCTTATCATCCGCCTGTTCTTTCCTACTTTTTCGTTTAAAATTATCATAGAACACTTTCAATTGTGCTATTGTCCTATGTGGACCGCTATTAGAGCTATTGAAATTACGTGTGATTTCTTCCCATGCTGTTGTTTTACCCTTCGATGTGATGGCATCGGTCCTTTTATTCTCAATAACACCGATATGTGATTCTACAATATCCAGCAAGAGACAAATCTCTCTGTCCAAAAAGTGTTTACCTTTTACACGTTTTGACATCTCCATTTTTGCGATTTGCTGTGATTTGATTACAGTGAAGTATGTTTTTCTCAAATAATTTCTTTAAAATTCCCTACATCGATAATTTCGTAATGATCTGTTAAAAAATTCTTTCTAACGTTTATGAATGTGCTATTTCATTTAATGACCATTATAATTAAAACGACTATTTCATAATGAACCATTATTCCGTTTTCTGTGAATACGGGCCTAAAGATCTTTTCAATACCTATGCATTTCACTATTGATATCTGACTTGAAATATTTCTTTTTAAATAAATTTTTGATGGAATATTATCGTGAGTTTATAATTATAAATAACATTTAAAAAAATTTGTTCGAATATTGAAGTAATAATTTCCGCAGTTTTCTTCTGTTGAAAATATTTATATAAAACTAGAAAAGAAACAATACTTTTGAACTATTCATGTTCCCACTTTACTCATTATTTTGACATGTAGGTTATGTATTTGCTTTTTTTGGTTATATTGCAAGTAAAACTGAAATTTTGACAACGTTTGCGAAACATGACATTTATATTTTATGATGACAGACGGTTGTTTCCGCGACTGAATACATGACTTCATTTGACTCCGCAGTACTGATTTGAATCATATGCATCGAATTTGACCTTGAACTGAAAACTTATACTTTATGAACTGTACGTGTTTTACTATGCACTTTCAAATACAATTTGTACTATATTTTTCAGTGAGTATATTCTTCTGAAACCAAAAATGAACACATTATAACTTTGAAAAACAAGAAGCTACTGCTGAGAATGTATTTGGTTTTACTATAGATGCTCAAATGATACAACTTGTACTTTGTTTACCGATGAACTAGTTCTACTTAAAACAATAAACATGTTACATTTTTTTGAAAAGAAAACGCTATTTCTGGAAACATAGCTGCATTTAATAGTAATCTACAAATATTGCAACTTGTATTTTATTTGCTAGCAAATAGGCACTACGTAAAACAAAAATGAACACATTACATACCTAACCTGCCTTCCAAAACTTTCTTCATTAGAGATGGCCATGCTTTTTGATAATGGTTGGTGACAGTGCATGTAATCTGTCACAAAAATAATTTTGAATGAGCATGGCCTTCTCTAATGATGAAAGTTTTTGAAGGCACGTTATATGACAAACAAGAAGCTATTGATGTTCAAAGGATACAATTTTTACTTTGTTTACAAGTGAGGATGCTATCCGTAAAACAAAAACGAACACGTGAAAAACAAGAAGCTATTACTATAGTATAATCGTCCAACAGATGCAATGGCAAATTAAGGCAACCTCACATTGACGTCACAAACAATATATATATAAACTATAAACAAGGTCACTTAATTCTAGAATGGGATTCTACACTTTTGAAAATCTAAATAAGTATAATTTTAACTTAATAGAGGCAATGTCTTTCACAACAAGTAAAAAACTTCAGTCCTTCAAAGTAACAAGCTACTTTCTTTCTGTTTAACCATGTAGTTAATTGATGGTACATTATGTATACATACTAGTTTAAAATGCTAACTTACGTTTTTCTGTTTGCATGGTTTAAAACCATATTTGTAAATCCACTTACAGCTACTCCACTCACAGATAACAAAACTTTAAGATCCTTATTAAGAGATTTCAAACTTACAATATTTTTCGTAACATTCTTTTGGAATTCACCGAGATATATGGTGTTATTAATAACACTTCCAAAACCAACATTTAGATGAGTACAGAGATTGGGATCTATTTTACTGTCAGACAATTGCTTATCCAAATTGTAACTTTCATTGGGAAAATTGTAGTAACACACCAGTTTGTAATTATCAATGTCACCACTTTTTACAGCTTTATTGCCAATTTTTGGTATCGTAATATTGTTCTCTGGTAGTTTACTGTATGCAACTGCTCTATAAAAACTATGATCATGGAATTCTAAAAACAAAAAAGCAATAGTATAAATATTTCAGTACAATACATAGTTATAAATTATGTATAAACTTAAGTATATAATTAATATTTTTTATTTAAATGCTAAACAAATGTTGTATAACATTTTTATTCATGTATTTTTACAATTTAGCAATATTATAATTTATCTTTATATTGCGCTTATGTTCTAATCAGTTGTATTTATACTTTTGAAATAAACATTAACTAATTTAGCAATGGTAATTAATTGAGCAATGGTAATTAATTTTTATTAAGAAAGTTATTGTTTCAATAAGTGAAAATATAGATAAGTACATTGCAGTTTTATAAATATGTACAAGATAATAATATTTATTATGGCAAGAAAATCCATACAATAACATAAATACAAAGCGAATAATTTTGCAATAATAAAACATTAAACATTGTTTACAAAGAATAACGTCAATAAAGAGTAATTGATATGCATAATACCTTTAAAGTATAAATGATTACTTCTTCTAACGAAACCGAAACCATTTTGCAATAAAATTATACCCATTGCACAAACAGCAGAGGCAATCAATAAGCTGGCTAAAAAGAATACTAGTAACGTTTTCTTGATGTATTTAACTCTGGAAATTAGCACACGAAAAACATCAATATAACCTATAAAAAGCTATATGGAGTTCATTTTAACGTACCCATTTTTCTCTCTTAAGAGGAAGTACCTAGCTTGTGGCACTGGAATATCAACCATTGTTCTCACAGATCAAATACTACGTTTACTAACACTGATTCGATGTACTCAGCTTCCTTGCTGCAAATAATTTAAAGATCACAAAGATTACTACTACGCCATTTTATGTCCTTGAAACTGACAACTAATGCATAGAACTAATACGCCTTAATGCATTCTGGGTAAAGATTGATTCACAAAGAAAAAGATAATTCATATTCTTAATTGAAATTATAGTAATGTATTGCATAAAGTTGAAAATAATGTATCGCAATACATAAAAAAATATTTTTATGTCATTACACCATTGTCCATAAGTGTTTTTAATTATAAGTTTATTATATACGTATTATTATTTGTTCAAATAAATCTGAGACAATTTTAATTTCCTAATGTCATTTTGGTTTAAAATTGAACAATATTTCCAAAGTTTTCATACTATCACCAAACATAACAGAGTTTATTTAATACAATTGTCAATGTGCCAAAATCTAATTACATTTTCCAAAGACATTTTTAGATTGAAAAATGCCTCGGAAACTTACAATCATTGAAAAAGTGCGGATTGTTTCAAACATTGAAGACGGTTGGTCGATAAGAATGATTTCACACTATTTTAACGTGATAAAAATACAGTGTTTGCAATTAAGAAACGATGTAAAACGAAATGACTTTAAAAAGGAAGATTGGTACAAGACTGTTCAACAAAAAGTCAACTATGTATTGAACAAAATATGGAACTTTTAGATTATACCAGAGATCACCCATTTGAAACTGCAAGAAATGCTGTGATACATACAAATTTTCCCGTTTCCAGAGCTACGACTTGCAGAAAAATATTAAAATCTGATTTAAAGTGTCCTGCTGCTGTAAGGAAACCGCACTTAACGAATGAGCAGAAACAATCACGTTTGTTATTCGCTTTAAATCATATTAATAATGATTTGCAACGGCAAAATCAGAGTCTGTAGACCACGGGGAACTTGTTTTAATGAGGAATATATTCGTGTCAGAAGAACTTCTGGAAGATTCGGAGTTAATGTTTGGGTTTGGATCAGCGCTCAAGGATTAGAAATATGCTGACGGATTGAAGAGAGGTTTAACGCTATTGTATATAGATATATTCTAGAATATATCATCCAGCATACGAATCCCAATTTTATATTCCAACAAGATAATTGTCCGGTTCATACTGTTAGAATTATAAATGACTGGTTTATAACTAAAGGCCGGATTATATACAAAAAAAAACCTGGAAATATGCGCATAAATATGCATATGTTTTAGCCTAAATATGCACTTTCTTATGAAAAATATGCAGGTAAAAAAATACGAGGAATGTTAGCAAATGGAATACTGTAGAAAAAATATTCTATTATGTAACTACAAGTTTATTTAGAACATTTTACAACATAATTAACTATAAAAACAATTTACAATCACATATTTCTCAAAGTTTTCAACAGAAAAATTGTGACGCTTGTCTGAAAACATGTATTTATATATTGAAAAGGTTCGTTCTACGTCGACGCTTGTTATAGGAGCATATTTCAAATTAGAAATATCATCTATTGTCAACTCAATATTTTCGACTGAATCACCACACAAGATTTTAGCAATGTCCTTTAGCTTTTTAAAACCCTCATTTTTTCCTATTACACTTAAAAATTTTTCATGCACGGACTGTCCCACTCGTCCCTTTAACATCAAAACATGACTTTTCAAATTTGTTTATTATTTCAACGCTCTCGATTAGCGACATAAATTGCTTTTCCAACTGCAATATAGAAGTGGAAATAAAACTGGCTTTAATAAACGCCAACTGTTGAGGTATTTATTTACTCGAATACACCTTTTGAGAGTCTATCACAGATTGTGCATTCCTATCAAGATCCATAATAATTGTCTTTATTCCTTCATAATGATTTGCATGAAAAATAGCAGCCTCCAACCACGTTCCCCATCGTGTGATTACTGGTTGAGAAGGAAGCGGAATACCGGGTAGATGTTTGTAAAAGTGAACTCGTAATGGGACCTTTAAAAATGCTTTCTTAACACTACTAATTAAAGTATTTACTAAGGAAAAATGGTTTCTGACTTCTGCAACACGATTTAGTTCGTACGCCAAACAAGTTGTGTGAATTAAATTTTGGGTAAAAGATTTTCAAGTTGAAAGCTGCCTTCACCATCTATGGTGCAGCATCCGTCAAAAACAATTGAATTTTCTCTGTTGGAATCGATCCCGGTAAGAAGAAAGTTGACAGTTCTTCCTGTATGAACCTTGTTATTGTCAAATTATTTGCATTTTCCAACTGTTTGGATGAAATTAAATAAGATTTTGCTGGAACCGATACGTTAAGGATACCAATCATTAAATGAACTATGTATCGACTCACACTATCAGTAGTTTCATCTACGCATATATAAAGATAATTGTTTGCAACAACCTTCTTAATGCTATTCAATATTTCTGCATAGATACAGAGAATATATTTTTTTCTTAACGTGCTGCTCTCGTCGGGAATGTTATATTTGCTGATGTACTTTTGCAAAAATAACTTGACATTTAAATTGTTTAATTTATGTAGTGGAATATCTGCCGACACAAACATTTGTCACAAATCTTCATTAACACGTTCGCTGCCACGTCCATCCATATGGGCAGACACCGAACTTGCCAATTCTGCCAGCTTCAGATTTGTAGTTTATTCCATATTTGCCAAGCCTATATCTCCAGTTCTAGAAATGATACGGTAATCCTGTTGACACACACGGGCAGCGCTTGCCCAAGAGAATTATTTGAAATAAATAAATTTGTCGGTACAAATGGTTGGACAGTTTCATTTTTATTCAGGAAAAGTATGCTGTCTACCCATTTGGGTAGACAACGAACTATTAAAAAAAATATTTATTAAACATATATTTTGTATTTTAACATTGAATTTGGGTTAGTTTATTTACGTATAGAAGAGTGTGCTGTTTCGAAGCAGTCTATACATAAAAACGGCCTATCTTCACATGACTTGCAAAAAGTAGTGACCTTTTTTGCCTTGCTTTTCGCTTCTTTTCTTCCAAATCTCGCTGCAATTCTTTCGTAACAATACTTGCAGTTACGTCGAAGTAACCTAAAATTATTTGATAATGCCTGAAGTAATTACATCTCTTATACATACCGTTTCTGTTTACTTCCGGAGTAGACTTTCGATTTTTCTAAATAATGGTTTGTGGGTTTAGCTAATCTTGGGGTACGCACCCTTTCCTCTTCTACTGGAATATTTAGTAAGGAATAAATTAGTTTTATACGAAAGTTCAGAAGGTTTGCTTTTGGATTTTCGTTTGCGTAGAGAAGATAAGCATTAACTACTGCAGTGCCAAATATAACATCATCGGCAACTTTATGATACCATCGTATGGATTTTCTTATTGCGGAGTGATAGGACGAAAGTTGATCAGAAATATCTATTCCGCCTTTCATCGTATTATATTGCATAATCATTTCTGGTTTAACAATTTCTTCACCTTTACGGTTTTTCTTTCCTGTTGGTAACAGGTTTGCTGAAAATTTTGAAGAAGCAGCATATACTTCTCTCTTGTCTTTCCACTTCATAGCAACTACTCCTTTAGCATTTTCTAATGCTTTTATTTCTCCACGCTTTAGTTTTGCAGAAACTACTTCTTTAGGGAAATACTTTCTATTTTTCCGGAAGGTACCGACGAATGATGTTTTTTTGGACAATAGTGTGTGTATTAGCGGAATACATGTGTAGAAGTTGTCCGTACATACTGTCCTCCTGGAATCTAAGTAAGAATTTAGTAGGGACATCACTACATTGGTAGCAAGACTGGCAGCTCCACTACTTGAATTTTCATTTCTTTTGCCTGCATAGATTTGAGTTTTGTATGTACAGCCGGTTTGGTCACAAAGCTTGAAGACTTTTATACCGTACTTGTGACTTTTTCCGGGAATATACTGTCTAAAATTGAGCCTGCCGCGAAAAGGCACCATTGATTCATCAATTACTAAGTTTTCCCCTGGAGATTTAACCCGTTGATTTTTTTTTTCGATTAGGTCAACTAGCGGTTTTATTTTGCACAGTCTGTCACCCTCAACTTCTTCTCCAAAGTGCCAAAACCTTAGGATTAGCTGGAACCTATTTCTAGTCATAAACAACGATACTTCATTTTTGAATAGTTTGGCATCGCTCCAGTATAATTCAATAGAAGGCATCCTAACACAACCCATCCATAGTCGTATATCTAAAAATGTTCTCATTTCAGAGCAAGTTGTATCTTTCCAATCTTTCATGCGACTGCTCCTTTTAATTTGGTTTAAGGATAAATACTTGGTAGCATTCTTATTTGTTTCATTTACCATCAACTCTATAACTTCATCTGATATGAAAAGATTATAATAATCTATTGGAAGGGCATTCAAAGTATCAAATGGAACTTTAATTTTTTCAGATCCAGTAAACGGAATATTCCTCGTATTCAACGTGCATGTATTCCAATCGTCTGCTAAATCTCTGTTCGTAGGTAAAGTAGTGTGTTCGTTTACCAGTTCCTCCTCGTCTTCTATATCGCTATCGTCTTCTGCATCTGAAGTTTTATCAGAATTACTCGATTCACTTTGTATATATTCGCTACCACTGTCCTGAAAGGGTTCTTCTTCACTACTCGTGTAATTTTCCCAATATTCCTCAAGCTCTTTATCGGTCAACCGTTGCTTTGCATTAGGTTCGTCAAAAATCTTTACTCGCGTAATCCTCTTGCTCATTTCTTATCCAGTATGTATCACAATTTCACAAAATCACATACACCTTTTAGGTTAAGATTAAAAACGTGATGAATAAATAAGCAAATATGAAGTGTCCACCCCAGTGGGTAGACAGGTAGGTATCTGTAAACTGCCACCAACACGTGATGATAACGTTTTCGATTTCCTCATCCTGATTTACTGATTCGTTCTCATACTCGTAGAGAGTACGTGAACGTCTCCGCCTCCTCAGCGGATCATTGTCTTTTAATCTCATCCCTCGCCTAGATAGATCGAAATCTTCTCTCGTTATGTCCGCCCGGTATTTTTCCCTAGAATGTTTAAACCAGTTGTTTATCTGAACAACGGTCAATTTAGTTTCTTTTGATAAACTCCGTTTTTCCGCCCTAGTCGGATAAGGACTGAATTTATGCTCGTCAAACCAACGTTTTAATATTTTAACTGCCTGCGTGGATAGAAGACCTCGTCTTTCCACAACAGCTTTCCACGCTACCTTAGGTTCACATTTATAGTCAGACCTTAAGGCGGCGTCTATGCTTAAGTATGTGTTTGGACGCATTTGCGATTTATAAACCAACCTTAAGCACCAGCTGATACTTAAGGCGGCGATTATCTAATAATTTCTTTCATTTGCAGGATGTCTTGCCCTTAAATCAATATCTCTTAGCCTATTGCGGACGGTTTGGTCGCTAATTCTTCTTCCCCTTGCTCTCACTAGATCGTCTTGCAGGTCACGCGCAGTTTGTGTCCGACTTTGAAGGGCTTGCAATCACAGAAAACGGTAATCACCTGCCGTAGTTTTCCTCTGCCGATCTGTACCTGCTCGTCTTGTTACAGTACTTGTTTCTCGATATTGTTTCCAAAGCTTCTGTACAACCCCAAGCTGTTGGGCTACATAAAGTTGTGAATATCATTCTTCAAGTAAAGTTACAGCTCTACTAACTTCTATCGACGATAATTGCTGAGCAATTGCTTCTTTTAAATGTTAGTGAACTGTAAAACTGGTTCACTAATGTTGTCTAATATTGTTTAACACAAAAATGGCTCAAAGCCTGTTTAAACATTTATTCTTAAATTATTATTTTTTCATGTATGTTTTTGTATTGTTCGAACATTTGAGGTTATAAGTTGACTATAACAAGAAGTATTTGAGTACAATGTTGTAATTACGTGAATAAATGACGGTTCAATTAATATTTCAGGATGGATCCAAATGTCTTAAAATATAAAGAAAAATATCGAAGTTCAAAAAAGTTACTACTTTTATCTTTTTGAGTAGTGTAGTTCATAAGTATTTCTTTGCAGTCCAAGGCCAAGTAAAGTATTTCTTTCCAGTTCGTACTGCTCAAAGTGCGAAGCGCAAATTATACTTTATCTCTTTCTAACACATATAAATACACGCTATAATACTACACACGTTAGTCATTTTAAGGTAGTCTTATGCCTAGAAAAACTTTATGAATTTTAAATAAAATTCTTTTGTATAAACAACAATAATACATAAATTTAAAATTCGTAAATAAAAAGATTTATCCTTGAATTATATATTTGTTACCTATAAATTTGTTAGGTACCGTATAACGGGGTTATTCGGAATTTTTTTGCTGTATTTTGTTAGTTATTTTCTAAATCAAAACTTCAAACAACCATCTACTGACATTTTTGGAAAGGTGTATGTGTCCTTTAACTATTTTAGAGACAAAAGTTATTTTAGGTTAACTAGTTTCTTAAAAAAATTTTTTTTTAGTCTTCATTCCAAATAGCCCCGTAGGTGGGGGCTATTTAGAAAACCTGTGTATTTTGATGAACTTTTTAATAAGAAGGAGTCTTGGGGTTATTTGGAACATAAAAATACGTTTTAGAAATAAATATCAAGAGATACCCAAAATATTGGTGGGATATTTGAATAGGTATTTCAATCAAATCACTGGCCTCCAAAGTAGGCTGTAAACATTTTAATAAGAACTGAAGCTAGAAATACCTACATAATAAGTATATTGTAAATAACATAAAAAGGCACACGTGTTTACTGTATTATATAATTTTCAAAAATATTGTCATCAAACTGAAAAAATGAGCGTCTACCAGTGATAACCTCAAGCGGTTGTGGTAGTTTTTTTATTATTAACTCCTTGGTAATAGTATCAACATCTGCAGAAGAGGGCCTAACAAATTTTGCGCACCTGTCTTTTGTTTTTAGTCTCCTAAAATAATCTACATGATAGCAGGTGGCCTCTGCTGTTGGGGTGACATCCTCAATTCTTCCTACATAATGCATTTGAGAATTTTTACGGGACTCGTACTTGACCAAAATCCAGTCATTTTTCTCATATTCTGTTGAATAATCGTTTTGAACATCTGCGTCTCTTGTTGAAAAAGTGTCACTTATAACATCCTCACCTTGATCTTCAGGTACAGGATCACCATCATCACTCAGTGAGGCATCTAAATCCACAGGTGCATGATTTCTCTTAACCCTCTTCGACTTTGAAGTTGCCGGAACATCTTTTGCTTGTAGGAGATCGGTTTCGGTGAGGCTTTTTCCAGGTTCAGTTAAAACCCTCTTGCGCCTCCTTTTTGGTGGTTCATCACTAGAACCACCTCTCATTTCTTGCAACATCTCAATAACAACATCAGATACGGTATTGTTTACATTCTGCCTTGGGGTGTTCACGCTAGGAAGCCTCTCTTTTGGTTTTGAAGGGTTACAAGGATGCAGTCCTGTTTTAACAAATCCAGCTACAAGATTCTCACCACCCTTTCCATTATCATCCAGCTTGTCTTGGAGTTTTTTGAGAAGAGCAGGAAACACATCTTTTGATAACAGGCATTTTTCTTCCTGAAGTTTTCTTCCATATCGTGAGGATCTCTCTCCAATATCGTTTTAATGGGGCGTAAAAAGCTACATCTAGTGGCTGCATGATATGGGTTGAATTTGGTGGTAAACACATGAATATAATATCAAGTTCTTCACACTTCTGCAGTACAGAACGAGAAAAGTGTGAGGACAAGTTGTCTCCCACAACAACCTTTCTTCCTTCCTTGTTTCTACAAAATGGAACAATCACTTTCAAAAACCAGTCCTCGAACGTGGTGCTGTCGAACCAGCCACTCTTTGAACGATTGTAGCGCGTCAAAGGAGGACCTCCCTCCAACCATGTGTCCCAGAGGTGGTCTGCCTTATACACCACATAAATTGATAGTTCACCTTCGGCTGTGCCGGCATACATTAAACTGATAGCAGTTTTCGTGGCATTAACTACCCGCTCCGGATATTTGGTGCCACGTTTAAAAGTAAAGGTTTTTGCACCTGGATTGTCCGTTAGGTTTGTCTCATCAAAGATGATCAAACAGGAAGGATGGACATTTTCAAGTATATCCCTAGCGTTATTAAAGAATTGGTCTATATCACTGGCGGAGACGGCTGCCCTTTTCGTTGATATGTTTGCTGAGAGTCTGTCAGATAGTTCTGATGCATGTCGCTGAAGAAACTTTGAGGCCCAATCTATACCAGGTAAATTATCTTTAAACCTTAGTCATTCCACGTCTTTCTAAATAGCCTTTTGCTAGTAAACGCAAATCCATCTTGTCGAATGGAAACCCCCATGAAGCGACCAACACGAGATGGTCGACCATTGCCCTTTCTTCTTCTTCACTAAATACCGTGGGGTGTCCGGCTGATGTGTGTAGATTTTTCTTATGTACCATTCGCCATAACGTTGTTGGGGGGACTGAGTAGTGCTCAGCTGCAGCCGATATAGTAAATTTATTAGAGTTTACATCTGCAACGGTACGGCTTAAGGCACCTTCATTATAAGATTTGTAGGCCTTGAACTGCTTGCCCTTGCGACAGCAGGTATATGAACGGCGGTAGGAACGCACCATATCGAGACCTGTATAATTCAAAAAATTTTTGGGTAGGTAATGAAAAGTACCTAATGAAAAATTTTTTTTTCAAAAAGAGCAAATAGTTTTCATTTATAATTTTACAAAAATAAAATTCCAAAAAGCCCCAATTTGGATTCCAAATAACCCCACCGGACGTTTTGGCCAGCCCTGAATTTGTTGACTAATGTACAAGTTTGGTTATCCCTACAAGTACTTCCCACATAACCTAACATTCGTTTATGAAAAATAAAGATTCCAGCTCAACTCCTTTTTAGTGGGCAAACGAAAGTTTGACAAGCTTTTAAAAAGTATTATTTAGCGCACTTACCTTTTACTTCTCAAAAACTCTACGTATGTTGTTGAAATTTCACAAAATCTTCTGTAAACATTCAGCCTACTCTGAACATAAGAAGCAGGCGGGAAGTGTAACTAACCAAAACAGCCTTGAATTGGGATACCAAACAAATATTCCCGCGATTTTCCAAATAACCCCGCGGTTTCCAAATAACCCCGTTATACGGTACTGAAAATATAAAGTTATTGTTTCACTAGTATCGTTATCATTGCTTAAGTATCTATAGTCATTTCTCGTGGAAAAAAATAAGGTGAGCATTGCGTTTCAAGACCGATGTTGCCGACTACTTTCAAAATGTTTTTAGTGCTGCATTATAATGTAACAGGAATTTCATGATCACACTAACCACTAAGTCTAATTATTTCAAACAAAGAATGGATATAATGATTTGGATTATTCACTCTTAAATCTAAATAAAATGCCTAATTCTAACAGCTATAATGAACACAACAATGGCTTTATTAGTTAAAACGCAGTTTTTATCGGTGCTTAAAGTCCTTTTCTTGTGGTATACTTTTAAACTAGTTATTTAAAAGGTGACCAATATCTAGTCCAAAATATAACTGGCATTAAGTTTGATTACTTCTTCCCAATGAATTGTGGCCATTTTAATTCCGCTAACTCTAGAGGTTCTGATTGAAGAACGTTGGCGAAGGAATTTTTCAAACGCCCTTTTTATCAAACCATTTTCCAGTACCGAAGATAATGGTCTAATTTTTCTGTAGTGAGTCGTGCTATATGTGGCATTAATATCTTGAAAAATTACAGCCTTTCTGTTGAGCAGTCCTAAAACTTTGCCTAAAACTAAATGTCTCTACAATTTTTGATAATAAACCTCATCCGCAATAGTTTGGTTTGCTTCAAGCTCAAAATGAATTATTTCCTTAAAGTTCCACCACATGCACAATACTTTCCTCGGGTGCAAGTCTGTCTTGGGTGTAAGCTGCGGAGTATCCTTTTTGTCTAACTACAGGTGTCGCTTCTTTAGATTTACATAGAGGACCCATTTTTCGTCTTCGATCACAATTAATTTGTTCTAAAGATGATTTTGACGTGGCAACTCTTTGATATCGGTTGTCTTTGACTAATTTGTAAGAAACGCACTTGTCAAGCTTATGAACCTTGGCAAGTAATCATAACTGGTTGCAAATACTTTTTTGCAAACAATTTAACGATGTAGCAAGTTATCATTGCGTTGCTTGAGGATTTTGAACCAAAAGAGCTTGCAGCGCTTTTCGACCAAGATCGAACACACGGTCACGACCAGTTTCATAGTCTAATAAAAAGTTTCCTTCACGATTTTTTTTTTAATGAACTTTGCACTTTATATTGTCAACAACACCTTCGCCGAACCATTCTAAAAGTTTTTATAGCATCCATTACTAACTGGCGCTGATAAGGCATAAAGAGTCTAATATGTTTTCATATGCCATTTTCCTGTTGTCAAATTTTAAACGTTTAAATAGAAAAACTATAGTTTTAACGCACAAAAAATATTCACCTAACTTCACACTATTACATAGAATATGAAGTCTTTCTTTGGAGACTGTGGTTAAGTAAAAACATAAAAAAGGTATATAACCCCTTACCACAATTAATTAGAAAAACAAAATTAAAAAATACAATCCGTGAATCCACAAGTTTGGTATCTCAAAGTAACCAGGAGAAAAAGTACATGTGTTTACCATACCACCCTATCACGAAAAACATTAATAAAGTTGTGAAAGAACGAGGTTTCCAAGTTGCCTTTCGGTCTGAAAATACTATCAAAAGTCTCCTAGGGAATACCAAAGATAAAGTTAATTTGAATTTAAAATCAGGTATATACGAAATTAACTGCGATGATTGTAATTTGAAATATATAGGCCAAACAAAACGATCCATAATAACCCGGTTTAAAGAACACATATCACATATTAAATACAATAGACCAGAGAAATCTAACGTTGCCAACCATGCTTTAAATACACTACACAATATGTAGATTAAAGGGTTAAAACTTGTCAAGGCCATCCATAATCCCCGCGATCTTGACGCATACGAAAGCATTCATATCGCTAAAAACAAACAGAATTCTATGAACGAAGATAAAGGACCGATCGCCTACAGCTGTCTCTTTTCATTCTTAGAAAAGGAGGTAAAATGGTCGTAGACGGTTCAAAAAGAGTATAAACACATCTGGGTGCCGTTTCCTTAAGAGAGGTAATTTTGTATTTTTCAGTCGATATATTTGTATTTTTAAGTCAGTGTACACGTGGACGCCGTGTAATACGATTAATTATTGTGGTAAGGGATTATAGACATTTTTTAAGTTTTTACATAGAATGTTTGTAGGTAATATTGCTCAGATTCTCACCAAACACATTTTGCAATGCTGCTATAAAATTTAAAAAAACAACATTAATTAGAGCTAGGCCTGATAGCAATGAAAGCTGTGAAAACTTTAAGAGAGCGTAGTGTATTAATTATAGGTCTTCTATTGACTAAATTAATTTTGAAAATTTACTTACGAAATTATGTAAAAAATAAAATTGAATACCGAAAAGATATGCGCATAAAATGTTTTTAAAAAAAGATTTTAAGTATTCCAGTCTTACTCTTAAGAAAATCTACTGCTAAATAATATAAAGTAAAGGTGCGTCTTAGCGAACTTTTTGCAAAACGCGTTTAGCTCAGCTCGACTGGGGAACAAACAATTAGCCTATCGTATCGCGCGAAGTAATTACGTGTTCAGGGTAGCACAGCACGGCGATAAAACTTGGTCAATTCCAATTTTTATAGCCGAACGAGACAAGCGATCGCTTCAACTATCAAATTAAATTTGTCAAACCTAACCTGACTTTTAAGATTGTGAACCAAATAAATTGAAATATGTACTGTATATTTCTGTGAACCGTTGTTCTGGTTGTTGTTTATTTATGGACGAAGTAGAAAGTTTTATCAATTTAGTACAACCTAAAAAGGAATTGTATAATTTGCGGGTAGTGAATTACAAAAATTTATTGTAAAGTATTTGTCTTTTCGGGTTCTTAAATAAAACTAACGGTAACGTAGACACACACTATATTAATAATAAAAACGAATAACAATATAAAAACTAATTACTAACAATAAGCACATTTATGTATTTGTATTTATGTAAGTGCACTCGACCGTAATTCGGCATCGAATGAATCATAAATCCGTGTATGAGTCGTTGAATTTTATTTTGTGGTCGAAGATTGCCTCCATTTCCACTCCATTGTTTCGTATCTCCCAGGGTTGTGATGTGTTTGAGTCTGATTAGTAATCGTGCGTTGTTGTGTTTTTTGTGCGGTCATGTGTTTTGTATGTGCAGTCTGTGCGTCAGTCGCGTTTTTGCGTTTAAGTCATGTGTGTTTGTTTGTTGGTCATCATTACATTTTTTTGCGTTTCAGTTGTGTGTGTGTTTAATGTATTTTATTGTAAAGTGTTATTATTGTCTGTGTTTGTTTTACAAAGTATTGTATTTGTTCGTTTGTTGCGTTTGTCGAGTGTAATGTTATTAGCATATTGCCTGAGGCAAGTGTGTTCGTCAACTGTGTTAAGTGTTGTTTTGTTTTGTCTTTGAGTCCAGGAATTAGTTGTTGGGGGTGGTGCTGGTATGTACTTAGGTTTGGGTGTGGTTTTGTTTGTTGGGTTGTTTGGATTGTTTGGACAGTTGATGAATGTGGATAAGTGTGGGCCACCGCAGTTTGCACACTTTGGTGGGGTTGTTTTTGTCTTGGTACATAAGTGTGTCGAATGTCCGTCTCCGCATTTCATGCATTTGTAGTTAACGTTGCAGTTTCTTTGGTGATGTCCGAAAGTCTGGCACTTGTGGCATTGTATAATGTCTGTCCGTTTGTTTAGTTGTTCGATTTTTATTGCGAGTCCGCAGCAGTCGTGTATGTTGTGTATAGATTTGTACTGTCTCGTTAGTTCGATTAATACTAGTGGTGCCGGTATGCCTTGTTTGCCGTTCATCCTTTTAATTTTGATTGTCGGGTAGCCTTTGTCCGTCAAGTCGTCTGTAATGTCGGTTTCGGTGATAAAGGTAGGAATGCCACGCATAACTACCTTTAATGTCTTTTCGCTTCTCAATTGAAACGTGTGAAATTGAATTTGTTCGTTGTCAAGTATGTGTTTAAGTTTTCGGTAGTCTTCGTCAGTTGTCGGTTCGATATGTATTCCTGGTTTTACGATTTTGCTTTGTACTGTGTTAATGCTGTGTGTTTTGAGTATGTTTCGTATGTGTGACCATTTGTCTTTTTCGGTTATGATAATTGGTGCGATTTTGTGTGTTTTTTTTGGTTCAGTTTTTGTGTTTTGTTTAGTGTATGTCTTATCACTTACCTGGGAGTGCTGTTGTATGAAGTTGACGGTTGTGGAGTGATTTCGGTTTCTTCTTCCATTTTTTCCTCGGTGATTGTTTTTTCGAGGACACTGTATGCGTTTTTTGTTTCGATAGGTGTATTTGCGTGATCTGTTTTTTGTTTTTTTGCCGTTTTGCCGGCGTACATCTTCTTTTGAAGTTATTCTTCAGAGTTAGATTCGTTATGGTTTTGGTGATATATCTTCCGGCCATTTCTTCCGGGTTCGTATTGACGTTTTATCGTCGTAGATGCACTCAACTGCGATGTTGCGAGAACAGATATCGCAGTGAGAATGTCAATGATCATAAATCCCTTCCTCGACGACTTATATATCGTTGTTGAATCTCTCTCGAGTTTTCTATTCTCGTTCTTTCTCTTTCTACATCTATCGAGAAGCCGCTGGAGGTATGATACGTGACGTATCGTTGAATGAGTCATCCCAGTATATAAAGAGCGTTCAAATAAATTTTACCTTGAAGTTGCCCATGGAAATTATATGTATGTCTTAACTTTTTATTTAAGTTCTTAATCCAAATTTTGTTGGTTATAAATTATTTGAATGACATGACAAATGTCATAATAATAAAATTAAAATTTTTAACTGAATGAGATACGTTTATTTGCAACAAACAAGTAACATTTTATAAAAATTGTTGAAAGTGGCCACCACCTGGTTTCTCACATCTTCTAATAGAGTAGTAGAGTTTTGCAGTATCATATCGTCGATTTCGTTAATTCTTTCAGCAATTCTGATTTGAAGGTCTGCAACATCAGATATCTGTTCCCGAAAAATTGAGTTATTTAAAAAAGGCCACCGAAATTAATCACAGGGGGTAAGATCACAAGATCTTGGTGAAAATTCATGTTCGGTGTTTAAACTTATCAACCGATTTTGATAAATTTTCTGTATCATATTAATTGTTTTACCAGCTGTGTGCGCTCTAGCTCCGTCTTGTTGAAAGTAACCCCGATTTATTTTTTCCTCATTAAGCTGTTCAATAAATGGCATAATAATTTCTTGTCGATACCTTCCTCCTGTTAAGGTGGCGTTAAATAAAATAGGGCCAATGATTTTCCTTTGACTAATAGCACACCATACACCAATTTTCTGTGGATGAAGTGAGGTTTCAACATAAAAGTCATGTGGTTTCTCAGTATTCCACATCCTTATTTATATTTTGTGAGTTAACATATCCATTCAGATAAAACCATGATTCATCACAAAAAAAAGTTTTGTTAAGGTCATTATCAAAATTATTTAAAAAGCACTGACAAAATGTTGTTCTTCTAGGATAGTTAATTTCTTTGATTTCTTGATAACAGGTCATGCGATATGGAAATAAATGTAAGTCTTTTTTTTAAAATTGTATGACAGGTGCCAATTGATAACTCGTTGAGATAATACTCGCATGGAAGTTCCTGGTGTATCATCCATAATTTGCGTTACATCGTCAACTAGCTCTTCCGTACGTTTTTTCGGCCGGCCACTGCCTTCTTTCTGTATAACACTGTTCTCACTGTTTCTATGAAAACCTTAGTGCAATATTTAACGGTGTACCGAAAACTATCAAAATCAAAGACGAAGTTTGAAAACATATTTCTAAATTTCTCTAAGCATTCTTCAAGAAAATAGTGCCATTGTCTATTAATCTTACGTCCGTTCCGAAAATAAGATGCAACCATGAATGATTTGTGTTGAATAGTGAAAACCATTTTAAATCAATTTTAAATTACTAAGCAATTTAAAAAAGTTCCAACTAAGTATACATCAAAATAAATAGTCTGTCAAATTGACTACTGATGCAAATGGAAATAGTACAAGTTACGACAAACATTTTTATTGTCATGAACTACTAGAGGTAATAGTATATTGTACAACTAGTGCTGAAAATAGGATATTTCACACGAGCGTGAAGTTTGAGGCACGAGCCGTAGGCGAGTGTGAAATATTTTCAGCACGTGTTGTACACTATACTTTTCCGACGACCGCTTAGTGACAAGAATTAATTTCAATGAAAATAAAAGAATGATTCACAAAATAATGATATATGATATTTCATAAATTTTACATTTAAACCATACAACTTAATCTTTTCTATAATAATTAATAGTGAAATTTGAACAATTTTGCAAAATAATAAGAGAATTGTCCTTGCCATTTTTTTTATTCGAAATATTTTGGATTTCTCGTAGTTGTTGACGCTGTTGTGAAGCCCCCTCTCCAGAGCAGTTTGAAGGGGATGTCGCTGACATGTTTACAGAGTGAACAATTTTCTCAGATATTTCCATTTTTTTGTTAATGGAATTATTTATATATCCTTCGGCGACAGTGCTGGACTTCCAGCCGCCATGACGCTTTAATGTCAAGAGGTCCCCACCAGCATCTACTAGAATCGTCGCCGATGACCTCCTAAATGTATGACCTGTATATAAGTCTGGTTGTGGCAGGTTTAAAAATTTTGCAATTTCTTTTGACATGTTACCGAATTTATTAATACCAACAAATTGTGAGGTGCACTTTCCTCGTTGGTAATTTACAAACAAGCGATCTCCATTGCTTAAATGCTGTGGTCTCAGACTTGCATATTTCTTGTAGAGATGATAAAACTGTCCAGTTATTGTAAAACTTCGGGGAGTTTTATTTTTTGTGACCGGTATTTTAACTAATAAAGCTGAATTTAAATCAGTTAAATCACTGACTTTTATGTTGCACAATTCAGCCCTTCTTAACGCTCCACTTACTCCGAATACTAGAGCCACCTATTAAAAATTGTAATAAATATATTAAAAATAAAAGTTTAGAATTGCGTCACCTTTGTCAGCAGGTATAATTCATCCGGAGCTGTGTCAATGAACTGTTTGATTTCGTTGGGATTGAAGGTTTGTGACTTTTTAGCCTTATATCCATCAGATTGGCGCTTCAATACAGCTCTCAATTTCGGGAAGGTCGCAATGTTTATGTTGTGTTTTGCTACAAGCGACGCTCTCAACATTGAGTATATCGACCATAAAGTGCTCGATTTGTATTTCCTTGATAATTTTCCAAAGTATGCCACCACAACATTTTCAGAAAATGAGTTCGCATTATTTTTGCCTTTCCAATCCATGAAGTTTTTGTAAACGACATCGTACCTTGCTTTAGATATTGCAGGTAATAAATTTTCCGTGGTTGCAGTTGCTAACTGTTTTACATTGGGAGGAGTTGAGGTTATTTCCTCGCTGTCCGAGCTGGATTCCATCCCAAAACTCTACAACACCTAAAATCGCGTCATTTGATACTCTTATTTTTATGTAAACTTACCAATTAACAATAACTAATTGAATAATCTAATTTAGACAAAACGAAAGCACTAGCCAATTTACCAACACCGCGTATCAACAACAATTTGACATTTGAGAGTCATTCATTTGACAGTTTCCTATTTGTTATTTTATGATTAGTAGGTTGGCACGTCTGTTACTTTGCACACGGTTCTGCGACGATTCTAATTGGCCCTCTTGAACTTTTCAGCACAGTTTTAGTTACAAGATAACTTTTCAACACAGTTTTGGGGATACAATGCAATTTGCAATTTTCAGTGCTAGTAAATCATGCGAATTTGTTCTTTTTACATTGTGGTCGTCGGAAAAATTTATTTGAACGCACATTATAAGGAAAAAACTGTCAAATCGTTGCAAACGTAACCTAACAATTTATCAAATAAACCGGGTGACATTCTATAAGAAGTGAGAAATGATTCCTTGTCTTGACACCGCATTTCTAAACTTAAACTGTGAAATGCACCCTTAATTTGTCTCTTTGTAATAAAAGTATTAGCATGGTTTAACATCTTCAGCAATTTACAGTAAAAATAACAATAAATTCAAATTTTTCTTCGTCATTGATCCATCACAACCCAAGTTTGAAAGAATTTTTGGTAGTAAATTAATAATACCCAGCAATGTCAACTGTCAAATAGAAAATGCGCTAGGACCATGCGTGGAAATAAACCATGCTATACAAAGAAGTTTGGTAAGACGCATTTTTACTTCTAAGCTGGTTTTTAAAAAAGTTCTTACGTATTCGAGTCATACCGACGATTTTTCTTTTTTATTTTAACCCTATTTTAGTTTCGCTTGAAACTGTCATCAAAATATTTAAAATGAGTATAATATAAACGTTAAAATTTAAATTATAATTCAATAATTATACAGAGTTTAAAAAATTAAACTACGACCAAGTATCATTTTTCTACATACAGTCCCTCTACTTTTAAATTCAGGGTCGCCATCGTTCAGGAGCAAAAAAAACTTTGTGGTTATAAATGCACCTATTCTCGTTTGGATAGCTTGGATGCTTTCTTCATTGGAGTGAAGTTTTTTCCAGCTAAAAATTCTTTCTTTTAAGGATCCAATCATGTGAAAATAAAAAGACCCACTAATTTTTGAATTGTAGTCATTGTACGAACAGAGAGTGCTATATTGATTGATTTGTAGTTTTTTACACTTGTTCCGTATGGTAGTTTTGACTGGGTTATCTCAAATCTGCGAAATACTCTGCGTTTATCGTCTATTGTTCTGTCAGAAAATCCATGTGTAAAACGCTCCTCGTATTCCAAATGACGGTAGCTATGATTTTCTTTGATGAAATAATGAACTTAACTTTCTTGGGTTTTGGAGGCGAAGAATTATATCACTACATCGACAGCAAAGCAATACCAGATTTCTTCATACTGAACGAGTGAACGCAGAATTCAACATGCATAGTTAAGCTGATTTTTGATAATGTTATCTGCACTACCAATATTAATATGCAATGTAGAAACAATATCTCTCACTGTCATCTGGAGTAAATGTGTTAACTATGTCAGCAGTCTGTTCTGTAATTGATATTCGTTGGTAATGCGGTTTGTATTCCATATGTAGTCAGGCATCTTTAAAGGCGTTGCAAAACTTATGCCTGATAACATTTATAATAATTTTGTCCTTTAATTTGTAAGAAATTTATTAATAAATTAGACGACGCTTGAGTGTACTTTAGTTTAACTCATAGCTGTCAAACAAACCAACATGTACACAGACAACTTAACCAGCGGACTAAGTTGACACAGTTAATATTAAATAAAATATATCATTCAAATGTTCTTAAAACTAACAGCTAACTAACCTTTAGGAAAAAATGAAGGATATTTTGGATTGATCCTCGTATATATCATAATATACAACTGGCGTCCAACTAGTAAAATTTCGATTGATTGCAACATTGAGATATAAGATTGTATATAACAGGGATTTTTTACGGGTTACTCAATCTTTTGTAAAATCGCATTTTTTATCATATCTAATATAAAATACCGAAATCATTGTGAGAAGTACTGAGCGTAATCATAAATTTTGAGATTAATTAAAAATTTGTTATTGCATCTCGGAATTACGCAAAATGTAACATTTCACAATTTTAAATTTTGGCGATCACAAATTTCAAATTAATGACAAATTATTAAGGCCCGGTACTTTTACAGTCAATTAAGTTAAAATAACGACAATTAATTTTTAACCGGCTTGTTTGCATATTTTTGCTCTTGATTAAGAAAAAAACTAGATTAAGTGTTCAGTTAACCTAAGTTAAAGTTATCTCGAATTCGAGCGCAGATTAATTTAACTAATTAAACGTTTTTTTTTTACTTACTTAATAGCTATTTATGTAACCAGTTATGAAATGGGTTATTTTGTGTAACGAAATGGAATATTTGCAAGATGAGCGAGCGTAGACAGCGAGCCCTTGCAAAATGACAATGAGTTACACAAAATAACATTTCATAACGTGTAGCATACAAGATTTTATCTAATTTTGACCAAAACATAGTTTTATAATTTTCCAGTTGATCTGCCATTAAACGTCATAACTAATTTTCCTAGAAACGCCATACGACATAAGTCGTATTAAATTAGTAATGACTGTCATTATTAATTGCTTAGGACGCTGAAGAGGATTTTATTTTCCAATAAGACGGCGCAGGTTGTCATACGTCAAAAAGAGCTTTCAAATGGTTCTCAGACAATAATATTCCACTCTTAGTGTGGCTGTCCAGTAGTCCTGATTTGTCACCAATACAAATATTGGCATAACATAAAAAATCGGTTGCTTGTCAGTCCTGCAAGAACAATACCAGAATTTAAAAAAATTGTAAGAAATTTGGGATGAATTTGCGTCTCAAGATTGTCAGGACTTAGTTGACACGATGACAAGAAGAATTGAGGCCGTAATTAAAAATAAAGGTTGTTACACTTTAAAAATGATCCTTATACCGTTTGGCCATTTTTAATAATTTATTTAAATTAATTGATAATTCTAAGTCATCATTGGCTTTTCAAAATTCAATATTATCGTTTAATATTTGTTTACTTTAATTGCTAATTATCGAACATCATAGGCTATGTCAAACTCTAATATCTTCATGTAAGTTTGTATGTTAAAATATTTTGGATGTCACTATAACTATTTTTAATCCGGAGCGTTGAATCTACTTATGCGCAAGTTTGACATTTTGAAATTTTATGCGAAGTCATGGTTCGTATATTTGAATTTATATTTCAATTATTGTTCCTCTTAGGCAATTTTAGGTAAACAGGACATCGTTATATTTTTTATTAGAATTTAAATATTAAGAATATTAGGATGGTTTAATTTATCGAATAACCATTTTTCACTTAATTCTGGTCTTTACAGTTTTGGTTTGTTTGGAGAGCCATCTAAGCGAGACTCTTTTAAACTCTGTTGTAGATCGCTGTAACGTTTTGTATAATTTTATTCATTACCAAAACCCTTAATTACTGCGAATTAATTAATGAATTTTTGATGTTGGCTTCCTCAATTGCTTTTTAATCATGTCAGGATATCTGAGTAATTATCAATCTTTTATTTCAATATTCGTTATGGGGGTAGTACTTTTTTTTTGTTAATGACGTATCCATCTTTCTGCTTAAATTAACGGACAATCATGCTTGACGTTCTCTTCTTATTAGTTCCGCTTTGAAGTAAGTCGACGAGTGTTAAAACTAAAAAGGCAATTTGATTTGAAACAGTGTTACTGTTCTGTGGCATGCCGGAATTGACAAATTGGTTTTATTTCATATAAATTCACAAGTATAGTGTTATTTAGTCGAGGATATTTTTTCCCCGGATTTGAAAGTTTTACGACCACGTGTTTGCTTCAGGGCTGTTAGTATCTGCTAAGAAAAGCTGCTATGTTAGTAACGGCTAATGTGAAATCTATTGAATATTATATAGTAAGCCAAGCAATGTGTATGGTGATATAGTTGTCATATTTGATTAATGTCATAGATATAAAAAATATATTTATTATTCCTGTTAAAGCATTCAACATATCAACAACTTATTATAATAAACTTTTATTGTTCAACAACTAAAGAATAGTCTTATCATTCAATAGGTTATGGGCCCAGATAACCACGTATTAAAACAATAAATAGTATTTATATTTGTTGAAGTGAGTGCAAAATAATTGGAAAAGAACAAGAAAAATGAGTGCACCTGTGATTCACATAGAAAAACTGGACGAGAAGAACTATGACAGTTGGTCGATCCAGATGAAGAGTGTCTTAGTCCACAGTGGACATTGGAAAATTGTCAGTGGAGTACTTAAGATTGATTTTGCTGATGTAAAGGAGCAGTGGGAGTCTGACGACGAGAAGGCGCTAGCATCTATTTTTCTTGGGAGAAGCTTAAAAATGTGCATATGCCCAAAGGACCTTTACAAAAAGTGTCACTATACAAAAGGTTGGTGAGTTTAAACATGGCTAATGGAAATGTTGTGGGACATATAAACGAGTTTGCCTAAATCTGTGAAAAACTATCCGAAAGTGGTATTGAAATTCAGGAGGAGCTTTTGGCAATTATTTTGCTTTCCAGTTTGTCATCAGAGTACGAAAACTTCGTAATAGCTATGGAAACAAGGGACGCATTGCCAAACCTTTCACAACTAAAACAGAAGCTTCTAGAAGAAATCAAGAGAAGGAAGGAAACCGAAGCTAAGCCAACAAGTTTACAGCAACAATTGTTTTTAGCTAAAAATACAAGCGATAGCAAAGGAAATAAAAAATATTCAAGCAGCAAGAAATTCAAAGGGAAATGTTTTGTATGTGGTGTAGCAGGTCATTTTGCAAATAAATGTGAAAAAAGACAAAGAAATTTCAACAATATGCAGGCGATGACGATGGTGGCTGCAGCAGACACAAAAAGTTTGAAAGCAGATGGTTGGTATGTCGTAGCGGTGCAACGTCGCATATGTGTAACGATAGGAAGTTGTTCATTCGTATACGTGATCATAACGAAGAAATCGCATTGGCTGGCAACAAGTCCATAACTGCCAGTGCTAAAGGTGATGTATTGATAAAGAACAGAAATTTTGAAGTTTTACTTCAAAATGTTTTGTTCTCCTCCGAATTACAGGCAAATTTTATTTCGGTCAATAAAACCGTTGACTGTGGTCTATCAGTAGTGTTTGATGCGCAAAAGGCTTTGATTAAAAGATCAGACGGCACTATCGTATTGGTGGCTAAACGCAGGGATAACATGTTTGTAGCAGATAATGAGAAGACAAAAGAAAGGGTATACGCTATTAAAGAAAAGAATTTGGTGTTGTGGCATAACAGGTATGGTCACCTCAACTTTCAGTGTCTTCAAGAGTTGAATGACAACCAAATGATAAAAGGAATGTTCCTAAATAGCATAAGTGATTTTAAATGTAGAACGTGTATGTTGAGTAAAATACATGTATTGCCTTTTCCCAAAGAAAGTCAAACAAAAACGAGTCAACTGTTGGAGATGGTTCATTCGGATGTTTGCGGTCCGTTTAAAGTAAATTCTGTAGGTGGTGCAAGGTACTTTGTTACGTTTATTGACGCCATGTCACGACGTATTTGTGTATACGAGTATTTTCTCGTATTTTATAAAACATAAAAGCGAAGTTTTTGAAAAATTAAAAATGTACAAAAACTATGTAGAAAAGCAAACAGGCTGTAGAATTAAAACATTACGCTCAGATAACGGTGGAGAGTACATAAATTCGCTGTTTGAAAGTTTTTTGTCAGCAGAGGGTATCGGTAGACAGTTGACTGTCCCATATACACTACAACAGAATGGAGTGGCGGAGAGAGCTAATCGGACATTAATAGAAATGGCAAGGTCCATGATGGTTCATCCTGGTGTTAAGGAATATTTATGGGCAGAGGCTGTTAATACAGCGCCGTACATAAGAAATAGATGTCTTACAAAGCGGTTGGAGAATAAAACACCACACGAAGTTTGGTTCGGTCGTAAGCCAAGTGTGCAGCATTTCAAAACATTTAGTGCGTATGCTGTAAGTCTCAACAAATCTTCAGATAAATCTAAGTTCAAAGCTAAGGGTTTGTCATACATTATGGTAGGATATTCAGCAACATCAAAAGCGTATCGTCTATTTAACACAACGACACGCAAGGTCATTGAACAATGCAATGTTATATTTGATGAGAAGATGCACAATGTAGACAACAGTAACAACAAAAACGGGAAAAAATCCCTTAATGCAGATGATTACTTAACATTTTGCTTTAATGTAGATAAATATGCAGATGTTGTTGATTGTAATAGCCGATCTTCTGTACAGATAGAAAGTGATGAAGAATCGTATGGTACAGCTGATAATGATGATGATACTGATAATGGAATTGTAGGTCAGCAAGCGATTCATTATCGAGGGCGGCCTAAAATTATACAGGATGGTAAACGGGGTAGACCAAAGAAACAGTTTAACACTAAACAATCTAATGAACTGTGTGTTGCTATTGAGGAAGAAATTCCTGAGACGGTTGAGGATGCCCTTGCTAGTTTAAATAAACAACAGTGGGTAAAAGCAATGGACGATGAGATTTATGCATTGCGTAAGAACAAAACATGGAGCCTAACAGATTTGCCAGAGGGACATAAAGCGATTCCGTGTAAGTGGGTATTTGCTTTGAAGAAAAATATGAAGGGCGAAGTCGAACGATTCAAAGCAAGATTAGTTGCCAAAGGTTGTAATCAACGATTCGGCATTGATTACAAAGAAACATTTTCTCCAGTCGTACGATATTCGACAATACGCTTGCTTCTGGCGTTAGCTGTTAAGCATAAAATGCATTTGCATCCAATGGATGTGCGTACCGCTTACCTAAATGGCGAACTACAGAACGAAATTTATATGACACAGCCCCCAAATTTTATTGACGAGAAATCACCAAATGCTGTTTTGAAATTGAACAAAGCTATTTATGGCTTAAAGCAAAGCGGCAAGGAGTGGAATAACAAGCTTGATAGTGTACTGAGACGTATGAATTTCAACCCATGTGAAAATGAGCCATGTTTATACAGGTCAAACATAGATGGAAATCTTGTGCTGATTGCTGTTTATGTGGATGATCTGATCATTGCCTGTGGAAATTTAGAGATTGTGTATAAAGTAAAAGCACAGATTTCCAACGAATTCGAGGTGGATGATAAGGGTATTCTTAAACATTTTCTGGGAATGGAAATTGAGCGCCAGGGAGAAACAGGTATGATTAAATTAAGTCAGAGCCAATATATTGCAAACGTTTTGATGCATTATGGAATGGATCAATGCAAGGCAGTATTTGTACCGTTAGAGGCTGAGTATCAAGTTGATTGCAAAGACAATTGTAAAAAGTTTAATCAACACGATTATCAATCGCTGGTAGGTACTCTGATGTATTTGGCTATATCCACCAGACCAGATATTTTACACCCCGTGTCAAAGATGGCACAACGCAATACTGATGCGCATGAGGAACATATGACCAAACTAAAACATATATTGCGCTACTTATCTGGTACTCGAAACCTGAAAATGATTTTCGATTCGGATGGTAGTGGTCATATCCATATGTTGCATTTTAAAATAATCGAGTCAAAGCATTATACGATAGGCAACCCATTATACTACCCTAGCGTCAAGAATAACTATTGTTTAGTGTCAATTGAAAAACGTCAAATATTATTATTATTTTCCCTATTGTGCCATTATCTAAGTTACAACACTTTCACAAATGTATTCCAAGGAGGAAAAAATTCAAATGTGCTTATGGTATCAAAACCATCAAAGTCTACAAATGGTGAGCGACTTATGTTCTGTAGAATTTCCCCATATACCGATACCTACACGTTCGACAATTTTAAGAGTGTATAATAGATTTAAAACAGAAGGGTGTGTCGCTGACCATAAAAAAAAGAATAGAACGAAAACAGTGTTAACGGAAGAAATGAAATTAAACATTTTGTTTTTCGTAGAAGAGAATCCTTTAAAATCGTTGAATTTTATCGCGTCAGAGTTTAATATATCACCCTCAAGTGTGCGCAATGTACTAAAAATTGAAAAATTTCGGAGTTACAAATTGCAAAACCATCAACAGCTATTTGAAATTGACAAAATCTCTCGAACTGAGTTTTGCGAAGTAATGTTTGATTTAATAAACCAAAAGGAAGATTTGTTATACAAAATGTGTTTTACCGATGAAGCTACCTTTTATTTAAACGGGAAAGTTAATTCTCAAAATTATAGGTATGATGGCTGATTTTATGTTTTTACAAAGTCATTGTAAATTATCCTTACAGATATTGGGCGCACAGGAATCTTCATATACAAAATTGTACAATATAATGAAAAGGTTAATGTTTGGTTGGGCATAGTAAATAATACATTGATTGGTCCCTTTTTTGTAAATGGTATTTTAAGTTCTAACGCTTATTTGAACCTTTTGCGAAACTCAATACTTCCTGAAATTCGACAAATTCCAATACAAAATTGTTGGTATCAACACGATGGAGCTCCACCACATTCAACAGTTGAAGTAAGGAACCTCCTCAATGAAAATTTTCCTGATCGCTGGATTGGAAGATACGGGCCGATAGGATGGCCAGCAAGATCCCCAGATTTAGCCCCAAATGATTTTTTCATTTGGGGTTACCTCAAATCAAAAGTATATACGCATATACCAATATTAACAACACAGGAATTGAAAACCAGGATTACAGAAGAGTGCAATAATCTCAGAGCATCACCAAATAAAATAACCAATTCTATACGAAATTTTTATTATCGTTTAGGTTATTGTTTAGAACAAGAAGGCGGTCATTTTGAAAAATACTTATAATAAAAATATTTAAACATTTAATTCCTTATGTATATCAATAAATGACCTACTCTTTGTCTGTTTTTAGAGTTTAAACACATTTGAATTTTTTCCCTTAGAACACAACACCGAAGAGTATTCAAAAAGTACTGCAAATTAGTTTGAAACGCGAAAGAATATTTGACGTAATGGGTTGCCTATCGTATAATGCTTTGACTCGATTATTTTAAAATGCAACATATGTCTATGTTGCATAGTAAAATAATAGCACGGTATATTAATCGTTTAATCAGTTTTCTAATTCAAATTTTAGTAGTATTTTTTTTAAATAGTATCAATCTCGCGGATTCCGATGTAATTTTAATATCTAATTTTGTTTAAATAATATATTTTCCATTTATTTGGTAAACTTTCACAATTATAGAATAACATCCTAGTTACATTTTTTTAAAATTTTAAACATATTATTTTTGCATATACAGGCTGAACCTTTTTTTTTAATTACTATCTCATTGATCTGATGAATACATTATCGTTTAACTATTTATTGCATTATTAATTTCTATTTGTGTGTACCACCTAAGTACGTATTGCATATACTGTGTGTATCGAACCTGTGTAAGGTTCATTAAAGCTTTAATGGATTACCGATGCAATATCCTATAGTTTAGGTACGATATTAATATGATCAATGGTATTCCAAGTGTGTAATAATATTTTGTTTGCTCCATACATATACCCCTCTGGTATAATAATTTTTTTTTGGTTTCTAAATAATAAATATAGTTGTTATTACAATATGAAACAAATATGTAAATAATTTACATATCTGTAACTATGCACATGGACAATACACCTCGTATTTTCAGCATTTACTTCTGCTTAATACATATGTTTCTGCCATCTAGGCGTCCTCAGTTAAGCTAGTGAAGCAATGTATACAAATTAATACAAACCTGTTATAAACAACTAGTTTGTATCTGTATTTAAATTACGGGCGAAAGAGACTTTGTCTCTTTCGCCCGCAAGATGTCAATTATTAAATAGTTGTCTTCTTATAGGACGGAACTTGCTTGATCTATGCGGGCTATTTCAGTAAATTTAAATACAGATACAAACCAGTTGTTTATAACAGGTTTGTATTAATTTATATACATTGCTTCACTAGCTTAACTGAGGACGCCTAGATCGCAGAAACATATGTATTAAGCAGAAGTAAATGCCGAAAATACGAGGTGTATTGTCCATGTGCATAGTTACAGATATGTAAATTATTTACATGTTTGTTTCATATTGTACAAACGCTAGTATATTTATATTGCAAATGTCAAATATTGACAGTAGTGACGCAAGTGACGCTAATGAAGTTGCTTTCTTTAGTGATACCAGCTCTAGCGGTAAAGACATATTACAACAACAGAAAAAAACAAAAAATGAAAATTTTGTGGAAGATACAATATAATGACACTGATTTTTTGAACACTTTCGAATCAGTCGAGTTGTATCTATTGATATATCTGAGGAGTTTCTTTATCAAATTACTACAAACATCATACAGGAGAATTTGGAAAAATAAGTGCACACAAGTGTTAACATATTAATCCCCAAATTTTCGAAATCCTGTGATGATATCCCACATCTTTCTGAAATTTCTAACTTTTTTAAAGTATCCACATGGTTGGTATAATTCGTAACAGTTGAAGAGTATGATTTTGCGACCATTTCACATTTTTCTCTTTATTAACAATCTTTATTGTAAGACACTGCCACCTCTGCAAATACAAATAAGTACAACTACAATTTTTGTGTTACTTTATTTAGCTCCGATTTCAATTATTTTTTAAATATAAAATAAAAAGTTAATAAATAGGTAGGTATATAAGGAGTCACTGATAATAAGTTATCAACCACTTTACCTAACCACAACAAACCAAATACGCCAAAATAATCAGCAACGGCTGCACGGTATTTTTCTAAAAATGGTGACATTGATTATCCTAAAATTCCATGCACCTAACTGTACACTGCCCAACATATAAAACCAGTACACTAACATATAATCAATGTAAGCCAGGTTTATCAAATTTGACATGTTTTCTTTGACTTGTCAAATTTGACTTAAGTTATAGGAATTAGCAATGTATATATAACCTATGAAGTCTCTAAGTGACAGTATGAATATATTTGTCCGATTTACGCAACTCAAAAACTCTGATTTTATGGTCATAAGAGTTGTACGGATCTTATATGTCTCCCAGTGTATGAGGGAGACACTGAAAATGTTTAGAAAATCAAACAATTATTAGATAAAAAAAGTAAATGATTTTATTGTTGGTCATAATATTCCCCTTTTAACATCAATACATTTTTGCATTCCATGAAACCAGTCCTTAAAGCAATGATGCCACTCTTCCTGAGACACTTCAGAAGCTAGGTTTTTATAATGTTTCACTGCTTCATCTGATGACGTAAAACTGATTCCACGCATTTTATCTTTAATTGTTGTAAAATGTTTTGGATTCGACTTATACCAACGCCCAATGTTGCTCGAATAAATTCATATGATGTCCGCCGATCTTACTTAAGGATTACGCGAACAGTATATATATTCTCATCAGTAACACCAGTTCTTGGACGTCTTTCACGAAATTCATCACTAAGAAAAAACGATCTCCTTTGAATTCGTTGTACCAATTATAAATTGTTGCCTTAGATGGGACTTCTTCGCCCAAGGCATTTCTAAGCCGATCTTCAAATTGTTTAGGCGTTGACGACGATTTAACATCAAAATAAATCATAGCCCGCAAATGTTCTCTAGTCAAATTAATTTTTTTTGGTGAACGCAAAATCTTTAAATTATGATAATTAACCATATTAAGCCATTCTAGGGTTCCCTCGTATTTTATTGAATTTGAGGAGAAAGGTATTGTTGATTAACAAAATTTAAACTTTTTATTTGTTTAAAATTCAAGTTTAAATTTTAAACAAATTTAAACTGGAGCTAAAGAACGAAGGATTGATTCGTTTTCTAACATCAGCAAGTTGATTTATCACGCGTTCATTAAAATTGGGTATTAAATTTATAGATATTGTTAATGCAGATGGCTTTTTAAAATTTTGGTATTTCGTAAAATTTTTTTATTTTTTTTTTAATGTTGAAAGTCATGGTTTGCTACGATTGTCATCGGCAATATGCATAATGTAGTTAATTTTATTTTTCACTTGTCTATAATTGGTTGTTTATATCTGTGATACGCGATGTCACATTTATATCTGTGATACGCGATATCGCATTTATCCGCATAATAAGCGGGCGTTATCATAACGCCCGCTATTATTAATAATAAGTAAAAAATACAACAATCTGAATATTTTAATGCTAAATTAATATGTACGTTTTCATTTGTTATTTCAAATCTTTAAAATTAAAAAGGCAATTAGAAAATGTTCCACTAAATTTAACATCACGATTTGCGTTTCCACTAAATGAGCACACCATATTTACTTCACATTTATCACCTCCAGCAATTATTCGCAATATCTTGTTCTTAGACGCCATACTGTCTTCAATTCGATCACTCTTCCACTTTCCATGTCTTTTCAATGTCAACATATCAGCACCAGCATCCACTAATAGAGTTGCTGATGTACGACGTAGACATGTCCCGTGTACTCATTAGCATTAGGATAACCCAGAAAATTTGCGACTTTTATAGGTACGCCACCAAAAGTGTTTTTACCAACTGAGCCGTACATCACCCATTTCGATAACACAAGAAAAAGCGCCGCTCCTTTAGTTCTTTCGGACGCAATGCTGCATATTTCCTATACAACTGCAGACTGCAGGGCATTCATTTCATTTTTCTCCACAATAGTAAAACTTTTTGCACTGCTAGTTTTCGTATTTTCAATGTTTATCAGTACAACTGCTCCTCTATCATCTATAACGTCTACTGTTAACTTTACAATCTCATCCCTTCTTAATCCTCCAAAGACGCCCATCACCAGTACAACCTATATCAAACATAATTAAATATAAACCAACACCGACTAACCTATGAATACCTTTTCGAGAAGATAAGTATCACTTGAAGCTTCCTTGAAAATGTCTTCGCGATGTTAAAATCTTGGATTTTTTCAGGACATATCCTTTCGAATTTTGTTTCAGAAAAGCCTCTAGCCGGTTGTAGTTTGCTATGTCTATTTTCTTATCGATTTACAATGTTGCCTTCAACATGGAATACTTTGACGATAATGAACTTGGAATAAATACTTCAGACTATAAAAGAAAAACAAAACCATCAACACATAATCTTAGTAATAAAATATTCAAGAAATGCAAGAAACTGACCACATTGGTAGTAGCAGATACCAGTTCATGAAAATATCCCATTAGAACTGTGTCATTGACAGTTTTGACAGAATTTTAGATTCTCCAGTCGTCAAATTTTTGGAGTTCTCTCTCATAAAGTGGTCGGGATTTTTTGGAGAGTAACTCATCAACTTTTAATGCTCGTTCGAGTATTACTTCCAGAATTTCTTCTTCCGTTATATACGTTGTAGCAAACTTCACATTTTTTTTTCGTTATATAAACAAATTACTCAGTCGTCATAGATACAAAACATCGTACAAATACAAAGTAGACTTGTGGTAGACTTAGTTTGTGTTAATACGCTTTTGGTCGATTAATAATTGATTTTAAAGTGAAAAATAAAACGTTATATGAACCTTTGGCATAACTCGATGTTTATAAATCTCGGGCAATTTACAATATCTCGGTTTTGTAAACTGTTGCCCGCCAATATAAATATCCTCATTATACTCTTGGTTCATAAGTAACCATTACGGTTTCCGAAAAGGTTTCGTTAAGTTCGTTACTAAGAAATAATTCAAGCATTGGTGAAATCGCTGACAAAATTATTACCTTCGTGCATGTCTGCGGAAAGTATTTCATACGTTGCTTGTAAACGGTAAGGATATAAGAGTAGATTATTTTGGAGGGATTTGGAACATGCCTACGTACTAGCTCAGTCAATACTCTCATGGTATGAAAGAACACCTGCGACCGACATAGGTGTTCAACACAGGGGTGAGAGACCTCTGCCACCTCTACTGTGCTCTGTACGTGCAATGTGCGACGAGCTTAATTGCCGCACGAAAATCTGTGGAAATTTTTCAATTACTTAGCTCTGAGCTCCTTAACAGTTACTTCATTTTTAACCGTTTGTCTATTTCACACTTCTTGTTTTAAATTTCCGCACAAAGCGGAGAATATGTGTACTGAAATAATCATACCGGGATAGCTTCGTCCGCAAATTCCCTTAGATTATCTCAATGCATCTACTGCAGAATTAACTCATTCACCATTAATTTTCTAGCATTTCTTAAATAAATTTCAACCACATATCTTTTTTGTTGATTGATACATACTGTGACAAATCTTCTGTTCAGGTTCGATTAATATAATGCACTTTAATTAAGAATAACTATAATAAAGAGAAACTAACAATAACTAGCATTATTTGTATTTATTTATATACACATTTATGTCTACGATATTTAGCTCACGACGATCGTTGGTCGAATGAATCATCCTTTAAATGTTGACATACTCGTCGCTGTTTCTAGGTTAATCCGTGCCTAAAGAATTTCTGAACGTCATTTGACGTGCACAGCTGGTGACATAATCGCTTAGGTCACCGGCTGACGTTACGTCACATGACGCACATCACATTGCCTCTCCGTTGGAGAACAAATGTCCCGAAACATGCTATTATTTAGTTCTATCAAGTGACGACGAAATTTACCTTTTGTTGCATTGCGACGTCTTATGAAAATAGCAGTCCACGGTCTTATTTTGTCTGGGCGAAAGGGATTATTCAGGCCGGTAACTGCAGACCAAAATTTCAATACCAGTATGTTGGAATAACACCTCTAGCATGCTTCTTACAATTCTCCAATCCAGACGGTCCAATCCAGAATCCCATTTTGATACTGTTACTCTCAAGATGTCTTGTAATGTTTGTTCACGCAAGCGGACTCTCCCATAAGGCACGATAGATTGTTTTCAACCTTGACAGTTCTTTCGTAACCAAATAAAAATGGATTATTCTTCCTTTATTATTTATAGACTCTTCCCAAACGTCAGACCCTGCTGTCTTAATTTTCTGATTTTGTCGAATCTCTCTTTAAATTCTCGGGCAATTCCTCTAGACATTCACAGATCTCGGGCTACGCAACGAGCGAGCGGATAGTCCGACGGCACAGTAAAGAAATCTTGCTACTTTTCGATAGTCACCTCAAATCGAGCTTTTCCTGAACCAGAGTACTCGTCTATGAAGTCTTCATAGTTTTAGTTTTTCGAATGCCCAAAAGTTCACACATATTTTCGAAAAGACTAGATTCGAAGTTTCGCCCTTGATCTGAATGGATGGTACACCAAAACGACTGATGAACTCTTTTACGATAATGTCCGCTACACTCCCAGCCTCTTGATTGGCTAGAGCATAGGCTTAGACCTATTTAGTGAAATAGTCCATGACCAGTATGATGTACTTATTTCCTTTGTCGCTTTCTGGGAAAGGGCAGGCAGCGTTTATGGCAATTCTTTCGAACGGGCTTTCCATATTGTATTGGCGCATAGATGTGCGTCGACGTCTCTGCGGTCTATTACTTTCGACGCAATCAGTACATTTACTGCACCACTCTTTTACATCTCGTTCAACAATTTGCTCTAAGAAACGTTGGACTATCAGAGTGGCCATCTATATCGTAATTTCAGCAGTCTGGCGAACAGGCACTTCGGCAAAAAATAGAGATAACGAATATGGAAAGTCATGCTCTGTAGTTATCAGCCAAATGGCACTGAACATCTTCCATAACCGATTTAAAATGAGAATTGGTATCCTACTATTGGCACAGTATAAACTTAAGCAGTGAGAATGGTAACCCAAATTAATAATAATAATAATAATAATTTAATCATGCAAGTATTAATGCCAGCGGTGAGGAGCTTGTAGATGAGGCCATCGTGCCACTCTGTCGTGCGCTTTTTATACATCTAGGAACAAGGCTGCCGTCGAATGTTTTCGGTTAAAACCCTCCGTAATATGATCAACAATACGCAGTAGTTGATGAGCTGAAGAGTGATCTTTTCTAAACCCGAAGTGCTCGTTTGGAACCAGTTTCAAATCTTCAACTTCCGCTTCGAGGCGGCAAAGAATGATTTTCTCTAGAATCTTACCCAGTGATGGAAGTAGGCTTATTGGACCATACGATTGCGGAAAGGTGGGATTTTCACCGTTCTTGTGTATAATAATTACATTAGCTTTCTTCCAGCTCGAAGGAAAGTAGCCTAATCTTAAAGCGGAATTTATGATATTAAGTAGGGTCATGATGGCCTTGTGAGAATAGTGTTTCAAGGCCAGATTGGGAATGTTATCGTGACCAGGTGCCTTGCGCGAGTCCAGATTTTTATGATGTTTAATAACTCGTCTGAGGAAGCTGGATGAATTGCCGGAGACGCTGCGATGTTTTTGAAATTGTCCACCATCCGTTCCACGTACTCTATGTGATCATCGTCGATGTTTTCGTAAACTGGAGAAAAGGTATTTTCTAGATAATCTCCGAACACTTGTGCCTTCTCCTCATCTGAATAAACTAGACCGCCTAATCCGTGAATTGGAGGAATTTGTTGTTTTTTTTTTACACTGATTCACAAATATTTTACTAACTGAAGAACACACAATTCATTCAATTTGACAAGTGTCCTTTGAACTTTGAACTATGATGGACTTACAGAGTCGAACCTTCTTCCTAGTTCTTTACTCTCTCGTCGTGTATGTAGATCAGGTGGTGTAGATATAATATTGGGAAATTATTCCAGATAGGTGGTGTATAAAAAATAGAAACAAACAAAACAATATCGTCGGGTGGGGTAAAATGTAGATAATAAAAATCAGATCGGTCATGGTGTTCTTCTCAGCAAAATATCTTGCGGTCTGTTGCGGGTGCCGTGATTAGCGTCGACTTGAATGCTCGAAATTACTGGGTTTTCGTGAATTAGTATTTTCTCGTAGAACTTCTCTGACATCTCCAGGATGTATTCTTGCAACGGCGGGATCTGCAGGTCCTGATGTAAAACACTATTTCTTACGAGCCATCGCGCCAGTCATAACTCTCAAGAACTTGTTCTGTGTTCTTTGTAACTTGCGGATGTGTGTGATGGCTGCGTGGCCCCATATCGGGCAGGCGTACATCAATCTCGGTCGAACCACTACTTTGTACAATAGCGTTTTGAGTTTCAGATTCAGGCCACTATTTCTGCGCAGAAAGAGGATGCAGTTGTGTCAGGGTACCGGTTGCTCGCGTCGTCGATTCATTGATGTGGTGTCTCCAGGTCAGTCGCGAATTCAGAATTACGCCCAGGTATCTAGTTGAGTTGGTCCAAGAAACTTGCTAGTTGAAAAATTCAATGTTAGTAACGTCCTGTGCGGCGGTGGTGGAACTCTTGTTGAATAGGATGGCAGAACTTTTCTTTGGACTTATTTTAATTCGCCAAGTGGCGAACCAATCTTGTAAAATGTCTGATACTTCCTGTAGTCTTTGGGCAGCTAGCCATGGAGCTCGTGACCTGGAGTATATTAGCGTGTCGTCAGCGTATAGCGCCATCTCCACATTAAAATGATTTAGTGGTAGGTCATATAAATACAAACTGTACAGCATTGGAGACAGGATCGATCCCTGGGGAACGCCGGCAGAAATACTTTTTAACGAAGACTTGGAAGCTTGAATATTGACGGTAAAAGTACGCTCTTGTAAAAATGAATATAATAGTTTCACCATTGATGTATTGATGCCAGCGGTGAAGAGGCCGTCGTGCCACACTCTGTCGTATGCCTTCTCCACATCTAGGAACAAGGCTGCCGTCGATTGTTTTCTGTTAAAACCCTCACTAATATGGTTGACGATACGAAGCAGTTGATGGGTAGAAGAGTAGTTTTTCTTGAAGTCGAACTGCTCGTCAGGAACAAGTTTTAAGTCCTCCACTTCCTCTTTGAAGCGGCACAGGATAATCTTTTCCAGGATCTTGCCCAGTGATGGTAGCAAGCTGATCGGTCGATATGATTGCGGAAAGGTGGGATTCTCGCTCTTCTTGCGTATCACAATAACGTTGGCTTTCTTCCAGTTCGACGGAAAGTGACCCAGTCTCAAAGCGGCATTTATGATGTTCAACAAGGCCATGATGGCCTTGTGCTGATAGTTCTTTAGGACCAGATTGGGGATATTGTCGTGGCCAGGAGTCTTACGTGAGTCTAGACTTTTAATGACGGACACTAACTCGTCCGGGGAATTCGTTCGACGTATTCTATGTGATCTTCGTCGATGTTGTCGTACACTGGAGAAAAGATGTTTTCTAAATAGTCCCCGAAAACTTCTGCCTTCTCCTCGTCGGAGTAAACTATACCGCCCAGTCCGTGGATCGGAGGAATTGGTTGTTTCTTGCGATCGTCTAGAGCATGTCTGACCCTCCAAAGACTAGGAGAATCCTGCAGAGTTTCTAATCTTCGTCTCCATCTGAAGTTGCGATAATCCAAGAGTGCGTAACGAACTTCGGACGAGACCCTCTTCGCTTCGAGACGATGTTGTGGATTTAGTGTTCGTCAGTATACTTTTCTTGCACGGTTCTTGCGCTTGATCAGCTCTCGGATATTATTTGGGATGGCACTGGGATGATAGATTCTCCTAATCTTGTTCTCGGCGTACTCGATCGAATTTTTGTTTTTCACGGAAAGACGGTGTGTTTGATCTTCAAGGTCGACGGCGTTGGAAATTTGTCTAACTGGGCCAATTGAATTATTCAGGTGGTCGGTGAATGCCGGCCAAGACATGACGGAGTGGTTGACATACCTTGGCTCGGTCTCAGCTCCTAGCTCGATTAGGATCGGGTCATGGTTTGAGTCAAGCTCGTTCACGTTGCTGACGATATGGTTTACGGGGATATTTTTGAAAATTGCGATATCCAGCGCGTCGGGACGACCAACGCCTCCAAAATAAGTCGGCCCCACTGGCCCGTCGACGATTATATCGTTGTTTAAGAAGTAATCGTACAGAACTGCACCGGCACGGTTTTGAACCCTAGAATGCCAGGCTGGGTGTTTAGCATTCATATCTCCGGCGATTGAATTTCATCGCTAACCAATTCGTTTAACTCCTCAAAAATGGCTTGTTTGGAGCTTTGTAGATAGATACCATTTTTACATTACCAAAAGAGGTGGGCACTAGAATTGCCGTCGTTTCCATAGCAGTATCTGCAGGTGTTGGGAACTGGTGGTGCTTTAATGATGAGCGAATTAAGACTGCTGTTCCACCGCGCGGACCACGTGTCCGGTCAGTTCTGTATACGCAGAATCCCGGCATACTGAATGGCTCTAGCTCTAAGCCACATTTCCGATATTAAAACTATGTCAATTTGCATTCTGTTGATATACTCTTGCAGACCAATCGTTTTGTTTGTAATCGAATTGGCATTCCAGGCAAGTATCTTTACTGACGGTGGATAGTATTCCTGCCTAGTGTGTCTCGGCATGCCAGTTGTTGAAAAAACACAATTTCCGATGTGAAACCGATTATAATTGCAATAGCTTCGTCTGGGGTTGAGGCTGACGAAAGATTTTACCCATCCCTGAATACTAGAGACAATAGTCCGGCAATATTGTCTGGCGAGAATTGATTGAAGTTCGAGGCTGGTGCGGCAAAAGACTTCGTCGAAGAATTTTTGTTGTTGTTGTTGCTGGCGGCTCTGCTGTAAGACGTGAGAGGAGGCGTGGTCTTCTTCTTGTTGGCTGGTTTCCGCAGTGGTGGATAGTTTACCTGGTAATTTGCTGCTGAAGTTGATGGTCTCGGCACTGCTGCAGGTTGAGGTTGAGGTGGACGCTGCACTGCTGGTGGTTTTTGTGGGAAACGGGGACACCTTTATAGTTGGCCGGATGAGCCCCGTTGCAATTGCAGCATACTGCTGCCGTTTCTTTTGGCTTTGGACACGATACTGTCTGGTGATCTGACCCGCACTTTACCTAGGTGCCATTTTGCACTGACGCGCTCCATGACCATAGCGCTGACACCTAAAACATTGGGTTGGACTTTTCCGCCTGCGCGGACTTTCCATTGTCACGCACAGGCGTAATACTTCTTGCGTTTCAAAACTTTTTTTACAATCGGGTCCTCGTTCCAATTGTATTAAAACCAGAGGCATCGGCACACGATAGACTTCTACGCCGGGCGCCGTTATAGTTTTCTGCATACGCGGAACAGAAACTACGTTGAAGCCTTTCTGCTTCAGATCTTCCAGTATGTCTTTATCGGAAATCGCTACAGGGATACCTCTTATGACGACTTTTATAGGCTTGTCCTGCAAACGGTATGTGTAAAAATGATATTTTCCATCTAACATTGCCACTATTCGGCGATAGTCCTCTTTAGTAGAGGGATCTACTTTTATGCCGTCACCTATACTTCTGGCTTTACTGAAATTTATGCCATTTTCTTTGAAGCTAATGGAAATGTCACCCCACTTATCCAATTTGTGGATTATTATGGGAGGAATCCGTTCCCTTCCTGAGTTTGTTGATGACGGCGAAGGGAGATTTTGAGTTTTCGTCATTGAGTCATTTGAAAATACTGAATAGCGATTTTTGGTTGGGATCACGTTTTCTGGAGATGCAGCTCGCGAACTTGGCCGGGAACGTTTTGACGACACCATGGTGAAACCATCCGAACCATCCGAATCGGGAATACTGGATTTCAATGTTGAGCTCGATGAACAGGAGTTGTCCGTCTCCATCATGTCGTCCAAAGATGCGGTCACAGCTGCTAGTGCACTTATATTTTGCAATAATTCTGCATTTACCCCAATATTATTGTTTAAATTTAACTTGGCAGGTCGAAAGAAAGTTGGACTTTGGTCCGAAGGACCCGGTGAAATGGGGAAATTCTCTTTTGTCTTTTCCTGCATTTCTGTAGCCGTCGAACAGCTTGATTCACCCTTCAACACGTGTGTTTGGCGCAATAGCGTAGCGCCAAACACACGCACAAACACGGTGGAGCGCGGAGATGGGCTCACCCAACAAAAAGTACTTTAATATACACTTAATACTACTATTTTATTCACTGAATTACTCACAATTAATAATTGCGTCTGACACTTGTCAAATCTGACAAGGAACTAATCACTAATCACAATTTTTTACTAACTGAAGAACACACAATTAATAATTACTACTAACGTTTGTCAAATCTGACAAGTTTCAAACTTTACAAGTGTCCTAGAGTTCGTCCCCGCTTTTATTTGGTTTGGCCGGAGTAGGGAGATCGTTCCATTACTTTGTAATTGGTCCTCGTTGTTGTTGGACGGAGCCTAGCTGTGGCATCGTGAATGTATAAATATAGGTAGGGATATTTTCTGTTGACATTAGTCATTATGCCGAACTAGACAAGTGTCAGTCGTCTATTTGAGAATTGCATATGTTTTTAATTAAATTAGTTCAATTTATTGTGTTTTAGTGCTTATAGTTATGTGAGTTCGTTTTTGTTCGTGTGCGTGTGTTTGGCGAGCCGCCGTTGCGCTTCGATAACGCACGTACGCTGTAAAAATGGAACCGAATGAGGGTCAAAATTATGAGAGAAAAGTGTAAACAAGCTTTTAAGACCGCCAAAGTTGACATATTCCGCATGTGAGAGTGTAGCGTTATTAAATTCGATGAACGCGCTAGCGGAATCGATAGCAAATTTCCCATCTGATAGTGAGATGGATTTGTCCGACTCTGTGTCAGTCTCTAGTGATTCAACCGTGAAGAATGATGATGTTGGAAAGTTTGAAGAGCTGCGTATTCGGAAGAGGCAGCGTCGCTCTTCGGTTGAAGAAGTATCCACCCCAAAATCGACATCAAACCGATATGCAACTCTGCAAGAAAATAGTTCATTGAATGTAGCTTCTAAAAGACAAAATTTAAACAAGTATTGTGCCGCCTGCTAACATCAGAAGCATTTTACAGTGTACAAGACTTTCTGGAACATGGATTTTGATTATAGTGTGATGACTTGCATTGTAATGTAATATAGACTTTTGTTTTATATGTCAGCAATTATTAATATTAATGTAAATGTAAATTTTACTATTTTTACTGTTTCTTGACATTTTCCATGAATGTATGATGTTGTTACGCTCCGTATATAAAAATATTTTAATTTATTTTTAAATAATATATTTCTTCTTTAAATATCTCGATTTAAAATATTTAACTTAAGACATTTTTTTTTCTGTACATATTCGTGTTCGAAGAGAAAGCATTTCTTTTGTTATATTCTTAACCGAAACCCTTGATTTTCTACCTGACCCGATAACGTTACTGTGGAATTTCTATATACATTTCATTTTATATTGTTTTAATTTAATTATATACATCTTCTTTCATATGTGGTGTTTCATATCATTAGAAAGCTTATCTCACAAGCGATAATTTAATAATATTTATGCCATCGATAGAACATCTCTTCAGGTCGCGCTTCTTATTAATTATTATTCAAGATATCGACCCTCTCTTCGATTTAGGTCATAAAACAGACCGTTTTTCTAAAACCAGTGTTCTATCGACACAAAACTATCAGAGATCTTCTCTTTAGAACCTTCGTGAGTTAAACAACTCCTCCTGCTGTTCAAGTTCACGATGCAACTCACCACGCCGTCCGGCCTCTTTCGCTTCCAAGGTAATTTTGTATTGTTCAATATATATTATTCTTTTAAGCGAATCCATATTAATTCAACTAATTAATTTCTTATTCCTCCGGCCAAACATCGCTCTACATATCTGCCCAAGTATATAAGCACCACATGGCCGACCATCTCCGCAAATCAAAGGTAACTCTGTATTGTTCGATACAGAGATTATTTTATATTAATCGTAATTAATTAACATTTAATTTACTACTCAATTTAACGTTCGTTTTCAGTGTATTTTGTGTTAATTTTCAATTACTTATTTACCGCTCCTCGTGTATATATTACTTTTGTTTAATTACTTTTAAATATATGAATTTCAATTTCTTCTTATATAAATATAAATACAAACTTTAAAGACAACGCTCCTGTGTTTTATTTAGTAAGTAAGTATATTTATTTAATTAACCATTATCACACACGTCCTGGCCCTTTGATGATACTTCACCAGCACCATTAATTATTTTATTATCGACTAATTTCATTATTATTTACACGGCACATCCATATCCCGATATCCAGCGAAGCCGCCGTTGGTAATAATGTAATACGGAATAAAGTTTATTATTATTATTACATCAAATGTTAACTCGATGCTAACAGCTAATGTCATTAATGTGAAGAAGGTGTGAGTATCACCTATTATAATAAAGAGCAAAGAGAACTGGAACTCCATCTCCGGTTCGCTACTAGACATGAAGGCAAATTTTACAAAGGCCCGTAGTATCGGTGACAGGATAAAAGTAGAACCATCGACCACAGAAGATTACAGGGCAATGGTTAAATTCCTGACAAAGATTTGGAATTCTACACGTGCCAGCTGAAAACACCTAAAAGTGGTAATTCGTGGTATTCCGTTAGCAATTGCAGGTAATTAAAGGCTTTAATGTTGAAAAGGTGCATCGGATGATGAAATTGACTGGACAAATTCCCATGCCTCTCGTCTTGGTCAACCTCCCGAAGAGCGAAGAGGCCAAGAAAATTTACCAAATTACTAATGTGGTGGGACTGCGAAAAACAATGGAAAGTCCTCGTAAACGATCAGAGACGATTCAATGCTACCGTTGCCAATGATTCGGGCATTCGCAACCAGTGTCTATGTCGTATAGGTCTCTGGTGCTCAAAATGTGGCGACGCCCATCAATCTTTTGAATGCAAAAAGCTCAAGGAATCTCCCGCAGTGTACTGTAATTGCAGAAGAGAGCACACTTCAAATTTTGGAGGCTGCTCGCGCCGCTCTAAAAATAAACAGGCTGTACCAGTCGTACGAACTAAGCCGTGTCAAGTGCCCAGGCCGCAGTCACCACCACCAAACCATCCCAGTCGTCCTAAATCAACAAAATTCCACGCCCTTGCCCAAGAAGAAGACACAGCGGATAAACAGGTACCTGCTCCACTCACTCAGGGCTACCAAAAAAGTTAAAATTAAAAAAGTGAAGACTTTTACAATGAACAATATTGCGGGACTGTTATCCCTAGTCTTTCGCATAAGCTCAAGTCTGTCGACAGCGTGCTCCATTGTAGAAGCAACTCAGAAAAATTTTGAGTTTTACCGGTGAAATATATCAATTATTTAACATCGCAAATGGCTAAAAGAAGACCCAGGCCGTCATCCCTAATAATGATTGCATGGAATGCAAACTCAGTATTACACAATATTCTTTGTTTGATTAAATTGGTACGCCGCCTGAACATCGATATTATTCTGTTGAATGAGACCATGTTGAGAGCAGCCGACGTTATCAGTAGAGTGGACCAATCCGGAGCGATATTGGTAAATATTTCATATAAAACCCGAAAAACTCCAATAATTTATCAATTAATATATATATATATATATATATATATATATATATATATATATATATATATATATAGTAAACCTAATCAGTAGGCGATTAAAGGTCTGTATATTACTTCAAAATATATGTATTTAAAAAACTCTACATGTTTCGGCTGTATACGCCTTTATCAAAAGAATACAAAATATGAATGACAGGATATAAATGTCAAGTAATTACATGACATTTATATCCTGTCATTCATATTTTGTATTCTCTTGATAAAGGCGTATACAGCCGAAACATGTAGAGTTTTTTAAATACATATATTTTGAAGTAATATACAGACCTTTAATCGCCTACTGATTAGGTTTACCATATCATACCAAGGTCACGAAGTTATTATATATATATATTGTAATAACGCGGAATGCTGAGAAATAAAAATAAATGAAAAATAAAATGAAATAACAAAATGCTAGCTCGAAAACTTCAGTTATAAAAATAATAATTGCAAGGATTCTGCTTAATCTCAAGGGTCTAAAAGTAAGTTCTCCATACACAAATAGACTTCTACTAATACATGAAATAATACGAAAGCGTCAAATTTATGTATAAATATATATTTAAATGAAATTATATCAATTATCACAAGATACAAATATAACTATCAAATCTGACATATAAATATAAAGGAAAATGACGTTTGAGATGACGTGAGTTTATAACGTGTATAGAAAAGTGATATCAAGCAATGTTATATCTTTAACAAATTATTATATAACAATTACACTTAAATACCTGAAGAATATGTTAAAATTTTGGAGATCACAATTTTCAATATGTTCTTTGTATGAAGTTCACAGGAAAATTTCTATCTAATACGTCAAGAATGAATGTCCGTTGCTCGATTCAAATTTCTGGATAATATCCTAGTCGCTGCGTTGCTTATAATCCAAATTAGCAGAGTAAACCACCAGGTTATGTTCAATATGGGATCCAGATGAGTTGTTCTTATTCCAAGATGATTCAAAAGAAATCTGATTTCTTCTTTAAAAGTGTTCCTCTGATATAAATATAATCTTCCGTATTCAAATGTATGATTATATTCTCCTTATATGATTAATACATCCAGAATACTTATTAAAACACTTCCTTATGTACAATATACGTCCATAAGCATTTTGTATAGGAATATAAATGGAATATTGATAAAAAGACTCAAATTATAAAATGCAGATAAAGATCTCTTTCAATCAGTCAAAAATAATAATCAATAATAATGTTTTTTCGTCGTCAAGACTCCTAACAGCAATTTTGTAAAAGTAAAAATCAGATATTCTACGAAAATTCGTGCAAAGGTTACTAAAATAATTTAAAAGATAATATTATAGAAAATCCACTCACGTAATCTCAATTACAAATCTTGTAAATGAAATTCACATAAGACAAACAGATAATAAAATATGGGAAATAATATCAAAATTACAAAATTCTTACTATAAAGAAATACTTTACAAATCTTAACATTCAAGATATAACATTGTTGAAACTGAAAACTTATTAGTAAAAGAATTAATTAAGAGGGTAGGTTGACTCACAACATTATCCCCATTGTTAATGAAATAAATTCGATTAAGTCGGAATTTTTTCAGAAAATTAAATTCAATAATAGAAGGTATATAAGAAAAAAAAAAAAAATTAAAAACGAAGATTGTATCTTGTAATAGTCAATTAAAATACTGGTCTTGTAAATCTGAAAATGATTGTTCAATATGTGTGAAGAAACTCAACAAACTAAAACTTTTATAACGTTCATACAATACTTAGTTAAGAACTGTATATTAAAGAAACTATTTCCATAAAACAAAATATATCAGTGTTACATAACTAAATCGGAACATAGTTTTTATGTTTAAATTATAGGAAAATTTTTAAAATATAATATTAACTAGTCATTGTTAATAAAAATAAAATTATCGTATACAAATATATTATTTTTTTCCGAATTGTAAATAATTATTTATATTACTAGTTGAATATTTATTATGAGTTTAATATATATAATTAAATCTTTTCGACCTGTAACATACCTGACTGACAGCTATTTATCTAACCCCTATTCTTATTAACCCATGTGTATATAAATACATTCATTTAAAGTATGTAAATAACTAACATGCATCATTATTTTGAATAAAATTATAAATTAGACTTAATTTCGATACATATATGATGCTGGTATAAAATTCAATCCTCCTTTGCTAAATGGTCCTGTAGCATAGAAATGTGGTATCTACCCTTAATAAAATTAGTATCATCTTCGATTAATTCATAAGTATTATTGCCAAAAATACGATTTATTTTATAAGGTCCTTGATATGGTCTCAATAACTTTGCCATGATCTTGTTCTTACGATCAGTTACTCGCAATCTTCTAACTATAACATGGTCACCTATTTGATATGTTTTGTACTTCCTTTGAACTCGCATCCTATTGCGTTCCCACTTATCCTTCCTTTTCCTAAGTCTATCTCTAACATCCTGTAAACGTTCTGAAAAATCTAAAAGTTCCTTGTTATCCCACGGTCTTCCTGGAAGTTCTCCGGTAAAAACTGTTATTGGAGAGTGATTATGTACTGTGCTTGGCGTGTTATTCATGACGAATTCAATTTGAGGTAAATACTTAGCCCATCTATTATGTTTATCTACTAACAAAATCCTTAAATACTTAAGAGTTTCACGAATATATCTCTCAGTAGGGTTACCTTGAGGATATCTAATAGAAGTGTAATATGATTTAACATCATGGCTGTGTAGAAAATTTAGATACCTATCGTTTGTAAAATACGTCGCATGATCTGACAGTATAGCTCTTGGAATACCATATTGCATGAAATAATCCTGTAAGCCTTGTAACACAGATTCGGTATTACATCGTTGTGTAGGAAATAATTTAACAAATTTAGAAAATATGTCACAAATTACCAGAATATTCTTATAACCTTTTGTGCTTGGAATCAGGTTAGATAAGAAATCGATGGATACAAGATCGAGTCTATCATAAGAAACAATATTATGACTAATATTTTTATGAGTGATATTCTTATCTTTCGCTAATTCGCAAACTTGACAATTTCTAACCACACTCTTAATAATGCGCTCGTCGTTAATACAGAAGAAAGCTTCTCGGAAAATAAGCCAACATTTCCGTGCTCCTATATGTAAATAACTAGTGTGTAAATCATGTGCAATTATCCTTGTATGATACTCATTAAGAACATAAACTTCATTTTTGCCAATTAACTTAAGTAAAAATCCGTCTTTAATTTTCATCCCCTTGTAATTTTCAACTTCCTTTAACAACTCTTTAATTTGTAAAAATTCTTGTGATGATTGCACTTGTCTAATTTGCGTAAAAGAGAAAATACCATGTTTCTGTAATTCTACCAGATTAATCATAATGTTCTGTTTCTTAACATCACCATCCTTCCTTGTTAAAACATCCGCAGTGATCATCTCCCTTCCTGGCCTATATTTGATGTCTATCTCGTAAGCTTGGATTAGCAAAGTCCATCTATAAATACGGTTGTTATTGAGTTTCGTACTCATGATGTTTATAAGGGCCTTGTGATCCGTTTCTAACGTAAACTTCTTACCAAACAGATAATATTTCAATTTCGTTAGAGCAAACACAATCGCTAACATCTCCTTTTCAGAAATTGTATATCTGATCTCACATGGTTTCAGAGTTCTAGAAATAAAATAAATTGGTATTTCTTGATCCTTCTTAACTTGTACCAATTCTGCGGCAATAGTCTGATGTGAAGCGTCCGTACGCACAATGAAAGGTAAAGTAAAATCGGGATGATGTAACTTAAGGTTGTCCACGAAATTCTCCTTTAACTTTATAAAACACGTTTCGCACTCTGACGACCAATTCCATTTAACAGCTTTCTTAAGTAAATTCAACAAAGGTCAAGTTTGTTGACTATAATTGGACACAAATTTCCTATAATAATTAAGAATACCAAGAAATCCTCTCAAGGTTCTTAAATTCTTCGGACGAGGAAAATTCCTGATCTCATCTAAACGTTGAGGATCCAATAATACATTGTTTTCATTAATAATATAACCTAAATAGTTTACTTCCTCTCTGAAAAATTGACATTTACCTAAATTTAATTTCATTCCTTCCTCTCTTAAGGTATTTAAGATAATCGTCAGATGATGAAAATGTTCCTGTATACTATTAGAAAAAATAATAATATCATCAAGGTAATGTAGAGTAAAATCTTCGTACTTATCTAATATCTGATGTAAAAATCGTATTAAAGCGGCAGGCGAAGTTTTTAAACCAAAAGGGCAAACTCGGAATTGATAAACCACTCCATTTATAATGAAACCACAATATTTACGTGAATTCTTTTCTAAGTTGATTAGCCAAAAAGCGTTTTTCAAGTCTAACTTACTATATATTTTCTTGTTACCACATTTCGTAAGAAAGACATCAATATTTTGAGGCATTTCAAACTCTGGTTTAATTCTAAGATTCAAGGCACGTGCATCTAAGCATATTCTTAACGAGTCATCTTTCTTTTTCACAATAACAATAGGATTTATAAAATATGTGTTAGATCTTTCTATTATACCAGTATCTTCTAAGCGTTTCAATTCCTTGTTTATTCTATCCTGGTAATAATAGGGAATTGGATAATTCTTACTAACTAACGGATCTTCTTTGTCAATTCTGATTACATGTTCATAGTTTTTAGCAAACACAATATCAGAATTTATTAACTGCAAGTTATTATATAATATATCAATTAATCTATGGGAAACATGATCGTCTTTAATATTTTGTATCTTAATTAAATCTTCTATTTCTTTTAAATTATTAACTGTATTACCAACTTTCCCTTCTTCTCGCACCTCCAAAACATCATCTTCTTCATAATTATCCAAACCTAATCCTGCTAACCTATTTTCCACTCCATTATAATCATCATTTATATTTATATATTCATTATTTAAACCTTCAACCATATTACCACACGTAAACTTCTTCTTCTTAATCATATTAATCCTATTCATAACATTATTAATCTCTTCATTTAACTTATCTTCTTTATATTTAAAATAATCTACTTCCTCCTCCTCAGTCAATGTTTTAATTAAATTAATTATATTATCTTTAATAATAATCTTTCCTTCCTCGAAGTCCAATACCATACCTAAAATTTTAATAATATCGATACCGATAATAGCATCGTATTGTAATTTCCCTATTATATAAAATGGTACTAAATATTCATGTTTATTAATAATAATATCAGCAGCTACTCTCTGATTAATTGATCCTATCCGTTTCCTATTTGCGGCGACTATATCAGTGCCTTTAATTTTAATGATTTTGTCCTTATAATTATTTATTAATTTAACCTTGTCCTCTTGTAACAATGATATTTCTGCACCGGTATCTATCAAACAATTGATAATGCCTTCATCTAATTTAATATTAATAATGGGTAAATTATACGTATCTAAAATTTTATTTTCATTATCGTTTATAGAAATAAACTCTTCGGGGTTTTGGTAAAAAGATATATTGTTAAGTTTGTAAGGTATGCTACAGTCGAATATATTTAGTCGTTTATCACGCTGGTACTGGGTCTCGGATTTTCGTATGGATCCAGTTTTACAAACGGAGTTTTTTTTTTGGTAAAATCGGGTTCTGGAATAGTCGGAGATAAGGATCTATGTCTACGTTGCAAATTGTTTATATAACCACGTCCTCTTGAATTATAATTATCATTATTCTTAGTCCTTCTTGAAAAATGATTATTCCTTGAATTATGACCAAAATTATTATTATCATATGAAGGACGATTAAAATTATTATGATAATTATTAAAAAAATCTATTATTGGACGGTTGAGGAAAACTGGGATTTTGACGATTATCATTTCTAAATGAATTTTGGGGACGTGCATTATAATTCCTGTTATTAGAAATAAATGGTGCTCTATTATGATTGTACCGAAAATTATCCATATTATGATTGTTAAGCCGATTATTATTAAGATCGGATCGATTATATGATCGGTCAATATTAATGGGATTATTAGAGTTATAATTTCTATTACATAAACTTCTAAAATTTTGATTCCCACCAAGATTGTGATTATTCTCCGAATAATCATCCAACCTCCTGAGTATGTCCATCAGAGAATCCATACCATTCACCCTCTGACAAATAATCGCGTGCGTATCCGTATGAATAAAGTGATTCAATAACTGACGTGCTATAGAAGCTTCGTCCAAATCAGGGACATATTTACAATTGTTATATATCTTTGAAGCGTATGCCTCTCGTGATGTTAATCCCATTCTATACTTTCCAGTGAGTAAGCGAATCTTAGCACGATTCTGCTGAGTTTCGTCCCAGAAGTTCTTCTTGAAGAGGTCTACGAATTTATCAAGATCAGAACAATGTTCTTCAATCCGCATAAACCAATCTAATGCACTATTCCTCAGGGTAGCTCTCAGTATACACATCCGCTGTTTCTGATCTGGAATATCTTCTAGATGCCTTACTATGGAAGATAAATAAGTCATCGGATGTTCTAAGTTAATGTCGCCATTAAAAGTAACTAAATTTTCAATCCTCAGCTGCGGTAGTCCATAAGTTTGATAGTTTGACACTCCTAATTTTTGATTGATAGCATTCCTTATACTTTTTATTTCGGTGTCGAAAATATCTTTGTTGTTACACTGATCCTTTAACAGATCCTGTAAATTATTTTTCACCGCGCTAATCTCCTTATTGTAAATATCTTCGTACTGCATAGACCTTTGAATAGCTGTATTATAATTTTGCGAACATTTCTCTTGATGGGCACTTATCTGCTCCTCCAGATCAACTTTATTAGTATCGATTAAAGTTCTTACTTCTTCCTTTTGTAGGGATAATTTTTCCTCTACATTAATCTGCACACGTTCCTCAGTATCCTTTAATAGTAATCCCCATTGCCTATTTTGTAAATTTATAGTCTCTTCTAATTTAGTATTTATGTTTTATTCCATCTTCTCATTCATCCTCTTCATTTCTTGTTGATTCTCTTCATTCATCCTCTTCATTTCTTGTTGATTATGATCTAATTTCTCTGTCTGTATTTTCATTTCTCGTTGATTTTGTTCAATCTTCTCTGTCTGTATTTTCATTGCTTGTTGATTATCTTCAATCCTAACTTTAATACCCATTATCGCTTCTAACATGATCTTCATCTGATCGACTGGCGCTTCTTCTTGTGCAACATGAACCTCTGTAATTGTGGACCTCTCTCCTTCACCTATTTCCTGACCATCATCTGATTTTCCTGTTCTTGTACCGGAACGTGAACGTGTTTCCATAGTTGATAATATGAATTAATATAAATCTTATTTGTAAAAGTTGTCTATTAAGTTATAGATAATATGATATAAGTTGTTCTGTAATTAATGTTTATAGAAATGTCTTTATTATACAATTTCTAATATAACTACGTTCCTTATTTATTTTGATAAACTGATATATTGCACCTTTTTATTTCATGTATCTAATATGAACTGTTTGTGTATGTATAAATTTGCCCCACGTTGCTGGTGCCAAAAATGTAATAACGCGGAATGCTGAGAAATAAAAATAAATGAAAAATAAAATGAAATAACAAAATGCTAGCTCGAAAACTTCAGTTATAAAAATAATAATTGCAAGGATTCTGCTTAATCTCAAGGGTCTAAAAGTAAGTTCTCCATACACAAATAGACTTCTACTAATACATGAAATAATACGAAAGCGTCAAATTTATGTATAAATATATATTTAAATGAAATTATATCAATTATCACAAGATACAAATATAACTATCAAATCTGACATATAAATATAAAGGAAAATGACGTTTGAGATGACGTGAGTTTATAACGTGTATAGAAAAGTGATATCAAGCAATGTTATATCTTTAACAAATTATTATATAACAATTACACTTAAATACCTGAAGAATATGTTAAAATTTTGGAGATCACAATTTTCAATATGTTCTTTGTATGAAGTTCACAGGAAAATTTCTATCTAATACGTCAAGAATGAATGTCCGTTGCTCGATTCAAATTTCTGGATAATATCCTAGTCGCTGCGTTGCTTATAATCCAAATTAGCAGAGTAAACCACCAGGTTATGTTCAATATGGGATCCAGATGAGTTGTTCTTATTCCAAGATGATTCAAAAGAAATCTGATTTCTTCTTTAAAAGTGTTCCTCTGATATAAATATAATCTTCCGTATTCAAATGTATGATTATATTCTCCTTATATGATTAATACATCCAGAATACTTATTAAAACACTTCCTTATGTACAATATACGTCCATAAGCATTTTGTATAGGAATATAAATGGAATATTGATAAAAAGACTCAAATTATAAAATGCAGATAAAGATCTCTTTCAATCAGTCAAAAATAATAATCAATAATAATGTTTTTTCGTCGTCAAGACTCCTAACAGCAATTTTGTAAAAGTAAAAATCAGATATTCTACGAAAATTCGTGCAAAGGTTACTAAAATAATTTAAAAGATAATATTATAGAAAATCCACTCACGTAATCTCAATTACAAATCTTGTAAATGAAATTCACATAAGACAAACAGATAATAAAATATGGGAAATAATATCAAAATTACAAAATTCTTACTATAAAGAAATACTTTACAAATCTTAACATTCAAGATATAACATTGTTGAAACTGAAAACTTATTAGTAAAAGAATTAATTAAGAGGGTAGGTTGACTCACAACAATATATATACAGGGTGTCATTTTGAAAACGTACCACCCTCTATATTTCGGCCCCTATAGAAATTCCAAAAATATGCAAAAACACGTCAAAGTTATTTTTAAGGGGGACATTTTGTAGGCTGGTTTTCAATTAAATTACATCAACCCTCTAGCGGGGGTGGACATAACCTCTAAAAATTTAAATGGAAATGGGGGTTGAGTGATACCTCATTTTAAAGGTCGTTTAACCCGCTTTTCAAAAATGCTAAATTCTTGCCTTTTCTTTTTAGCAGTTCGCGACATATTTGGTGAAAACTGTAAAGAAGTTTAGGTATCAAAAACACTTTGTGATATTGCTTTAATGAATTAAAATAAATGAAATTGAGGTATTACATAACGGTAAATTTTGTCGCTACTGGAGCGATGAAAATCCGCGACTTTTTAGGGAAGGTCACACACAGTATCCAGAAAAAGTGAACGTTTGGGCTGGTATCCTTGGGAATACTATTATTGGACCTTCATTCATTGAAGGAAATCTAACTGGTGAGCTCTACTTAAATTTGCTTGAAGAAATAATAGACCCCTTAATAACAACTAGTTTTGAAAATCAAATTGACGCGGCTGGTAACATGGTTTTGCAAGAAGATTTTCTACACTTCCAACAAGATGGAGCTCCACCACACTACTATCTTCCAGTTAGACAGTGGCTAAATGATAGATTTTCTGGCAGATGGATTGGTCGAAGAGGAGCAATAGAATGGCCACCACGATCACCCGACTTATCGCCTCTAGATTTCTTCCTGTGGGGGCATCTAAAATCGATTGTTTATAAAACACCGCCTCGAGATTTGCAGGATTTAAAGAGAAGAATAACAGCTACATGTAGAGAACTTCAGGCAGAAGTGTTTCGAAATGTTAGAGAGGAGTTTGAGAGTAGACTTTATCACTGTTTAGAAAATAATGGACAACATTTCGAAAATTTTATAAAATAAGTTACTTTTTATTAGTTTTTTAATGTTTTATTGCAAAACACTTGATACTTGTATGTTCATGGTTTGACTTGATTTCTTCAAAAGTATTAAAAATAAAGGACAAGAATTTAGCATTTTTGAAAAGCGGGTTAAACGCCCTTTAAAATGAGGTATCACTCAACCCCCATTTCCATTTAAATTTTTAGAGGTTATGTCCACCCCCGCTAGAGGGTTGATGTAATTTTATTGAAAACCAGCCTACAAAATGTCCCCCTTAAAAATAAGTTTGACGTGTTTTTGCATATTTTTGGAATTTCTATAGGGGCCGAAATATAGAGGGCGGTACGTTTTCAAAATGACACCCTGTATATATATATATATATATACAATGTGTCCGGGGAAAATGTGGGAAATCTCTCGGATTCAGATAGAACATTAAAAAATAAGATGACAAGTTCCCATAATTTTTTTCCTAGCGGCCCTCCCTACGGAGATACGGCCTCCTAAAGGACGCCACTGGAAATATATTTTTCTTGAATATCTTTTAAACTACTTATTATAATTTAATGAAAATTTAATATGATAAACAGTAGTAAGGACCTCTTAAAATACTGACCTTAAATTTAAATTAGCTTGTTTAGTTTACCAGGGGCGGACTAGGTTGTACATTTTAATGCTTACATTTTTAACACCCTGTATGATAAGGAGTTAAAAAAAAAAACAAATTTGGATACCTTGAACATTAAGCTAAAGAAAAGGTACTCTTGTTCATTGTCGATAAAATGAACCGTTTTCGAGGAAAAAAAAATAAAAGGATTAATGTTTTATTTCTATTAAAAAGAACCATGTCTTTAATTTTTTTTTGTCTGCAATAAAGTGTGATACAAAAGTCTGAAATAAAACTGTTTTCAGTACTAAAAAACGCATTGTTTTTACAAACGTTACTATGGTACCCACGAATTAATAAATATCTTGCATTGACTTGTAAATTTTAAATCTTGTAATCTTTCATATTGTTAACACGTTGATCCTTTACTTCGATATTAATTTATTGAATTTTGAATATCTTGGTAAATTTAATTTGATAATGGAATACACATTCAGTGAGTATGCATATCTGCATATTCATCTCATGTACGGTCTTGCATCTTGCAATGCTTTGGAAGCAAGAAGGTTGTATGAAGAAAGATATCCTAATCGCAATATTCCAAATCAGAAAACATTTCAGCGACTTGACCAACGTCTAAGAGAGACTGGTGGACGATTCCAGTTAATAAGGTAACATTATTGACTTTTTTTAATGTTTTAGGAAGTTTTGCGAAAAAAAGTACTGATGCTAGTGTGAGAAGAACAGTACGTACGGTGCAATTGGAGGAAAATATTTTGGATACTGTAGGTGATACTTCTTCAATAAGCACTCGAAGATTAGCCGCGCAGCTTAATACGTCAAAAACGACAATTCATGAAGTACTTAAAGAACAGTTGTTTTACCCTTATCATCTGCAAAAAGTGTATCTACTACTTCCTGAAGATTTTCCTCGTAGAATCCAGTTCGCAAACTGGCTGTTAGATCAGCAACGAACAAACCCAAACTTCATTAGCACTATTCTTTTTACCGATGAAGCAGGGTTTACCAAAAATGGTATTGTAAATTTACATAACTCGCATGTATGGGCTGATGAAAACCCTCATGCCACTATCGTTCATCATTATCAACATCAGTTCCAATCAATTAATGTTTGGGCAGGAATAATTGGCAATTTTTTGATTGGACCATGCGTATTGCCGCCACGATTGAATGGTAAACTTTATTTACAGTTCCTTCAGAACGCTTTTCTGGATTCAATAGAGCATTTGCCACTTGCAACCCGCCAAAGCATGTATTTTATGCATGATGGGGCCCCACCTCATTTTAGCGTTGCTGTACGCGACCACCTGAATAACGTCTATCCAAACCGTTGGATAGGCAGAGGAGGTCTCATTGCCTGGCCTCCACGGTCTCCCGACCTAACTCCAATGAATTTTCACCTGTGGGGTCATCTCAAAACCTTGGTGTATTCCTCTCCGGTTGATACTAGGGTGGAACTTTTACAGAGAATCACATTTCATTGTGATGTGATAAGAAAGAATGCTGGGTTGTTGTGGCGAGTACAGCAGCCCTCTATTCGTCGTGCCCGCGAGTGTATCAGAGTTCACGGAGCCCATGTTGAACCCACTTATGAAGTTTTTAATTGATTATTTCTAATTAGCGTATTTAGGTTCAATCGTTGCAAGCTTTAGTGAGTACATTTCTAAACATAATTTTTGTTAGGAGCCTTTCTGGGACAAAACTGCATTTCTAAGAATCTTTGTAATTTTGTCGTATTAAATAACCTAAACTAAAACTTTTTTGTTCCTGGAATGACTTTTGTATCACACTTTGTTGCAGACAAAAAAAAATAAAAAACATGGTTCTTTTTAATAGAAATAAAACATTAATTCTTTTATTTTTTTTGCCTCGAAAACTGTTCATTTTATCGACAATGAACAAGAGTACCTTTTCTTTAACTTAATGTTCAAGGTATCCAAATTTGTTTTTTTAACTCCTTATTATACAGGGTGTTAAAAATGTAAGCATTAAAATGCGGACTAGGTTGTACATTTTAATGCCCTGGTAAACTAAACAAGCTAATTTAAATTTAAGGGCAGTATTTTAAGAGGTCCTTACTACTGTTTATCATATTAAATTTTCATTAAATTATAATAAGTAGTTTAAAAGTTATTCAAGAAAAATTGATTTCCAGTGGTGTCCTTTAGGAGGCCGTATCTCCGTAGGGAGGGCCGCTAGGAAAAAAATTATGGGAACTTGTCATCTTATTTTTTTATGTTCTATCTGAATCCGAGAGATTTCCCACATTTTCCCGGACACATTGTATATATATATATATATATAAATTGATAAATTATTGGAGTTTTTCGGCTTTTATATGAAATATTTACCAATATCGCTCCGGACTGGTCCACTCTAGTTATCAGTATTCCTGGCTATTCACTGCATAGAAAGGATCGTCTTAAGGGAAGAGGGGGAGGCACCGCTGTTTTTATTAAAAGATCCATTCCCAATTATGAGTGCTTTTCTCCCATACTAGTGGGAATAGATTCCATCGTTATTTTGGTCGAAACAACACTAGGACCCTTTAAAATAAGTGTGACCTATAAAAGCTCTTCTAGATCGCTGCTCCGGGAAGAATTAGATTCTCTTCTCGCAGATGACATCCCGACCGTCCACCTAGGGACCTTAACTCTAAACATTCAGCATGGAATTCCAGGGTCCGAAACAGATCCGGGAACAGATTGTATTCCTATATGAGCGTCGTAACGTTGTTGTCGACGGCCCCATTCAACCTATCTATTACGGTTCTAATTCCAGACCAGACGCTTTCAACATAGTATAATAGCACTACAGGAAGTTGATTCAAACCATGACCCCATCATGATCGAGCTGGGAGATCAAACTTCTATTCCTGAAGAGCAAGCCGTCCTTGTGTCCTGGCCTGCCTTCACGTAACATCTGAAAAGTAATATAAATCCATCCAGGCAATAAACACCATGGTTGAACTGGAAATGGAGGCCTAATGTCTCACGCAATGCCTTTAAAATTTCATTCAGTTCGCCACAAATCGGAATCCTAACAGAAATCGTCACACTTCGCTGCGGAGACACCTGGCGGAGTTGATAAACCAGAGAAACAGGGCAAGGCGTATATTTGCCAGAACCCTAAAACCTGACGATAAGAGAGTGGAATCGCCTGTGCGTGGGTGTGTGTTACGCCCTCTTCAATCATAGAAATGCAAAGTAGATCAAGAAAATGGATAGCCTAAATGAAAACTATAGAGAGTGAAAGAATCTCTTGACAGAAAACCCTCCACGACTGTCCCACCGACTGACGGTTTTCACTGAATGGTATATTCGGTCGAAGATAATTTGGATTTGGAGCATATAGAAGCCGTGGATCGGGAAGTGGAAAGACTACTTCCCATGTACTCCAACTTTCAAATACCCCCGGTCTCTCCACACGAATTGAACGCTATTTTAAAGGACCTAACATTGAAGAAGGCCCCAGGACACGATGACATCACGCATGCCACTCTGAAAGCTCTGACAAGAAAGGGTATTATGTTTTTGCTGAACATAACAAACGCCGTGTTTACACTAAAATATTTCCCAGAGACCTGGAAGAAAGCCCGGGTGATTATCAGTTATCAGTTACATCGGCTCGTGGATCATATCACTTCCGGGTTCAATTTCAAAGAAGCGACGGGAGCAGTACAGACCAGGTGTGGTACAATGGCCTGCTATACAAACTTCTACGAGCTGCTATACATCTACCATATATACAACGGATACCCCAGGAACCGAACTGACGCTCTATGCAGACGACACAATGATTTACATGAGGTCAAAGTCTCCCCAACTGATTGTAACTATACTGCAATTGGCAATTGACACCTTAGAAGACTGGTTCGACTGGGGTTTTTGCGAATTTATATTCACTGTTTAATGCAGAAAACAAGTTAAACGCATCGCTAAGAGTGCTGCTGTATAAAATGTACATTAGACCGATTCTGACATACGCCGTTCCAGTTTGGGGGCATGCGGCCGCCACCCATATTAGAAGAACATGGTTCGTGAGAATCGAGAACATCCGTAAAGATCTGAATGTTCCGTCTTTTCGTGATGTCACACTGCAGATTGCGAGGCAATACTTTGAATACACAAAAATCCACTGATCTCGGGGATAAATCTCGACGTTCACTTCGGAAACCACCACAGGCCTCAAGACGTACTACTACACGACCCGCCATGAACTCTTTAAAAATTAAATAACCCCTTTTATCAAGAAATGCTCATTTCAATCTACAGTAATAGCCAGGACTTTATTACTTTTCAAGTGTTTTATTCGTATTTTATTTATATTATTCACGATCGATTGGTTGCGACAGAAGCACTCTGAATATTGTTAATCAAAATCTCCCCATCAAGTTTACCACTCTCTCAGGACTATGGAGACATAGAACCAAGTTCCTCTCCGACACTAAAGGATTAAAGTTTAAGTTCTATTGACATTAGTTTCGTATGCCAAAATAGACAAGTGTCAGTCGTCTATTTGAGAATTGCATGTTTTTTGTATTACATTTGTTCAATTTATTGTGTTTTAGTGCTTAAAGTCACGTAAGTTCATTTTTGTTTGAAATTTTATTTATTCGTGTGCGTATGTTTGGCGACTTGCTGTGGTTAACTGGTATGTCTTTAAAAATGGCAATATCCAAAACATCTGGACGACCAACACCGTCACAATGAGTCGGCTCCACCGGCCCATGAACGATAATATCGTTGTTCAAAAAGTAATCATACAGAATTGTACCCGCACTGTTTTGGACCCTAGAATGCCAGGCTGGATTTTTGCATTCACGTCTCCGGCAAGAACTCGTCCTGATGTGGAGCTCGAGAATGCCGCCTTCGGGGAACGCCTCGTTACCGGAACCAGAGCCCTATTGGATGCAGCTCTGCAAGCTGACATTCCCACTTTGGACAAGGCCGTGAGGATGTGGATGGATGAAGTATTTCCTGCTGCAACTCGTTCCACCCAGAGAATGCAGCGTTTCCCGCGCCATCAGCCACCGCCGCCCGTAACTTCTCGTCAGCGCCGTGCAGCTGTCTTCAAGAAGGCGCAGGATCTACTTCAGAAGAATCCTGCCAGGCTCGCTGAGAAAATTCTGAGCGGTTGCGAATTGCTGGAAGAGGAGACTGTCCCTCCGATTGAAGGGGTGGAGAAGCTTTACAGATCAATATTGGAGGAAGTCCCAGCTGCCGTCTGTCGTGATGTGGAGGAGCCATCTTTGAATCATGCGGATCAAGTCCCTTCGGACACTAGCTATCGACCAATTGCTAGTGGTGAAATTCTGGAGTCCATGAAGTCCTGGTCTAACTCTGCACCAGGGCCTGATGGGATATCGGTTCTCCAGACTAAGAAGTGCCCCGCCGCCGGTTGGAAGTGCTTTTCAACGTGCTACTTTACCGGCGGTTTACACCCTCCATCTGGCGAGCATCAAGAACCATTCTGCTACCCAAGGATGGAGATCGAAGGGACCCCTCCAACTGGCGGCCAATCACGATTGGATCTGCCCTCCAGAGATTGCTCCACCGAATCTTGGCAAGAAGACTTTTGAATAGCTGTGACCTCCACCCTCTTCAGCGAGGATTCCTGAATGTAGATGGGACCCTTGCGAATGTCGCAATCCTTGACCACTACATCAAGTCAAGGAGAATTAAAGGGAAATCTTACAACATGGTTTCCCTGGACATTCGCAAGGCGTTTGATTCTGTCTCTCATCCAGCGATTCTAGCGGCCCTAAGGCAGATGGAAGTGCACCCTTATACAATTGAGTACATAGCAGCGACACTGCGAGATGCTCACACCTCGATTGCTGTTGGTGGTCTAACAACGCAAACCATCAAATTTATGAGAGGTGTGAAGCAAGGAGACCCCCTGAGCCCCCTACTTTTCAACTTGGTTCTAAATGGGTTGGTTTCATCCCTAAATTCAGGATCAAAAGGAGGAACTATTACTTCGGACACCAAGGTCGGAGCGGTAGCATTTGCGGACGATTTACTGCTTTTAGAGGACCATGACATCGATGTCCCTGACGCTCTTGACCTTGGCATGCCAATACTTTTCTGACCGTGGCATGGACCTTAATGTCAAGAAGTGCGTCTCGATGTCCGCAGCCACCGTTTCCGGCAAGAGTGTCATTAGATCCAAGCCCATATTTAAGATCTATGGGAAGTTCCTCCCCGTTTTGCAAAATCTTTCATCATTCCGGGACCTTGGTCTTCAGTTTGGAAGTACCGGAGCTTTGAAACCAATCCTACACTATCTCACCATGTGGCTCAGGAATCTGGAACGGGCTCCGTATAAACTTCTTAAGCGTTATCTGGTCCCTCGATTGCATCATATCTTGCAGTGTCCTGCCGTTACTGGGGGTGTACTAGCGGAATGCGACCGAATGATAAGGAAATCCATAAAGAAGATACTGCACTTGTCGCCAAGGACCGGATCCCAGTTCCTCCACGTAACCATCAAGGATGGAGGGCTAGGTGTGGCGCAGTTACGTCGAACTATTCCTGATGTGCTACACCGACGTATCCGGAACTTGACAGCAACTGACAGAATTTCCGAGAAGATCTTCAATCAGCCTGGACCTGCGAGGAGTTTTGCTGATAGAGTGGCAGTATTGACGACTCTGGACCCTGCAGATTCCTATTGGAAGGAACAGATCGCTAGTAGGTGCATGGGTCTGCAGGGAGCAGCGGATGATTCATCAAGTCGTGCTTGGCTGCAACAAACTCCTTTTGGCTGGGCTGGGAAAGACTTTGTGCGGGCGGTCCAGCTAAGAACTTGTAACCTGGCAACGAAAGGCCTGCCGTACATGGACCCCCAACAACGCCGATGCCGAGGTGGATGTTTGAGAATTGAGTCCCTTTCCCACGTACTTCAGGGCTGCCCAGTTACTCATCACGAGCGGATTCGGAGGCACAACGAGGTCGTTGACAAGCTTGCTCGTCATGCGCGCCGTAAGGGCTATGTTGTGGAAAAGGAGCCCCGGGTATACCATCCTGACAGGCAGCTTTTCATACCAGACCTGGCCATTCATCTGCCAGAAAACGTCTTGGCTATCGTAGACGTTCAGGTCTGCTGGGAAGGTCCCAGAACGTTATTTGAAAGCTGGGACCGCAAACGTCTGGTTTATGATCATCCCAGATTTCGAGAAGCTGCCGCCCGGAAGTGGGGAGATAAAACCATCTCAGTCTCCCCCGTTCTCCTTGGCGCGCGGGGCATTTGGCCTCGTTGTAATAGAGCAACAGAAGATTTAATTTCTATCCGGATCAGTGAAGTGTAGCTGCGTTAACTCCGTTCTCAAGTGGAGAAGTACCATCCACCGGCACTTTATGGCATCTGTTTGGCGGAATAATCCAGGGCAAATCCATGAATGAATAAGCAAATTCGGCAAGAGCGGCATTAGTGTTGGTGTCAGTGTGTGCGGATAACTTAAGTGTCAAAGACTACAACTATTCCTATCCCATCTCCTTATCGCTTTTTAGAAATGTCGGTTACTTTATGTATTATTCCTTGTAATCCCTACGGGTGGGATATATTCTAAACCATAAATGTGTATTATCTAATGATTTACCAATAAATACATTAACAGATCGTCTAGCTCTTGTCTTACTAAAGGTTTGTTTAGAGCCCTGTAAATGGATATAATTTTAAAACTACTAAATGTTGTAGGTACAAGGATTGCGGTACTTTCAAAAGCAGTATCCACAGGTGAAGGTAATTCATGGTGATTTATCGACGATCTTATTAAGGCTGCTGTTCCGTCCCACGGACCACGTGTACGGTTGGTTCTATATACACAGAATCCAGGAATACAGAAAGGGTCCTCAACTTTCAGCCACGTCTCGGAAATTAATACAATATCAATTTGCATGCGGTTTATGTATTCATGTAGACCAATCGTTTTATTTGAAATTGAATTTGCTTTCCGGGCAATTACCTTTAATGATTCAGGGTAACATTCCTGTCTAACGTGTCACGGCATGCCAGTTATTGAAAAGGTTCACCATTTCCGATGTAAAGCCGAGAATAGCCGCATAGCACATCTGCAGTTCTAGTTGAAGAAAGGTTGGACCCAATCCTGAAAACTAACGATAATATACCAGCAATGTTATTTAGAGAAAATTGATTAAATGTAAGGCCAGTACAGTAAAAGATTTCGATTACACTTGCTGTTGATAGTGGTGGATAATTTACATTGTAATTTAACTGTTTTGGAGGCGACGGCGCTACTGCAGGTTGAGAAAGACGGTTTACTATTGGTTTCTGTGAGAAACGAGGTCGTCCTTTAAAATTAGCCGGATGAGCCCCATTACAATTACAGCATACAGCTGTCGTTTCTCTAGTCTTAACTCAAGAAGATGTCGGATGATCTAGACCACACTTTACACATCTGAATGCCATATTACATTGTTGCGCTTTGTGTCCATAGCGCTGACATTTAAAACATTGTGTAGGACTTGTTCTTCTGCACGGAGTTTCGATTGTCACACACAGATGCAATGCTTTTTTAACTTCGAAACTTTTTTTGCAATTAGGTCTATGTATCAACTGTACCAACACCAGAGGCATGGGCACACGTCTAGCATCTTCGCCAGGTCTCGTTAGCATCTTCTGCGTAAGCAGAAGAGAACTTACATTGAAACCATTCTGTTTCAAGTCATTAAAGATGTTTGCGTCGGAAATGGCGGTAGGGACACCTCTTACAACAATTTTCAAAGGCTTTTCCTCCTGTAAGCGGTGCGTATAAAAATGATATTTACCATCCAGTATTTTCACAATTTTCTGATAATCCGCTTTTGTAGAGGGAGCTATTTTTATTCCATCACCCATATTCCTGGCCTTATTGAATCTTTCCCCATTTTCATTAAAAGTACTCGAAATGTGGGACCATCGGACCTCGAATTCATGAACAATAATAGAAGGAATGCGTTCCCTTTCTAGTTTTGAAGCTGACGGGGAAGAGAAATTTGAATTTTCGAAATACCATTTGACAATTGAGAATATCCATTTGTTGTAACAACAGGGTTTACAATAACGTTTACGAGAGAGGCAGATCGCGAACTTGGATCGGGAATACTTGACTGAATTGTAGAACTGGTTAAGCATTTTGATGAATATGAATTGTCTGTCTCCATAAATTCGTCATCCAAAGGAGTAGATGCGATTGCGGCCGCTAGAACATTAATATTCTGCATTAATGCAGCATTTATACAACTATTATTATTTAAATTTAACTTGGCGAGTCTAAAGAAACTTTGAACGGGGTTCAAAGATTGGTGCGAGGACCTGGCAATGGGTTAGGTAAGCTCGAATGATCTTTAGATTTACTGCTTTCCATGTCTAGGTATTTATTACTTTGCAGATATATAGGCGTAAAACAGCTTGATTTCTTCAAAACGCACGTGTTGACGGACGCAGCAGCGAAGCGCCAAACATACGCACAAACACGGTGGAGCGGGAAGATGGGCTCACACAACTGAAAGTATTTGAATATACACTAATTACCTGAAGGACACACAATTAATAATTACTACTAACGCTTGTCAAATCTGATAAGTTTTAGATCTGACAAGTTTCAAATCTGACAAGTGGCCTGGAATTCGTCCCCGCCTTTATTTGGCTTGGCCGGAGTGGGGGGACTGCCCCACTACTTTATAATTGGTCCTCGTTGTTGGTGGGCGAAGCCTAGTGGTGTCATCGTGAATGTATAAATATAGGTAGGAATATTTTCTGGTGACATTACTTTCGTATACCGAACTAGACAAGTATCAGTCGTCTATTTGAGAATTGCATATTTTTTTAATTAAATTTGTTCAATTTATTGTGTTTTAGTGCTTAAAGACATGTGAGTTCGTTTTTGTTTGAAATTTTATTTGTTCGTGGGCATGTGTTAAGTCGCCGTTGCGCTTCGTTAACGCACGTACGCTGTAAAAATGGAAATGAATGGGGGTGAAACTAATGAGAAAAGTGTCAATAATTTTTTAAGACCGCCAAAGTTAACGTATTCTGTCTGTGGGAATGCAGCATTAGTAAATTCAACGAGCGCGCTAGCGAAAGCGATAGCGAATTTCCATTCTGACAGTGAGATGGAACTGTCCGACTCTGTGTCACTCAATAGTGCGTTAATAGTTAACAATGATGATGCTGGCTCGTTTGAAGAGCCTCATATTCGGAAGAGGCAGCGTCGCTCTTCGGTCGAAGAAGAATCCAGTAAACCAATAACGACGTCAAACCGCTATCAACCTCTGCAAGAGAAAAATATTGAATTGAATGTAGCATCTACGTCTACGTCAGAAGAAGGTGCGAGTGCCACCAATAATAATAAAAAACAAAGGAAAGTGGAACACCATCTCCGGTTCGCTAGTCGAAATAAAGGAAAACTTCACAAAAGCTCGTAGTATCGGTGACGGCATAAAAGTAGAACCATCGACGCCTGACGATTACAGGGCAATGGTAAAATTCCTGACTCAGAAAGAGTTAGAGTTTTACACATACCAACTGCCACAAGTAAACCCCCTGAAAGTGGTAATTCGCGGCATCCCGTCGGTAATTGCTACAGACGATATAAAAGAAGATCTTGTTGAGAAAGGATTCGAGGTAGAAAAGGTTCATCGGATGATGAAATTGAATGGCGAAATTCCCATGCCTTTAGTCCTGGTCGACCTCTCGAAGAGCGAAGAGGCCAAGAAAATATACGAAATCACTGACGTCTTGAGACTGCGTATAAGAGTAGAAAGTCCTCGCAAACGTGTAGAGGCTATACAATGTTACCGTTGCCAACGATTCGGGCATAGCCAGCGCCTATGCCATATGGGTCCCCGGTGTTTAAAATGTGGCGACGCCCATCAATCATACGATTGCAAAAAAAAAGGATTATCCCGCAGTGTGCTGAAATTGTAATGGAGAGCACACATCGAATTTTCGAGGCTGCTCACGCCGCCCTCTACCAGTGGTACGAAGTAAGCCACCCAGGCCATCAGTCACCAAGCCATCGTCCCAAATAATATACGACAGGATTTCCCGCCCCTGCCCAAGAAGAAGACCCCGTGGCAAAAACCTGCTCTGGTTCCTGCTCCACCGACTCAAGTGCAAATCCAAAAAGTGCTAATCCAAAAACTAATGACTGATTTTCAATCGGGACTGTTATCCCTCATATTTCGTATTGGCTCGAGCCTGTCGTCGGTGAGCTCCACAAATGAAGGAATCCCAATAATTTTGGGCTTTACCGGTGAGATATGCCAGCTATTTAACGTCGCCAATGGATAGACGAAAACCCAGGCCGTCATCCCTCAAGGTAATAGCATGGAATGCAAATTCAGTGTTAAATAAAATTATTGGATTGATTGAATTGGTACGCCGTCTGAACATCGACATAATCCTGTTGAACGAGACCATGTTGAGAGTATGCAACACGATCAGCATCCCCGGTTACTCACTATACCGAAATAATCGCCTCAGAGGAAGAGTGGGGAGGCACCGCAGTCTTAATGAAAAGATCAATTCCCCATCACGAGTGTCCCCCCCCCCGCATTGGTGGGAATAGAGTGCACCGGAATTCAGGTAGAAACATTTCTGGGACCAGTTAAAATATTTTCAATTTACAAGAGCCCCTCCAGACCACTGATGCCGGTAGAACTGGACTCTCTACTGGAAGACGATATCCCGACCGTCCTCGCTGGGGACTTTAACTCAAAACATCCGGCGTGGGATTCCAGGGTCCGAAATAGAGCCGGGAACATACTTTATAAATATATGGAACGTCGTAACGTTATAATCGACGGCCCCCTCGAACCCACATATTACGGCTGCAGCAGTTCCAGACCGGATGTCCTGGACATAATGGTGGCGAATAGTATACGCTTCGAGCACTCCATAACGACTCTGCACGAACTGGACTCCAACCACGACCCCGTCATGATTGAGTTGGGAGATGAGTCCTCAATTCCCGAAGATCACACCGTCCTCGTGTCCTGGCCCGCCTTCACGTGCCACCTAAAAAGAAATATGAAATCGATCCAGGCGATAAACACCGTGACAGAACTGGAGACGGAGCTTGCAAGTCTCACGCAATCCATCCAGACTTCCATACAGTTCGCGACAAATCGTATTCCGAACAAAAGTCGTCACGCTTCGCTGCCGACACATCTGATGCAGCTGATAAACCGACGAAACAGAGCAAGGCGAACTCTTGCCAGAACCCTAAACCCCGACGACAAGAGGGAGTGGAATCGCCTGTGCGTGGAGGTGCGTTACCCCCTCTTCAATCACAAAAACGCAGAATGGATCAGAAAAATGGAGAGCCTGGACGAGAACGCCAAACTCTGGAGAGTGAAGAAATCGCTGGACAGAAAACCCACCACGTCCGTTCCCTCAATTCACGGCCTTCACGAGATGGCCTACTCGAACGAAGATAAGTGCAATGTGTTCGCGGAGCATTTGGAGACCTCTTTCGCGCCGATCTTCGAGAATGCGGACTTGGAGCATGTAGAAGCCGTGGATCGAGAAGTGGAAAGTCACCTGACCATGTACTCTGACTTTGAAATACCACCGGTCTCTCCAGACGAACTGAAGGCGATCCTAAAGGACTTAACACCGAAGAAGGCCCCAGGACATGACGGCATCACGCACGCCGCTCTGAAAGCGGTATCTAAAAAGTGTATTATGTGTCTACTGAACATCATCAACGCCGTGTTCAGACTGCGACATTTCCCGGATAACTGGAAGAAAGCTCGAGTGATCCCCACGAGAGCAGAAAACGCCACCTTTCCGCAAAATTACAGACCGATCAGTCTACTGCCTGCAATTGAGAAGATCTGCAAGACGACGATCTAATCTCGCCTTTTAGAAGTGGTGTAAGAGAAACAGATGATTCCGAACGAACAATTTGATTTCAGAAAATCACACTCGACGACTCGTCAATAACAGAGGCTCGTGGATCACATCACTTCGGGTTTCAACTTCAAGCAAGCGACGGGAGCGGTATTTTTCGACGAGGCGAAGGCGTACAACCGCGTGTGGCACAACGGACTACTTTACAAACTTCTAAGGGCCGGTATACAACTTCCTTATGTACAGTTGGTACAATAATTTCTACGAGATAGAATTTACTCAGTGAAATCAGATTACTGCTCCGAGTTTCACCAGATCTCCGCCGGCGTCTCGCAAGGATCGATAATCTCGCCGTTGTTATACATCCTGTTTAGTCATTATATCCCCAGTATACCAGAAACCGAGCTGGAGCTCTACGCAGACGACACCACTATTTACACGCGGTCAAAGTCTCCACAGCTGATTGTGAACAAACTGCAAACGGCCATCGATACCCTAGAAGACTGGTTCCACATATGTTGCATCAAGATAAATCCAGCAAAAAATGCGGCAGTTCTTTTCGTGAGACACAGGAGAAGTCGTCCAGAAACTAATGTGACATTCAACGAACAAGAAATTCCGTGGAGAGATTCCATCAAATATTTGGGAATTACACTGTACAGCAGATTGACATGGAAACCACATGTCGAACGCATCCTTCATCAAGCCACCGGGGTTTTTGCAAATTTATATTGACTGTTTAACGCCAACAACAAGTTAAACTGCTCCTAGAGTTCTCCTATACAAGATATGCATGAGACCGCATCTAACTTACGCCGTTCCAGCTTGGGGACATGCGTTTAACATTTGGAATTTACTGCAAGTGAGAATTAATGAATATTAAATGACATTCTTACATGTAAATGTCGACTTATTTAATGCGTTCGAAACTACAATCCGACAAACTAAGTTTGTACTAGTATGCAGAACACACCCTTTCGCGACAACGAACTTCCTGGTGATTAGGTTAATTAAGAATTAAGAAATACTGAAAAAACAAGTCTATCAACGGGAGGAAACGCACAGACGACGTTTCGTTCTAGTTGGAACTTTTCAATGTACGGTATTCCCTCGATGACGGACATTGCTTTTTCATTTCTATACTTTCTGTATATATAGTTAACATTTGGAATTTACTGCAAGTGAGAATTAATGAATATTAAATCACATTCTTACATGTAAATGTCGACTTCAACGGGAGGAAACGCACAGACGACGTTTCGTTCTAGTTGGAACTTTTCAATGTACGGTATTCCCTCGATGACGGACATTGCTTTTTCATTTCTATACTTTCTGTATATATAGTTAACATTTGGAATTTACTGCAAGTGAGAATTAATGAATATTAAATCACATTCTTACATGTAAATGTCGACTTATTTAATGCGTTCGAAACTACAATCCGACAAACTAAGTTTGTACTAGTATGCAGAACACACCCTTTCGCGACAACGAACTTCCTGGTGATTAGGTTAATTAAGAATTAAGAAATACTGAAAAAACAAGTCTATCAACGGGAGGAAACGCACAGACGACGTTTCGTTCTAGTTCGAACTTTTCAATGTACGGTATTCCCTCGATGACGGACATTGCTTTTTCATTTCTATACTTTCTGTATATATAGTTAACATTTGGAATTTACTGCAAGTGAGGCTTTTTTAGTGCGGTTGTCACACACAACAAAAGAATCGAATCCCGACAAAACAAGTTATTACCCAGCATCACCGGCGCTCTGTGGTTCGTGAGGAGCGCGAATTAACTCAACAAAATAAAAACAGCGTTTACCAAGATAAGTGCATTTAATCAACCGTGGTTAAAAAAAACTTTACTAACATTACAAGTGTTTCGTTTGTTCGCCAAAGACTTTACAAACTTTACCAATGCTTCGTTCGAATGTTAGAGAGATTTTACAAACTTTTCACGTGTTTTCATTCGAACAAACAGTGCCGCCAAATACTTTTATAAACTTTTCGTTCAAGTGTTTTTTATTCGAACTTTATTTATACAGTTCACGACCGATTGGTTGCAGCAAGAAGCATCCAGAATATCGTTTAACCCAAATCCTCCCATCATGTTTTTTACTATTTTCTATCAGGAATATGGAGACATGGAACCTAAGTTCCTCTCCGTTCTTCAAAGGCTCAAGTTCATGTTCTGGTGACGTTAGTTTCGTATGCCAAACTAGACAAGTGTCAGTCGTCTATTTGAAAATTGCATATTTTTTTAATTAAATTTGTTCAATTTATTATGTTTTAGTACTTAAAGTCATGTAAGTTCGTTTTTGTTTGAAATTTTATTTGTTCGTGTGCATCTGTTTAGTGAGCCGCCGTTGAGCTTCGTCAACGCAAGTACGCTGTAAAAATGGAACCGAATGAGGGTCAAAATAACGAGAAAAGTGTTAAACAAGTTTTTAAAACCACCAAAGTTGACATATTTTGCGTGTAGGAGTGCAGCGTTATTAAATTCTACGAACGCACTAGCAAATTTCCCATCTGACAATGAGATGGAACTGTCCGACTCTGTGTCAGTCAGTAGTGAATCAACCGTGAACAACGATGATGGTGGCGAGTTTAAAGAGCCTCGTATTCGGAAAAGGCAGCGTCGCTCTTCGGTCGAAGAAGTATTCACCCCAATATCGACGTCTAACCGATATAAATCTCTCCAAGATAATAATAGTTTATTGAATGTAGCATCTACGTCTACATCAATCCCAAATGTGATGCCAACAGCTAATGTGATGAATGTGAAGAAGGTGCGAGTGCCACCAATCATAATAAAGAACAAAGAGAACTGGAACTCCATCTCCGGTTCGTTACTAGAAATGAAGGAATTTTACAAAAGCCCGTAGTATCGGCAGCGGGATAAAAGTAGAACCATCGACCCCGGAAGATTACAGAGCAGAGGTTAAATTCCTGACGAGATTTGGAATTTGGAATTCTACACGTACCAGCTGCCTCAATAAAAACACCTAAAAGTAGTAATTCGTGGCATCCCTTCAGCAATGGCCACTGACGATATCAAACAAGACCTAGTTGCTAAAGGCTTTAATGTTGAAAAGGTGCATCGGATGATGAAATTGCGTGGACAAATTCCCATGCCTCTCGTCTTGGTCGATCACCCGAAGAGAGAAGAGACCAAGAAAGTTTGCGAATAGCAACGGAAAGTCTTCGTAAACAATCAGAGGCAATTCAATGTTACCGTTGCCAACGGTTCGGGCATAGCCAGCGTCTATGCCGTATGGGTCCCCAGTGCTTAAAATGTGGCGACGCCCACCAATCTTTCAAATGCAAAAAGCTAAAGGATTCGCCCACAGTATGCTGCAATTGCAAAGGAGAGCACACTTCAAATTTTCGAGGCAATAAATAAATAATATATATAATGTATAAATAAAGAGCCTACACCAGTTGGACGAAATAAGCCGCCCCAAGTGCCCAGGTCATCAGTCACCGCCACTAAGCCATCCCAAGTCGTCCCAAATCAACAAGATTTCCTGCCCCTGCCCAAGAAGACCCCGCGGCAAAAACCTTAGGACAAATAGGTACCTGTTCCACCCACTCAGGGCTACCCAAAAAGTTCAAATTCAAAGGGTGAAGACCATTTTACAATGAACAATATTGCGGGACTGTTATCTCTAGTCTTTCGCATGGGCTCAAGTCTGTCGACAGTGAGCTCCACTGTAGAAGCAATTACAATAATTTTGAGTTTTACCGGTGAAATATGTCAATTATTTAACGTCGCAAATGGATAAACGAAGACCCAGGCCGTCATCCCTAGAAATGATGGCATGGAATGCAAATTCAGTATTACACAAAATTCTTGGTTTGATTGAATTGGTACGCCGCCTGAACATCGATATTATTCTGTTAAATGAGGCCAGCAGACGAGGTACCGCTGTTTTCATTAAAAGATCCATTCCCTATCATGAGTGCTTTTCTCCCGTACTAGTGGGAATAGAGCCCACCGATATTTTGGTCGAAACACCACTAGAACCCGTTAAAATATGTGCGATCTATAAGAGCCCTTCTAGATCACTGCTCCCGGAAGAATTAGATTCTCTTCTCGCAGATGACATGCCGACCCCGTCCTCGCAGGGGACTTTAACTCTAAATATCCGGCATGGAATTCCAGGGTCCGAAACAGATCCCGGAACAGATTGTATTCATATATGGAGCGTCGTAACGTTTTTGTCGACGGCTCCATTCAGCCTACCTGAAATGGAAGGAAGGAAATGGAGATCGAATGTCTCACGCAATCCATTCAAAATTCCATTCAGTTCACCACAAATTGTATTCTTAACAGAAATCGTCATACTTCGCTGCCGAGACATCTGGTGGATTTGATAAACCAGAGAAACAGGGCAAGGCGGAGATTTGCCCGAACCCTTAATCCTGACGATAAGAAACAATTGAATTGCCTGTGCGTGGATGTGCGTTACGCCCTCTTCAATCATAAAAATACAAAGTGGATCAGGAAAATGAAGAGCCTGGATGAAAATGCAAAACTTTGGGGAGTGAAGAAAAACTCTGGATAAAACCCCCCACGACTGTCCTCCCAATTCACGATCTACACAGAATGGCGTATTTGACTGAAAAGAAAAGTAGAGTATTTGCATTGCATCTGGAATCCTCTTTCGCTCCGATTTATGAGAATGCGGACTTGGACAATATGGAAGCCGTTGATCGGGAAGTGGAAAGAGAACTTCCCTTGTACTCTAATGTACAAGTATCTACAGTCTCTCCAAATGAACTGAATGCCATTTTAAAGGACTTAACCCTAAAGAAGGCCCCAGAACAAGATGATATTACGCATACTGCTCTGAAAGCTCTGCCACGGAAGAGACTTATGTTTCTACTTAACATAATAAACGCAGTGCTCAAATTGAGACATTTCCCAGATACTTGGAAGAAATTCCGGGTGATTATAATCCGCAAAAAGCAGAAACCCCACTTCTCCCCAGAACTACAGGCCAATCAGTCTTCTTCCTGCAATGGGGAAGGTCTGTGAGAGTGCGATCTACTCTCGTCTATTAGAAGTGGTTGAAAACAAGCAAAAGCTTTCTAACGAACAGTTTGGATTCAGAAAGCATCATTCGACGACTCACCAATTACATCGGCTTGTGGATCATATCACTTCGGATTTAACTTTAACTGTGTTTGGTGTTTAGTCGTCAACGCACGTACGCTGTAAAAATGGAAAAGAATGAACGTGAAACTTATGAGAAAAATGTCAATAATTCTTTAAGACCGCCAAAGTTAACGTATTCTGTCTGTGGGAATGCAGCATTAGTAAATTCAACGAGCGCGCTAGCGAAAGCGATAGCGAATTTCCATTCTGACAGTGAGATGGAACTGTCCGACTCTGTGTCACTCAATAGTGCGTTAATAGTTAACAATGATGATGCTGGCTCGTTTGAAGAGCCTCGTATTCGGAAGAGGCAGCGTCGCTCTTCGGTCGAAGAAGAATCCAGTAAACCAATAACGACGTCAAACCGCTATCAACCTCTCCAAGAGAAAAATATTGAATTGAATGTAGCATCTACGTCTACGTCAGAAGAAGGTGCGAGTGCCACCAATAATAATAAAAAACAAAGAAAAGTGAAACACCATCTCCGGTTCGCTAGTCGAAATAGAGGCAAACTTCACAAAAGCCCGTAGTATCGGTGACGGCATATAAGTAGAACCATCGACACCTGACGATTACAGGGCAATGGTAAAATTCCTGAGTCAGAAAGAGCTAGAGTTTTACACATACCAACTGCCACAAGAAAACCGCCTGAAAGTGGTAATTCGCGGCATCCCGTCGGTAATTGCTACTGACGATATAAAAGAAGATCTTGTTGAGAAAAGATTCAAGGTGGAAAAGGTTCATCGGATGATGAAATTGAATGGCGAAATTCCCATGCCTTTAGTCCTGGTCGACCTCTCGAAGAGCGAAGAGGCCAAGAAAATATACGAAATCACTGACGTCTTGAGACTGCGTATAAGAGTAGAAAGTCCTCGCAAACGTGTAGAGGCTATACAATGTTACCGTTGCCAACGATTCGGGCATAGCCAGCGCCTATGCCATATGGGTCCCCGGTGTTTAAAATGTGGCGACGCCCACCAATCATACGATTGCAAAAAACAAAAGTATTCTCCCGCATTGTGCTGTAATTGTAATGGAGAGCACACATCGAATTTTCGAAGCTGCCCACGCCGCCCTGTACCAGTGGTACGAAGTAAGCCACCCAAGCCATCAGTCACCAAGCCATCGTCCCAAATAATATACGACAGGAATTCCCGAGGATTGCCCAAGAAGAAGACCCCGTGGCAAAAACCTGCTCTTTCCTGCTCCACCGACTCAAGTTAGTGCAAATCCAAAAACTAATGACTGTTTTTCAATCGGGACTGTTATCCCTCATATTTCGTATTGGCTCGAGTCTTTCGTCGGTGAGCTCCACAAATGAAGCAATCCCAATAATTTTGGGCTTTACCGGTGAGATATGCCAGCTATTTAACGTCGCCAATGGATAGACGAAAACCCAGGCCGTCATCCCTCAAGGTAATAGCATGGAATGCAAATTCAGTGTTAAATAAAATTATTGGATTGATTGAATTGGTACGCCGTCTGAACATCGACATAATCCTGTTGAACGAGACCATGTTGAGAGCATGCAACACGATCAGCATCCCCGGTTATTCACTATACCGAAATGATCGCCTCAGAGGAAGAGTGGGGAGGCACCGTAGTCTTAATAAAAAGATCAATTCCCCATCACGAGCCCCCCCCCCCCCCCCCCGCATTGGTGGGAATAGAGTGCACCGGAATTCTGGTAGAAACATTTCTGGGACCAGTTAAAATATTTTCAATTTACAAGAGCCCCTCCAGACCACTGATGCCGGTAGAACTGGACTCTCTACTGGAAGACGATATCCCGACCGTCCTCGCTGGGGACTTTAACTCAAAACATCCGGCGTGGAATTCCAGAGTTCGAAATAGAGCCGGGAACATACTTTATAAATATATGGAACGTCGTAACGTTATAATCGACGGCCCCATCGAACCCACATATTACGGCTGCAGCAGTTCCAGGCCGGATGTCCTGGACATAATGGTGGCGAAGAATATACGCTTCGAGCACTCCATAACGACTCTGCACGAACTGGACTCCAACCACGACCCCGTCATGATTGAGTTGGGAGATGAGTAAAACAGCTTGATTTCTTCAACACGCACGTGTGTTGACGGATGCAGCAACGAAGCGCCAAACATACGCACAAATACGGTGGAGCGGGAAGATGGGCTCACCCAACTAAAAGTATTTGAATATACACTAATTACCTGAAGGACACACAATTAATAATTACTACTAACGGTTGTCAAATCTGATAAGTTTTAGATCTGACAAGTTTCAAATCTGACAAGTGGCCTAGAATTCGTCCCCGCTTTTATTTGGTTTGGCCGGAGTGGGGAGACTGCCCCACTACTTTATAATTGGTCCTCGTTGTTGGTGGGCGAAGCCTAGCGGTGTCATCGTGAATGTATAAATATAGGTAGGAATATTTTCTGGTGACATTACTTTCGTATGCCGAACTAGACAAGTATCAGTCGTCTATTTGAGAATTGCATATTTTTTTAATTAAATTTGTTCAATTTATTGTGTTTTAGTGTTTAAAGACATGTGAGTTCGTTTTTGTTTGAAATTTTATTTGTTCGTGTGCGTGTGTTTGGTGTTTGGTCGTCAACGCACGTACGCTGTAAAAATGGAAATGAATGAGGGTGAAACTAATGAGAAAAATGTCAATAATATTTTAAGACCGCCAAAGTTAACGTATTCTGTCTGTGGGAATGCAGCATTAGTAAATTCAACGAACGCGCTAGCGGAAACGATAGCAAATTTCCATTCTGACAGCGAGATGGAACTGTTCGACTCTGTGTCGCTCAATAGTGAGTTAACAGTTAACAATGATGATGCTGGCTCGTTTGAAGAGCCTCGTATTCGGAAGAGGCAGCGTCGCTCTTCGGTCGAAGAAGAATCCAGTAAACCAATAACGACGTCAAACAGCTATCATCCTCTCCAAGAGAAAAATATTGAATTGAATGTAGCATCTACGTCAGAAGAAGGTGCGAGTGCCACCAATAATAATAAAAAGCAAAGAAAAGTGGAACACCATCTCCGGTTCGCTAGTCGAAATAAAGGCAAACTTCACAAAAGCCCGTAGTATCGGTGACAGGATACAAGTAGAACCATCTACGCCTGACGATTACAGGGCAATGGTAAAATTCCTGACTCAGAAAGAGTTAGAGTTTTACACATACCAACTGCCACAAGAAAACCGCCTGAAAGTGATAATTCGCGGCATCCCGTCGGTAATTGCTACTGACGATATAAAAGATCTTGTTGAGAAAAGATTCAAGGTAGAAAAGGTTCATCGGATGATGAAATTGAATGGCGAAATTCCCATGCCTTTAGTCCTGGTCGACCTCCCGAAGAGCGAAGAGGCCAAGAAAATATAGGAAATCACTGGCGTCTTGAGACTGCGTATAAGAGTAGGGAGTCCTCACAAACGTGTAGAGGCTATATAATGTTACCGTTGCCAACGATTCGGGCATAGCCAGCGCCTATGCCATATGGGTTCCCGGTGTTTAAAATGTGGCGACGCCCACCAATCATACGATTGCAAAAAACAAAAGGATTCTCCCGCAGTGTGCTGTAATTGTAATGGAGAGCACACATCGAATTTTCGAGGCTGCTCACGCCGCCCTTTACCAGTGGTACGAAGTAAGCCACCCAGGCCATCAGTCACCAAGCCATCGTCCCAAATAATATACGACAGGATTTCCCGCCCCTGCCCAAGAAGAAGACCCCGTGGCAAAAACCTGCTCTGGTTCCTGCTCCACCGACTCAAGTTAGTGCAAATCCAAAAAGTGCTAATCCAAAAACTAATGACTGTTTTTCAATCGGGACTGTTATCCCTCATATTTCGTATTGGCTCGAGTCTTTCGTCAGTGAGCTCTACAAATGAAGCAATCCTAATAATTTTGGGCTTTAACGGTGAGATATGCCAGCTATTTAACGTCGCCAATGGATAGACGAAAACCAAGGCCGTCATCTCTCAAGGTAATAGCATGGAATGCAAATTCAGTGTTAAATAAAATTATTGGATTGATTGAATTGGTACGCCGTCTGAACATCAACATAATCCTTTTGAACGAGACCATGTTGAGAGCATGCATCACGATTAGCATCCCCGGTTATTCACTATACCGAAATGATCGCCTCAGAAGAAGAGGGGGGGCACCGCAGTCTTAATAAAAAGATCAATTCCCCATCACGAGTGTCCCCCTCCCGCATTGGTGGAAATAGAGTGCACCGGAATTCTGGTAGAAACATCTCTGGAACCAGTTAAAATATTTTCAATTTACAAGAGCCCCTCCAGACCACTGATGCCGGTAGAACTGGACTCTCTACTGGAAGACGACATCCCGACCGTCCTCGCTGGGGACTTTATCTCAAAACATCCGGCGTGGAATTCCAGGGTCTGAAATAGAGCCGGGAACATACTTTATAAATATATGGAACGTCGTAACGTTATAGTCGGCGGCCCTATCGAACCCACATATTACGGCTGCAGCAGTTCCAGACCGGATGTCCTGGACATAATGGTGGCGAAGAATATACGCTTCGAGCACTCCATAACGACTCTGCACGAACTGGACTCCAACCACGACTCCGTCATGATTGAGTTGGGAGATGAGTAAAACGGCTTGATTTCTTCAACACGCACGTGTGTTGACGGATGCAGCACCGAAGCGCCAAACATACGCACAAATACGGTGGAGCGGGAAGATGGGCTCACCCAACTAAAAGTATTTGAATATACACTAATTACCTGAAGAACACACAATTAATAATTACTACTAACGCTTGTCAAATCTGATAAGTTTTAGATCTGACAAGTTTCAAATCTGACAAGTGGCCTAGAATTCGTCCCCGCTTTTATTTGGTTTGGCCGGAGTGGGGAGACTGACCCACTACTTTGTAATTGGTCCTCGTTGTTGGTGGACGAAGCCTAGCGGCGTCATCGTGAATGTATAAATATAGGTAGGAATATTTTCTGGTGACATTACTTTCGTATGCCGAACTAGACAAGTATCAGTCGTCTATTTGAGAATTGCATATTTTTTAATTAAATTTGTTCAATTTATTGTGTTTTAGTGCTTAAAGACATGTGAGTTCGTTTTTGTTTGAAATTTTATTTGTTCGAGTGCGTGTGTTTGGTCGTCAACGCACGTACGCTGTAAAAATGGAAAAGGATGAGGGTGAAACTAATGAGAAAGATGTCAATAATTTTTTAAGACCGCCAAAGTTAACGTATTCTGTCTGTGGGAATGCAGCATTAGTAAATTCAACGAGCGCGCTAGCGAAAGCGATAGCGAATTTCCATTCTGACAGTGAGATGGAACTGTCCGACTCTGTGTCACTCAATAGTGCGTTAATAGTTAACAATGATGATGCTGGCTCGTTTGAAGAGCCTCGTATTCGGAAGAGGCAGCGTCGCTCTTCGGTCGAAGAAGAATCCAGTAAACCAATAACGACGTCAAACCGCTATCAACCTCTCCAAGAGAAAAATATTGAATTTAATGTAGCATCTACGTCTACGTCAGAAGAAGGTGCGAGTGCCACCAATAATAATAAAAAACAAAGAAAAGTGGAACACCATATCCGGTTCGCTAGTCGAAATATAGGCAAACTTCACAAAAGCCCGTAGTATCGGTGACGGCATATAAGTAGAACCATCGACGCCTGACGATTACAGGGCTATGGTAAAATTCCTGACTCAGAAAGAGTTAGAGTTTTACACATACCAACTGCCACAAGAAAACCGCCTGAAAGTGGTAATTCACGGCATCCCGTCGGTAATTGCTACTGACGATATAAAAGAAGATCTTGTTGAGAAAAGATTCAAGGTAGAAAAGGTTCATCGGATGATCAAATTGAATGGCGAAATTCCCATGCCTTTAGTGCTGGTCGACCTCTCGAAGAGCGAAGAGGCCAAGAAAATATACGAAATCACTGACGTCTTGAGACTGCGTATAAGAGTAGAAAGTCCTCGCAAACGTGTAGAGGCTATACAATGTTACCGTTGCCAACGATTCGGGCATAGCCAGCGCCTATGCCATATGGGTCCCCGGTGTTTAAAATGTGGCGACGCTCACCAATCATACGATTGAAAAAAACAAAAGTATTCTCCCGCAGTGTGCTGTAGTTGTAATGGAGAGCACACATCGAATTTTCGAGGCTGCCCACGCCGCCCTGTACCAGTGGTACGAAGTAAGCCACCCAAGCCATCAGTCACCAAGCCATCGTCCCAAATAATATACGACAGGAATTCCCGAGGATTGCCCAAGAAGAAGACCCCGTGGCAAAAACCTGCTCTGGTTCCTGCTCCACCGACTCAAGTTAGTGCAAATCCAAAAAGTGCGAATCCAAAAACTAATGACTGTTTTTCAATCGGGACTGTTATCCCTCATATTTCGTATTGGCTCGAGTCTTTCGTCGGTGAGCTCCACAAATGAAGCAATCCCAATAATTTTGGGCTTTACCGGTGAGATATGCCAGCTATTTAACGTCGCCAATGGATAGACGAAAACCCAGGCCGTCATCCCTCAAGGTAATAGCATGGAATGCAAATTCAGTGTTAAATAAAATTATTGGATTGATTGAATTGGTACGCCGTCTGAACATCGACATAATCCTGTTGAACGAGACCATGTTGAGAGCATGCAACACGATCAGCATCCCCGGTTATTCACTATACCGAAATGATCGCCTCAGAGGAAGAGTGGGGAGGCACCGCAGTCTTAATAAAAAGATCAATTCCCCATCACGAGTGTCCCCCCCCCCGCATTGCTGGGAATAGAGTGCACCGGAATTCTGGTAGAAACATTTCTGGGACCAGTTAAAATATTTTCAATTTACAAGAGCCCCTCCGGACCACTGATGCCGGTGGAACTGGACTCTCTACTGGAAGACGATATCCCGACCGTCCTCGCTGGGGACTTTAACTCAAAACATCCGGCGTGGAATTCCAGGGTCCGAAATAGAGCCGGGAACATTCTTTATAAATACATGGAACGTCGTAACGTTATAATCGACGGCCCCATCGAACCCAGATATTACGGCTGCAGCAGTTCCAGACCGGATGTCCTGGACATAATGGTGGCGAAGAATATACGTTTCGAGCACTCCGTAACGACTCTGCACGAACTAGACTCCAACCACGACCCCGTCATGATTGAGTTGAGAGATGAGTCCTCAATTCCCGAAGATCACACCGTCCTCGTGTCCTGGCCCGCCTTCACGTGCCACCTAAAAAGAAATATGAAATCGATCCAGGCGATAAACACCGTGACAGAACTGGAGACGAAGCTTGCAAGTCTCACGCAATCCATCCAGACTTCCATACAGTTCGCGACAAATCGTATTCCGAACAAAAGTCGTCACGCTTCCCTGCCGACACATCTGATGCAGCTGATAAACCGACGAAACAGGGCAAGGCGTACATTTTCCAGAACCCTAAACCCCGACGACAAGAGGGAGTGGAATCGCCTGTGCGTGGAGGTGCGTCACCCCCTCTTTAATCACAAAAAACGCACAATGGATCAGAAAAATGGAGAGCCTGGACGAGAACGCCAAACTCTGGAGAGTGAAGAAATCGCTGGACAGAAAACCCACCACGTCCGTTCCCTCAATTCACGGCCTTCACGAGATGGCCTACTCGAACGAAGATAAGTGCAATGTGTTCGCGGAGCATTTGGAGACCTCTTTCGCGCCGATCTTCGAGAATGCGGACTTGGAGCATGTAGAAGCCGTGGATCGAGAAGTGGAAAGTCACCTGACCATGTACTCTGACTTTGAAATACCACCGGTCTCTCCAGACGAACTGAAGGCGATCCTAAAGGACTTAACACCGAAGAAGGCCCCAGGACATGACGGCATCACGCACGCCGCTCTGAAAGCGGTATCTAAAAAGTGTATTATGTGTCTACTGAACATCATCAACGCCGTGTTCAGACTGCGACATTTCCCGGATAACTGGAAGAAAGCTCGAGTGATCATGATCCGCACGAGAGCAGAAAACGCCACCTTTCCGCAAAATTACAGACCAATCAGTCTACTGCCTGCAATTGAGAAGATCTGCAAGACGACGATCTAGTCTCGCCTTTTAGAAGTGGTGTAAGAGAAACAGATGATTCCGAACGAACAATTTGATTTCAGAAAATCACACTCGACGACTCGTCAATAACAGAGGCTCGTGGATCACATCACCTCGGGTTTCAACTTCAAGCAAGCGACTGGAGCGGTATTTTTCGACGAGGCGAAGGCGTACGACCGCGTGTGGCACAACGGACTACTTTACAAACTTCTAAGGGCCGGTATACAACTTCCTTATGTACAGTTGGTACAATAATTTCTACGAGATAGAATTTACTCAGTGAAATCAGATTACTGCTCCGAGTTTCACCAGATCTCCGCCGGCGTCTCGCAAGGATCGATAATCTCGCCGTTGTTATACATCCTGTTTAGTCATTATATCCCCAGTATACCAGGAACCGAGCTGGAGCTCTACGCAGACGACACCACTATTTACACGCGGTCAAAGTCTCCACAGCTGATTGTGACCAAACTGCAAACGGCCATCGATACCCTAGAAGACTGGTTCCACATATGTTGCATCAAGATAAATCCAGCAAAAAATGCGGCAGTTCTTTTCGTGAGACACAGGAGAAGTCGTCCAGAAACTAATGTGACATTCAACGAACAAGAAATTCCGTGGAGAGATTCCATCAAATATTTGGGAATTACACTGTACAGCAGATTGACATGGAAACCACATGTCGAACGCATCCTTCATCAAGCCACCGGGGTTTTTGCAAATTTATATTGACTGTTTAACGCCAACAACAAGTTAAACTGCTCCTAGAGTTCTCCTATACAAGATATGCATGAGACCGCATCTAACTTACGCCGTTCCAGCTTGGGGACATGCGTTTAACATTTGGAATTTACTGCAAGTGAGAATTAATGAATATTAAATCACATTCTTACATGTAAATGTCGACTTATTTAATGCGTTCGAAACTACAATCCGACAAACTAAGTTTGTACTAGTATGCAGAACACACCCTTTCGCGACAACGAACTTCCTGGTGATTAGGTTAATTAAGAATTAAGAAATACTGAAAAAACAAGTCTATCAACGGGAGGAAACGCACAGACGACGTTTCGTTCTAGTTGGAACTTTTCAATGTACGGTATTCCCTCGATGACGGACATTGCTTTTTCATTTCTATACTTTCTGTATATATAGTTAACATTTGGAATTTACTGCAAGTGAGAATTAATGAATATTAAATCACATTCTTACATGTAAATGTCGACTTATTTAATGCGTTCGAAACTACAATCCGACAAACTAAGTTTGTACTAGTATGCAGAACACACCCTTTCGCGACAACGAACTTCCTGGTGATTAGGTTAATTAAGAATTAAGAAATACTGAAAAAACAAGTCTATCAACGGGAGGAAACGCACAGACGACGTTTCGTTCTAGTTGGAACTTTTCAATGTACGGTATTCCCTCGATGACGGACATTGCTTTTTCATTTCTATACTTTCTGTATATATAGTTAACATTTGGAATTTACTGCAAGTGAGAATTAATGAATATTAAATCACATTCTTACATGTAAATGTCGACTTATTTAATGCGTTCGAAACTACAATCCGACAAACTAAGTTTGTACTAGTATGCAGAACACACCCTTTCGCGACAACGAACTTCCTGGTGATTAGGTTAATTAAGAATTAAGAAATACTGAAAAAACAAGTCTATCAACGGGAGGAAACGCACAGACGACGTTTCGTTCTAGTTCGAACTTTTCAATGTACGGTATTCCCTCGATGACGGACATTGCTTTTTCATTTCTATACTTTCTGTATATATAGTTAACATTTGGAATTTACTGCAAGTGAGGCTTTTTTTAGTGCGGTTGTCACACACAACAAAAGAATCGAATCCCGACAAAACAAGTTATTACCCAGCATCACCGGCGCTCTGTGGTTCGTGAGGAGCGCGAATTAACTCAACAAAATAAAAACAGCGTTTACCAAGATAAGTGCATTTAATCAACCGTGGTTAAAAAAAACTTTACTAACATTACAAGTGTTTCGTTTGTTCGCCAAAGACTTTACAAACTTTACCAATGCTTCGTTCGAATGTTAGAGAGATTTTACAAACTTTTCACGTGTTTTCATTCGAACAAACAGTGCCGCCAAATACTTTTATAAACTTTTCGTTCAAGTGTTTTTTATTCGAACTTTATTTATACAGTTCACGACCGATTGGTTGCAGCAAGAAGCATCCAGAATATCGTTTAACCCAAATCCTCCCATCATGTTTTTTACTATTTTCTATCAGGAATATGGAGACATGGAACCTTAGTTCCTCTCCGTTCTTCAAAGGCTCAAGTTCATGTTCTGGTGACGTTAGTTTCGTATGCCAAACTAGACAAGTGTCAGTCGTCTATTTGAAAATTGCATATTTTTTTAATTAAATTTGTTCAATTTATTATGTTTTAGTACTTAAAGTCATGTAAGTTCGTTTTTGTTTGAAATTTTATTTGTTCGTGTGCATCTGTTTAGTGAGCCGCCGTTGAGCTTCGTCAACGCAAGTACGCTGTAAAAATGGAACCGAATGAGGGTCAAAATAACGAGAAAAGTGTTAAACAAGTTTTTAAAACCACCAAAGTTGACATATTTTGCGTGTAGGAGTGCAGCGTTATTAAATTCTACGAACGCACTAGCAAATTTCCCATCTGACAATGAGATGGAACTGTCCGACTCTGTGTCAGTCAGTAGTGAATCAACCGTGAACAACGATGATGGTGGCGAGTTTAAAGAGCCTCGTATTCGGAAAAGGCAGCGTCGCTCTTCGGTCGAAGAAGTATTCACCCCAATATCGACGTCTAACCGATATAAATCTCTCCAAGATAATAATAGTTTATTGAATGTAGCATCTACGTCTACATCAATCCCAAATGTGATGCCAACAGCTAATGTGATGAATGTGAAGAAGGTGCGAGTGCCACCAATCATAATAAAGAACAAAGAGAACTGGAACTCCATCTCCGGTTCGTTACTAGAAATGAAGGAATTTTACAAAAGCCCGTAGTATCGGCAGCGGGATAAAAGTAGAACCATCGACCCCGGAAGATTACAGAGCAGAGGTTAAATTCCTGACGAGATTTGGAATTTGGAATTCTACACGTACCAGCTGCCTCAATAAAAACACCTAAAAGTAGTAATAAAAGGCAGCGTCGCTCTTCGGTCGAAGAAGTATTCACCCCAATATCGACGTCTAACCGATATAAATCTCTCCAAGATAATAATAGTTTATTGAATGTAGCATCTACGTCTACATCAATCCCAAATGTGATGCCAACAGCTAATGTGATGAATGTGAAGAAGGTGCGAGTGCCACCAATCATAATAAAGAACAAAGAGAACTGGAACTCCATCTCCGGTTCGTTACTAGAAATGAAGGAATTTTACAAAAGCCCGTAGTATCGGCAGCGGGATAAAAGTAGAACCATCGACCCCGGAAGATTACAGAGCAGAGGTTAAATTCCTGACGAGATTTGGAATTTGGAATTCTACACGTACCAGCTGCCTCAATAAAAACACCTAAAAGTAGTAATTCGTGGCATCCCTTCAGCAATGGCCACTGACGATATCAAACAAGACCTAGTTGCTAAAGGCTTTAATGTTGAAAAGGTGCATCGGATGATGAAATTGCGTGGACAAATTCCCATGCCTCTCGTCTTGGTCGATCACCCGAAGAGAGAAGAGACCAAGAAAGTTTGCGAATAGCAACGGAAAGTCTTCGTAAACAATCAGAGGCAATTCAATGTTACCGTTGCCAACGGTTCGGGCATAGCCAGCGTCTATGCCGTATGGGTCCCCAGTGCTTAAAATGTGGCGACGCCCACCAATCTTTCAAATGCAAAAAGCTAAAGGATTCGCCCACAGTATGCTGCAATTGCAAAGGAGAGCACACTTCAAATTTTCGAGGCAATAAATAAATAATATATATAATGTATAAATAAAGAGCCTACACCAGTCGGACGAAATAAGCCGCCCCAAGTGCCCAGGTCATCAGTCACCGCCACTAAGCCATCCCAAGTCGTCCCAAATCAACAAGATTTCCTGCCCCTGCCCAAGAAGACCCCGCGGCAAAAACCTTAGGACAAATAGGTACCTGTTCCACCCACTCAGGGCTACCCAAAAAGTTCAAATTCAAAGGGTGAAGACCATTTTATTATGAACAATATTGCGGGACTGTTTATCCCTAGTCTTTCGCATGGGCTCAAGTCTGTCGACAGTGAGCTCCACTGTAGAAGCAATTACAATAATTTTGAGTTTTACCGGTGAAATATGTCAATTATTTAACGTCGCAAATGGATAAACGAAGACCCAGGCCGTCATCCCTAGAAATGATGGCATGGAATGCAAATTCAGTATTACACAAAATTCTTGGTTTGATTGAATTGGTACGCCGCCTGAACATCGATATTATTCTGTTAAATGAGGCCAGCAGACGAGGTACCGCTGTTTTCATTAAAAGATCCATTCCCTATCATGAGTGCTTTTCTCCCGTACTAGTGGGAATAGAGCCCACCGATATTTTGGTCGAAACACCACTAGAACCCGTTAAAATATGTGCGATCTATAAGAGCCCTTCTAGATCACTGCTCCCGGAAGAATTAGATTCTCTTCTCGCAGATGACATGCCGACCCCGTCCTCGCAGGGGACTTTAACTCTAAATATCCGGCATGGAATTCCAGGGTAGTAGAGGGACATAGCCGATTCTAGCACCTCCTCATGTTGAACCTCCTCATTGCCCTTGACCTTGCATGTGGCACAGCCCAAGGGCAATGAGGAGGTTCTACATGAGGAGGTGCTAGAATCGGCTATGTCAAGGTCAAGGTCAAGGTCATGGTCATGGTCAAGGTCAAGGTCATATCAAGGTCATATGTGGCACAGCTTAAGGGCAATGAGGAGGATTGTAAAGAAAATTTTCCATTAACTTTCAAACAATTCTAAAACCTCCTCATTGACTTTGATCGCCAATAAATATTGTTGAAAATAATATAGAAGCTTAGTATACTGAAACCAGCGATTAAAACAAAATGTCCCAACACCTAGAATTGATATTAGAAGCAGTCAAGTTTGTTTATGAAAATTATGGTCATCTATCTGGTATTAAAACAAATCTAATAGAGTATATTCCATTAGATTTATTTAAAACGAAAGTAGCCCCAGAATGGATAGAGGAGTTCTGGCATTTAATTTCACCTGACAAACAAATTGAACTAGAAGAATATCGACCGTGTTTTAGACACTATAATACCGGTGAAGAACAAATTGACGGTCCAGCCCCTTCAAAGAGAAATTGCTCAGTTTGTAAAAAGAGTATTACCCAACAATTTAGAAAATTTAGAATACCAAAAAAGAAAAAACTAAAACATTAAATATGATTTAAATAATATATTTTAAATAAGGTGAACCTGTGGCACAGCTCAAGGGCAATGAGGAGGTTCCACATGAGGAGGTGCTAGAATCAAAGCGCAGGTTTACCGATGAGAGGTTTATAAAGACGCAGTTGGTGTTTGCCAGCGGCAGTTCATAAGGGCTACTATATAAATCCAGCGATATTAAGAAGTCAGTGTATATATAATGGGAACGGTGAAGCGTAAGTGTGGCTGTGATCGTTTAGATAGTTTAGAAGAAGGTGAATTAAGAATTGTGAGTTCTAACGAAGAACATTTTAATAAGGTAATGGAGAAAAAAGTGCTCGATCCTATGATAGAAAATTTTTTTTCGGAAGTGGGAAAAATGGATAATTTTTGGAAAGAATTTGACAGATGTTCTGAAAAATTAGTTTTCGAATCTTCATGGAATTTACCTCTAGTAGCAGAGAGCATATATTTTTTAAATAAAAGTCATTCAAAGTGGGTATGTGTTGGTTTATTACCAGATAATTTTTTCAAACCGATAGTGAAGATTGTTGGTGTGAGAAAGCAATGCATATTTTTTAATTCTGAAGAATGGGCAGAATTTATGATGCAGAGCGCGAAATTGAAGAAGTATTTCGATTATTGTGGTGGAAAGTTTCCAAGTATGCGCATATCGAATTTAGAACTTTCTAGCGAATGTTTTGATGGGGAGAACAGAATATTAAAAATTGACAAAGACGGAGATTTGTTGTATTTATCATTTGAAGGTTTGTCAGAATTGTGGCGTGTGAGAAAGGTGCTGGAATCCCGGTTGGAATCGTTAAGAAACTTAAAGTATGATGAATTTTATAAGGATGTTATTCAATATCTATCTGTAAGTGGAGGGGATCTGAATATGGAAATAGAGAAAGTTTTGCAGGGATCAACTCTAGAATGTGTGTGTATAACAAAAGAGATGTTGGTAAATCATCTTCAAAAAGTTTACCAGGATATTGATCTAATAAGAAGAAATCGTAATTGAAATTATATGTACATATAAAAATTAATAATAATAAATTATGTTATGAATACAGTCTTTTATTTTATATTATGAGTAGAAATTAAGGAACTAAGTATATTGAATTATTTAAAGTGTAGAGGTTGTTGTATGATAGTTATAATTGCAAATTAAGAGAAAAGAGAGTGTGTATAAATATAAAAATTGAGAGCGTTTTGTGTTAAAGTGTGAACCATCGCTTATGATAGATACATTAAAGCGTTTGCCTATAAAAGATGGGGAATTTGGTTAAACGGCGTAGTTTAAATCGAAAAGGCAGAAGGAAAGGTGGCGGCCTATTGAATACAATAATAAATAAGCTTCCAGTAGAACTACATATACCAGGGTATAGATTTTGTGGACCAGGAACGAAATTAAAAGAGCGATTGGAGAGAGGTGATAAAGGCGTGAATGATTTAGATGAGGCTTGCAAAGAGCACGATATAGCTTATTCAAAATCTGGTGATATATCAGAGCGACATATAGCGGATAAAAAATTGTATGACATTGCTATTAAACGATTAAAGAGTGCAGACGCTCGAGTTGGAGAAAAATTATCTTCTGTTATAGTTGCTGGTGCTATGAAAGGTAAAACAAAATTAGGTATGGGTGTGAGGAGACGGGTTCGAAAAGGAGTGACTCGACACAGTAAACCAGTTAATAGACAAAGGAGTAGAAACATGAAACGGAATTTTGTGGGTGGTTCTATATCATTTATGCAGGCAATGAGAATTGCACGCAATGCAATAAAACGGGCGGGCAGTAGAAAAGGAATGTTAGAAAATGCAAAAGTGGCATATCGAAGTTTGAGGAAGTCTGGAAAGAAAATTTTATTACCTCGTTCGAGAATTATTCCAATACCAAAGAAGGGTGGCTTTTTACCATTAATTCCGTTATTTGCAGCTTTGGGTGCCCTGGGATCGCTAGGTGGAGGTGCTGCAGCAATTGCGAATGCAGTTAATTCATCTAAAGCTGCAAGAGATCGATTAGAAGAAACTAAACGCCATAATACTGCTATGGAGTCAAAAGCTGGTAGCGGCTTATATGTGAAACCATATAAGTCGGGGTGTGGAATATCAATTGGGAGTGGGTTATATATTAAACCATACAAATCTGGTTGTGGCGTATATTTACCCAGTGGAAATGTTTCAAAAAACGGTTAAGCAAATTACCCCGAAGACCTCTAACTGAAGTCGATTTATGGAAATATGTTAGAGGATGGAAAATAAGAAATTTTCGGGGTATATTTAGTAGAGATGTCCTACCAGCAATCATACGCAAAAGAGAAAAGGGAATAGTTAATTTGGACGATAATGTTGGAGAAGGTACTCATTGGGTAGCTTATATGAAGCATGACGATATAATAAAGTATTTCGATAGTTATGGTGATTTAAGACCTCCGACTGAGGTCGAAAACTATTTATTATCGAATGCGGGTGGCGTTATACGATATAACTATAAGAGATATCAAGACTTGAATACTGTGAATTGTGGACATTTGTGTTTATTCTTTTTGAAAGGATTCATTAGTTGAGAACGAGTTTCTTTTAGTAAATAATTTAATATTGTTGTATGTATATAAAATGGAACGTGATGGTGATGGAGGTGCGGATAATTTGGCTTTTGTTTTATCAGGACAAGGAGCACAGTTGACATGTGTTTTGAATCCGCCTGTATATTTAAATGGTGAATTTGAAATGTGTATGTTGAGTTTGCAAACTTATAATTCTATTTCAAATGTTACATCGGAGAATAATGTATTTCGATATTATGCTATAGCCCCGGGTAAGCCCGGGAATTGGGAGAATATATTAGTTCCACAGGGTACTTATGACGTAGCAGATTTAGAGAAGTATATTGAAGAATAAGTGCGTCTCGGTACAGATGATAAGAATTTTTTTAATTTAAGCGCAAATAATAATACCTTGAAAGCAACTATTAAGTCTTCAGTGGATATCGATTTTACTGTAGAAAATTCAATTGGTTCTCTACTAGGCTTTGGAAAAGTTAAAATACAAGGAAATATTCCGAGGACCAGTGATGAGGTGGTTGATATTAATAAAATGAGTGCCATCGATATTATGTGTAATGTAGTTGCTGGTTCATATATTAACGGGGAGTTGTCGCATGTTTTATATCATTTTCATCCGAATGTTCCACCAGGGTTTAAAATAATAGAAGTTCCGCAAGAGAACATTTATATGCCTGTGAATGTGAACATGTTAACGAATATTATAATTCGAGCCGTCGATCAGAACGGACGATTAATTGATTTGAGAGGTGAAGAGTTAACAGTTTATTTACGATTAAGAAGAAAACAGTGACTACTACAAACAAATTTTAAGTAACATGAGAAGTAATACTAACAATAAATTGTGGAAGCAAGTTCGACGATCTACAGGAAAGTCATCAAATAAATTGAGGAGCGGGATGGGGCGAATAGTGAAATATGGTGGTTTATCAGGTGAAAATAGAAAATTTTTGAAAAATTTGGGTTACAGAGTTTTGGTATAAATACGGAGGAGTATAAAAATAGTATTTATAGAAAAAGGATGAGGATATTTTGTCAGTGTAAGAATAATTTGTGTTGCGAGAAGTTGATTGTCACTGTGAGGTAGAATTATTTTAATTATGGAAGTGTTAGATGTTTTGAGAAAAGTTCGTGTGGATAATTCAATTATCGAATTGGAATACCACAATCATGCACCATTTGGCTCACCAAAATATGGGAATAATGATGAAATACGAATTGTGGTTCCAGAAATAGATAAATATACTCTACCATCCGAATCGGAATTATTAATAGAAGGGAAATTACGATTAGCTAGTGATGTTAGTAAAGCAAGTGCTACAGCATCTCTGATTCATAAAGCCGGAGCTTTTATGTTTAGTAATATCAGATATGTAATGAGTGGATCGGAGGTAGATGAAGTTAGAAATGTGGGTATAACATCAACTATGAAGGGATATTTTTCTTATAGTCCGAGTTATATAAATAAATTAGAAAATTGCGGTTGGGAATTTACTACAGGGAAGGCTCCAGTTTTAGATGTTAGAGGAAATTTTAGTATTTGTATTCCACTTAAAATGTTAATAGGTTTTGCCGAAGACGTAAAGCAGATTATTATGCATATGCCGCAAGAATTAATATTGAAGAGATGTGCTGATGATAGCGATGCGATAATGAACACTGTTGCCGATGAAGAAATGAAATTAATTATTGATAGTATAATATGGCGAGTACCCCATGTTAAAGTGGGTATGGCTCAAGATTTAGCCCTGACAAAATTAACAACGAAAAATACTCTGATGGAAATGTTTTTTAGAGGTTGGGAAATTCACGAAAATCCGGGAATTCCTGAGACAACTAAACATAGTTGGGCAATTAAAACTGCCCCACAATTAGAAACACCGAGGTATATAATTTTGGGTTTTCAAAGTGGGAAAAAAGGAAGTTTGTCTCATAATATGAGCAAATTTGATGCAATTAATTTAACGGACGTGATGGCTTATTTGAATGGGAAGAGATACCTATACGAAAATGTTCGTGTTGATTTTGACGAGAATCGCATAGCTGTTTTATATAATATGTACGCTAGATTTCAACAGAGTTACTATGGTTACGATCATAGCGAACCGCTTATGAAACTGAATCAGTTTAAATTGTGTCCGCTAATAGGTATCGATTGTTCACATCAAGAAGATGCGGTACATAAAAGTGGCGTAGAGGTTAGAATTGAGTTTACAACGAAGGCTAATGTGCCAAAGGATACCACTCTATACTGTTTGATCATGCATAATAAATTATATCAGTATTCACCATTTAATAAAGTGGTTCAACGAAAATATTAGCGGCGCACTAGATACCGTAATAGGGGTAGGATGTTGTTGTTAAATAAGATTCGGGCTGAGGTGATGTAGTTTGTGTAGATGGTTAGTTAATCGTTACATGATGACTGCAAGACGTGCCAAAAAGTCTATTGTTATCGATTTTCAATGGTATCGTTCTGAAATACATAGGGTAATGCCGAAGGAGTTGGCTACATGTGACAATAATTTCAAAAAGAGTCATTTTGTTTTCAAACCTGTGCTAAGTTTTAATGCTTTGACAGATGAGGATAAACGTGTCGCAAGATATGCTTACAGCTGTCATCACGGGTTAAGGTGGGAAGAAGGATATATATGTGTGACTGAGTTTGAAGGAATTATTAAACGATTGTGTGCCGACGTGAACGTGGTGTACGTTAAAGGAAGGGAGAAGCTAGAATTTTTGAAGAGTATTTTGAAGAATAAACGAATAGTAGATTTAATTGATGCCGATAAAATAAGAAAAGAAGAACCAAGTTGCAGTTTTCACGTTGGTGATTCCGTTGTTTGTGCACTAACTAATGTCGAACGATTGCATAAGTATTTAATGTACCACAGTTTAGAGAGAAAAAAATTTTAATCGATATCTGTAAATATTTACAAATAGTGTAGTCGGAATGGGCAGTATTTGGACTAGAATTGTACGAAATGGTGTCGAGAGGGTTGGAAATGTTATACATCAATATGAAGCAGAAGGATCATTAGTTGGTACATAGCCTGAAATCCTCTAAGTTTTTGAGATAATTGAGGTTTTTTGTTTTTTTAGATATTTCGATTGGTAGGGGTAAAAGTAAAATTGGAGGGGGAATTTCCCCCCCTCCAAAAAAAAAGTAGTGGGAAAATCGAAATTGGTTGCAAAAAATACAGAAAAATCTGGAGAACAAAATGAGATAGGAAGGGGTAAAATCAGAACATTAATAGAGCAGAAAATGCACGTTTTCCGAAAAAAATTAAGTTTGTTGTTTATTACATTTTCGCAACAACCTCATCAAAAAATGGAAAAAGAAATTTAAAAAATCTATAAAAATAAATTTAAAAAAATTTTAAAAAAAATTTAAGAAAATTTAAAAAAAATTAAAAAAATTTAAAAAAATTTAAAAAAATTAAAAAAAAATTTAAAAGAATTTAAAAAAATTTAAAAAAAATTTAAAAAAATTTAAAGTTTTAAAATATTTTAAAAAATTTTTAAAAAATGTAAAAAATTTTTAAAAAATTAAAAAAATTAAAAAGAAATTTAAAAAATTGTAAAAAAATTTGAAAAAAATTTAAAAAATTTAAAAAAAATATAAAAAATTTTAAAAAATATATAAAAAAATTAAAAAAAAATAAAATAAAAAAAATTTAAAGAAATTTTAAAAAACAAAAAAATTTGAAAAAAATTAAAAAAAAAAAAACATTTTTGTGAGGGTTATAAAAACATTAACCTTCACAAATTGTGTAAACAACTTATTTTCCATAATAGCAGACACGTATAAAAAATTGTTATTCTTAAAACGTGACGTGTTTTGGCCTAGAGATTTTAATATATATACTTCCTTTATTCTTCTTATAAATCATTCACAAAGTATCTCTTGCAGTATAATGGTGAGTACAATTACATTATATTTCTTGTATATTTACTTATTATTATTATTTACACACTTATTTGTATTTGGTTTTAAAATTATTTCAACAGTTCAAATTAATGTGCTTACATTTATTGCAGCGAGAAAATAATTTAAATACTTTTTGTAATTGTATAGAGAATATAATTTAAATTTACAAATTCTTCACATTCATTTGTCATAGTTAATTCATCTTTTTTATTTTAGACTAATAACGACGACTTTGATTTTATTTTTTTTGAAAATGTTGAAAATGTTGAAAACGTGGACTTGGACGAGATTTTATCACTGGATAGACGAATGGATGAATTTTCCAGTCGGACGGACGTTAGACGACAATCGGAGTCAGTTGAATTACCTTCTGCAGTTCCATCTACTTCTGCGGTACGACCCCTACCTCATACTGTTGAAGTAGGTGTTGCGGCAGAAGTTAATCCACCTGCTTTCGTGTCACAATTAACTACCGTTCCACCTTTGCAACCTCCTCCTTATTTGCCGAAGGACGAGTACTACAAATTGGATAGGGTACAACGACGCGAACTGACTGCCCAACGACGTATGTACAGACACTCTACAATCTCTACCACAGGACAAGAACACACTACGAGGACCAAAATACGACGAGGGCAAAATACAAAGAACTATATACCTTTACCCTATACAACTTGTAGTCCTAGTGTTCGAGCGGTTCGAGCGCCGAATCTGCGAACACTGCTCACGGACGATACAGTAGGAAGAAGGCAAAGGTGTGATGATGTAAATGTGACACGAGGGGTGGCAAGAATACCACAGATTGTGGAGACGATTAATCTAACCACAGAATCTGTAGTAATCTTGTCTCAGTCTCAGACTACTCATTTTTCAGCGTCCCAACCTCAAATGAATGTTTCCGGCTCTTTTACTGAATCACCTGCAATTCCTCAAGCAGCTCCAGAAATAACTGATCTTCCTCAGTCCCCCACACCTTCTCCCAACGCAAATATTCCTGAACACTTTTCTTCCAATGCTTCTCCAGCTCCTCCTTCAAATGATTCTCCAGCTCCACCTTCCAATGCTTCTGCGTCGTTGTTTGCCTCACAATTCCACTGTGGGCAACAACAACCATCCGAACTCGCAACTTTCTCTGCGGATTGTAAACAGTTTTCTGACACATGTGTTAGATATTTGGCGGGCAATTCGTCAGCGGATAGTTTCCTTCAGCAGGTGATCTCGCTAAAGGGGCAGGTTAACGGTTATTCGTTAGAGCAAGACAAGGTTCTTCATTTCCTAACTAATGTCATCAGTCCATCCGATGACTCATATGTAACCTGCCAAAGGGAAAGGAAGGATCTGCTGAATCGACTTGGAAGCTTGATTGAAGACATGATTGATTATCAAAAATCATTTCCACCACAATGATTTGTATTTTCGATAATTAATTGTTTCATTGGTCAAGTTTCATGAGCGAGACTACACTGATACGATACGAACCATCGGACAACCTATTTTCAACATTTTCAACATTTTCAACCATCTAATACATCAACTTGTCATCACATTCGATTGTAAACAATTCTGCATCGACCTGGTTAACACCCACATTGCACGATACTAATGTACTAGTTCCTACAAAACTATCCAGACAAGGTAGGGGCTGCAAAATTACACCTATAACTGTTTTGCAATAGTTTACATGATATGTAATAACTTCAATGCTTTACTTGTTACAGGAAGTCGAGATCAAAATAACAAAAATTGAAGGTCCGCTGACCATAACAATAACAACACCGACTGACCCCCTGGTGGATGTCGACTCCCCCGACTTGCCACCTGAATACGAGGAGTCGCATCGCCCAATGACACCTCTGGCGGTGCCGCAAAGGAGAACCCTGCAGGAACGATTCGCCGAATCGTTCCAACAGGCTTCCCGTATCCCAGCGTCCCAAGATACGGACAATTGATCGGGGGTCTGCGGACAGGAAGGCGCCGCCACCTTCCCCTAACAAAAAAATTGGCGGCAAAAAGAAAATTAAAAAATAAAAAAATTATTATATTTCTTGTTTTATTTCTAATATTAAGTTAATCCTAAACAGATAATATAACGCACACGAAGATATCATAATTCAGTCGTTATTGTTAAGTCGAATCGATTATGTCGATGGAATCGAGTGGAGCTGAACCAAATATTGTACAATTGGAACCGCAAGAATTATCCTTACAAGTGCACAACTATGATTCCACATCAATTACGAAAAGTTTTATACGACACAGTAGCCTCTTCAGTGGCTCATGTAAGCGAGGATTAATTGTGGGACCTTCTGGGTGTGGCAAAACAAATGTCCTTTTAACCCTATTACTTCATCCGAACGGGTTACGCTTCAAAAATATTTACATCTGCAGTAGATCTCTTCATCAGCAAAAGTATGAATACTTAAGAAATATATTGAAAAATGTTCCTGAAATTGGTTACCACGAGTATACTGATGTTAATCACATGCCTACTCCTAACCAAATGGCGGATTATTCTGTCGTTATCTTTGATGATATACCACCTGCCGACTTGAATATCGTAAAAGATTTTTTCTCTTATGGTAGACACCGAAATTTAGATAGCAACTTATCAGAGATAATACCAATTTGTTAATACTATTTCGACAAGACGGTACAAATTTGAAACATATCCATAATGATCACATTCATGATTTAAGCTATGAACAATTTCTATACATCTGTAGAATGTGTTGGAAGAATTCGTTTGGTATGCTGTTCATTGATAATGATTCTGTATATAATGATGGAAGATATCGTTTCGGTTTTGATACTTACATACACCTATAAACAGATTAATGAGGCTGAGAAGAGTTGACATATTTCTCCCCATAGTATTCAATTTGATGTGCTTTAAGTTTATAAGTTTTAATTAAGAGGAGTTTGTAACGTACATTAGGGTTTAAAACATGTATTACTGGAATATTTATATCAGTCTACAGGTATTCGTTATAGAGTGTACATGGAAAATAAAATCATAAGAGATTTAATACAAGCTCGCGAAGCTCTTAAACAAAAGTTAAGAACATTACGGGCTGACATTGCACAATCTCAGAGAGAAACAAATATTCTGTATGCGCCCATAGCAAAACCGCTACTTGAAATCGCTAGCAAATTAGCTCCCAGTAATATAACTCGAGGACGAACTGATTCTGCGGACGCTTCTAAAGAAGTAGAAGAATCTTGGTCAGACATCATATCAGAAAAATCTTATGTGGCAATACCAGGAACGTCAATTTTACGTCAACAAAGTACACCGCGTAAACGACAGCAACGACACGTGTCATGGTTCAGCCCATCCACCCATTCTTCTCCGACAAAACAACGAAGTGTGTATCTCGCCGGAACACCTCCACGAGATACCAGTCTTACAAATTCATCAGATTTGAAAAAAAAGATTCGAATGTCTGAGACATTCAGCCAGCCCACATTTCTAGAAGATGAATATATCGGGGAACAATTGCCAGAGACTCCAAAGGGTGGTGATGAAGAGGAGGAACGAAGTGATGAATTAGATTCTAGTGAAAGCCTTGAGTTGGATAAGTCAAGGGCTCACGCTCTATCGCTTTTGAAAACGCGTCCGTCAAAGTCAATAATTACTAATAAGTCGTTAAATAAGACTCTGTTAGAAACGGATGTAGTTAAGGCAGCGCTAAAAGATCATGACCCCGCTATACGGCCTTATCTGATGGGGTTGATGACGGATGAGAAAGAAGAATTCGATGAGAAGTATGGTGTACGCGAAGTTGATGGTGACCTGATGATTGGAAATGCAAATATTAGGTTTGATGGACCCAACATTATAATCGGTGAATTTACTTATAGGGCTACTAAGGGATTACTAGAGCTACTGTTTATGAAGAGACCGGGAAAGTTTCAATATGCTGACGCTAAGAATTATAAATTCATTTTAAATGATACTCACGCCGCTAGAGTTGATTACGATCCGGCTAGGAAATATGCAGCAAGTAAATATTATAAATATACGACAATTATTAAACCTATTGTTCAAGGAAAAAAACCAGAAGTTTGGTGGACCCGCACTTGGAAAACAGGATTGGGTTTATCAAAAAAATTACCGTTGCGAAAGATCGTTGTTCCTAAGAGTATTGTGGAATATAAGTATTGGGATGATGTAAATGAATTGTGCGACAGATTGAAGTTACTGATGGCGTCCAAGGATGCCGGACATACTGGTCATGATAACGAAATCACTGCAATAATTGAGGAATTGCAGGAATCAAAAATAATTAAATAGGTTGAGCAGCATAGTTATAAAGCAGTTAGTATATCGACACCGATAGAGTATTACGATGACAATAGATAAATTTGGAAGACACATACATAAACATATCGTCAGAAGACATTTAGCGGAAGAAGATGCAGTAGCAAATTTTTTAAAACACCCTAAATTCAAGAAGGAATTGGAAAAGCTTACTCGTATATTATATGTTCCTCCTCCAAAAAGGGAACCTTCAAAATATGTTTTTCAACTGCAGAGTAATGGACGTATTGGGCAGGACGCATATTACTTTATAACTCCTGCGCGTCGAAAGCAAACGCAGTTATATACGAATAAACTATACAGTGGAAAGATTGTTGCAGTTAATTATTCCGACGATGAATTAGTGAGACTCTCCGTTAACGCTCACAGCATCGTTCTCATCCATCCTTCAGTATCAATAGACATCAACGCGGAATTGCGATTGAAGTACATTGGTCCATATCCTATACCGAAAGAAACAGAGCCAGTGTTTGCAGAAGTAGTCGTCGAAGGAAATGTCATCACTTAAAAGGGATGTCGTTAATGAACTACACGCACCTGCGCGACGAAATTTTAGACGACGGAGAGTCATAATAAAAGGACTACGAGACTTATTCCAGATCGATCTGGTTGAAATGATACCTTATGCTCGAGAAAACGATAATTTCAAATATCTTTTCGTATGCATAAATACATTTTCAAAGTTTGCGTGGGTGATTCCAATAAAAAATAAAACAGCAGCAGAAGTGTCAGCGGCTATGGAATCCATACTCTCCTCAGGAAAGAAAAACATTCCAAGGAATATTCAGAGCGATCAAGGGAAAGAATTTTTTAACAGGCAGTTTAAGAAGATCATGGATAAGTATAACATTAATCACTACACCACTTACTCCAATTTAAAAAGTTCTATTGTTGAGCGTTTTAATAGAACGATTAAAAATAAAATGTGGAAGGAGTTCAGCTTCAACGGTAACTACCGGTGGGTTGGTATGTTGCAACAGTTGGTCAACATTTACAACAATACAGTTCACAGAACAACGGGATACAAACCTGTTGCAGTAAACCAAAGGAATGCCAAAGCAATTCAAAAATCGGTGTACAGTCACATAAAAATTGGTGACCCTAGAATTGGTAAATTTGAAGTGGGAGATCATGTGCGTATCAGTAAGCATAGACACGTTTTTTCTAAAATGTATACTCCGAACTGGACCAATGAAATATTCACGATAAGCAAAGTCCAGAATACATATCCGAGAACGTATATATTGCAAGACTCTCAAAAGCAGAATGTTCTCGGAGGTTTTTACGAAGAAGAATTAAAAAAGGTCCGACATCCAGATGTTTATCTGGTTGAGAAAGTTATACGTCGAAAAAAGAATCAAGTCCTTGTCAAATGGTTGGGTATGCCTGCATCACACAACTCCTGGATATCTAAGGATAATGTATTGTAGAATGTAATTTTCGAATGAAATTAGGGAAATAATAAAAAAATAAATAAATTATAGTGTTTTATTTTACAAGAAGTAGTAATACAGTTCAGAGTACACATGAAACAGTTATGAGAGCTAATTACAAAAAATAAATTAAATACAGTGTTATATTTCTTATAAGTTATGATACAGTTCATAGTATACATGTTATGAGGTAGTACAGTTTAAGAAGCATACATATGAGAGCTAATTAGAAAAATAAATCAAATACAGTGTTTTATTTTACATAAGTAATAAGTTCAAAGTACACATAATGGAAAAAGTACAGATAGGAAAGCAAATTAGGAGCTGAAGTCAATTGTAGGTTGGTAATCCATCAATTCGGTAATCAATTTCTGCAAATTTGCTTCACGTTCTAATTCTTCTATTCTATAATGACCCCACGCTAAGGTAGAAGCTCTATCTGGGAGAATATATCGTTTATCATCTTTTGATGTGAGCGCTACTTTATTTCGCAATTCGGTGTAAATCGTGTGAAAATCTGATCTAAATACGTACATCTTCCGCATAAGAGTTTCATTTTCTTCAACTACACTTCTATAATCTGCAACGGACAATTTCTTATCAATAACATATTTTTTGACTCCTTTCGCCGTCTTCACCGTTTTATTTTGGACTTTCAAGCAATAAGCTTTGGCCCCTGTACCATAGAAGCATTCAATAATACCTCCGCCGTATTCATCCTTCATTTTACCGAGCCTAGGTGAACTGCGTGGTATTCCGAATAAGTTCCCTTCAGTAAAAGTTGAAGTATCAAACATATCTAAATTATTTTTTATGTCATTATATACATTATAATTTCGTACACTTATAATTAGAGAATCTGTGTCTGTGTAGAGCAGTGTAATGTCCGAATCATACAAAGGCTTAAGGAAGGTATAGAAAAAGTGATACATTATCTTTTTAGCTATTTCCAGGATTGTGAATCCTACGTACACAGGCTTTACATAATCTACTCGAACTTGAGCCAATTCGATAGCTGTTAACGTGTTGCAAAATACTTTACTGGATTTAAAGTTTGGCTTTGCAATATATGCCTCCGCACCCAATCTGTTTCTAATTGTTTCCCAATGGGAAACCAATTTAATATTAACGTGATTTTCAACATTTTCCATAGTTTTTCCAAATATGCTATTCACCATTAACTTGTAAAATTCTTTGTAGAATGCATTATTCGATTCACTTCGTTTCGTTGTATTAAAATCAATATATCCCTTTAACCAATTACTTTGTTTAAACTTAATTCCGCGTCGAATTCCACTTAGTTTCAAACCATTATTCAAACATTGTTTCAAAGTCGTATAGTGAATAATGTAATTCGATTTATTTGAAAGATTTGGAATCAATTTAGGATGTTTAGAATTAGGTGGTATAACGTGTTCCGGACAGAAGGGATAATCATTGTGGAGGTCGTGAAGGGCTGTTGGATATTCTAAATCTACTTCGAAAACGTACCCTCTATCCCCATCGTCTTCCAAAGTTTGAACATCCAGCATCATTAACTCCTCATTCGTTAACCATTCAAATTCACCGCTTGGTAATTTGGACGTCATAGCATAACCATACAAATTCGTCGCATCGAGATATAATATATATTTCTTAGGTTCTGATGGATCAAATTGTGATAAGTATTCGTTATTTGCCACCTCTATTCTTTTAGAACACATACTGACACCTCCACGTATGCCCTGTTTGAAAAAATGAAACATATCCGCATCTGTTAATAATTCTAAATTGACGTCTGTCATTCGTAGCATCGCTTCCCAGCTAAGACCTGGTGCCGTAAAATAGTGTGCTGGATCTAACTTGTAATTGTCCATACAAATATTTCGAAAATTTTCGAAAACATCTGCTAGTAGCAAAACATCAGATCGTAGATATATATCACTATATTCCCCCAGAGATTGACATTCGAATAAATCCCACACTCGAACGGCTCTACTATAATCCTCATCACTAATTTCGCTATCAGATAATATATCATAAAATTTATCTTTACTGGGCAAATCTGTCACAGATAGACTTTCAAATGATGTGACATAGTTGTATGGAAAGACGCCCTTTCGTCGTAGTAAATTAAATTTTTCACCCATGTAATATCTTGACACTTCTCTACACTGAGAATCCTCTAAATATGATGATAATTTATCTAAAGAAGAACTCATAAATCGAAATGAATCTAAAAATCTCAATTTATGGAAGACTTTCCTCTTCTTACCATTACAGTCAATTCTATCGCCAACATATACTTTCTTAGAAAATGATATATACTTTTCTTTATTTTGGGCAATAACATCTATTTCTTCCTTGTCCAATGCTAAGGATTTTACAAATAAATGTGTATCGTAATTCGATAAATTGTGCATTATGATTGGAGTATAGCGAGGTTCTTTGTAATTTATATTGCATACCATGTGTGCTGCACCTCGATATAATCCAGTCATGTGATCATGGTCGCATACTTTATCATTCACATCTAGTGCTTTTTCACAAATATGACAACTTCTCGCTTGCTCATAATTATAACACTCTTCTTCAGTTAAGGGTTTCATTTCCACAATTTTACTCAAATAGTTTTTATATAATAATTTTACATCACTTTCCAACTCTGTCATGAACGTTTTAGGTGTATTTTGTCCACGGTATGTGCGCAGTTTACACAAATTTTCATCGAACGAACATTTTATATAGTAAGCGAAAGAATGTGGCTGATGTTCGAAACATTTCACACTATAAGGTTTTACATGATCCGGTTCTACCATATCAATAGGTTTTAATATTGCCTCAAAATCAGCATACACAACAAAAGGAACTCTTAACTGCTTTTCAAATTTTTCAAATTTTAATATATTTTCCGGAACTTCTTCCCCATATTTGTTCGTCTTCAGATTCATAGTTGGAAACACCGCCTTCACCTGCTTACAATCTTCATGTTCATGTCTTTGTAATTTTTCTAACGATGTAAAAAAAGTTAGACATCCTTCACAAATATATTTTTGGTGTCCACGCTGTGATTTTTGAGCCGAAACAAGTCGAGACAAGTTCTTAATCCAACAATAGTGTAACTTCCCTTCTTTCGCAGAAAGAAGTAATAAATTAATATGAGTCATTTTCCTTTGTTTCGTAAAATATAAAGGTCCCACTATATCATGCACCGTCACAGCACCATCGAAATACTCCTCGATACCATATACGTTTACAGATATATTATTCTTTTCTTCAAACTTAACAATGTCTTTTAAATGGACAGGGAAATTTAAACCAGTAAAATCAGCCACGGTATCATAATGGGGATAGGAAGAAGGTCTTTGGGGAAGTCCACCTGGCACTCTTAACGCTGAAGTAATCGCCCAAGCGAAACATGCATTGTCAACATTTTGAATATTTATAATGGCCTTCTTCTTCTTTATTGATGGTGGTAAGTCCACATAACTTGATCCTCTCATAGGATTGTATTTATTTATGTTCACTTCCAAATGTATAATATTGCTCAAAGTCCAACCTGAAATATAATCAGAGAGACGTAAATCACTATAATAATATAAGTTTATACAATTTTACCTGAATTACGCTCCTGGAATTCGCTCATTTTGTTCTTAATTTCATCAATATACTCATTGTACAAGCTATATAATTCACTTCCTTGCGTTATGATCTTGTTCATAGTATTAAATGATTTGATTTCCACATTATCTTTTGTCAGCAAATAATACATACCATATAATTCAAAATTTATTTTAATCGAATTATGTACATGTACGACACTCTCTATTAATGTCAACACCTTTTCTCTGATGTTATTTGAAAATTCTTCAATATCAACATATATTTGAGACGAATCAGATATTTGATAACTTACTATTCTTCCTGCGAATGTGGATACACTTCTTCTTACACCATCGTCAACTATTACAAACGCTTTATTTCGATGCGTGGCACTACGAATATGTGCAGTATAACAATTCTTCTCCACGTATACATCACAGATTTCACATTTCCATAAGTCTGGATTGTTATCACTGATTTTTATTCTCTTGCCTTTGCAAGAACTTAACATGTGTCGATTTCTGTTATCTCCACGAGAAAATTGTTTACCACAATACTCACAATCAAACATCTTAGGTTCTTTAAATGAACACTTTGAAATGAACTGCTGCAATGAACTGTTGCTGGCATACACCAACTGTCTCTTTATAAACCTCTTATCGGTAAACCTGCGCTTTAGCACGATTTCGAGTGTGGGGACCTCCTCAAGCTTACTTTTAACTGTAGAACCAACTTCTGTACTACATCTACTATCCTCCGCAAATTTATTTATATGTACTTATAGAACCTACTGCTGCTTATTAAAAGTAAATGGAACATGTTCTGATTATATTTATTTATCAGATCTTCAACTCCATCGCTGTACTACTACTGTATTTAACTAACACTAATAATAAAATAAATAAACATTAATAATTGGTCATCTTAATTATTTTCAAAATCACTGATATTATCTAGTTCTGCTAGAAGTATCACTGTCTCTATTTCAAAAATATCGTCGAAAATTACTTCATCATCATCATCGAAAATTACTTCATCATTATTTTCTTCATTATCATTATTTTCTTCATTATCATTATTTTCTTCATTATTACTTTCTTCTTCCTCACTTTCCTCATCTTCACCAATACTTTCCAAAATCTGTTGCATTATTTCATCTTCTTCCTCTTCTGTTAACTCACTCACAGAAAAAATATATTTTCTATGTAATAGTTCCATAATATTGTTAAGGATTACACTATTTGTGAATACGTTCTCCACGTTTCTTAAATAGCACCTTAAACTCCCTCCACTTGTCGTACCCTTCACCTTGTTGTGCCATTGACCTTGCCGTAATCTTGACCTTGTCGTGACCTTGGCTTTGCCGCGCCCTTGACCTTGTGATATCCTTGACCTTGATATAACCTTGATATAACCTTGATATAACCTTGATATAACCTTGATATAACCTTGATATAACCTTGATATGACCTTGATATGACCTTGATATGACCTTGATATGACCTTGATATGACCTTGACCTTGACCTTGACATAGCCGATTCTAGCACCTCCTCATGTAGAACCTCCTCATTGCCCTTGGGCTGTGCCACATGCAAGGTCAAGGGCAATGAGGAGGTTCAACATGAGGAGGTGCTAGAATCGGCTATGTCCCTCTACTCAGGGTCCGAAACAGATCCCGGAACAGATTGTATTCATATATGGAGCGTCGTAACGTTTTTGTCGACGGCTCCATTCAGCCTACCTGAAATGGAAGGAAGGAAATGGAGATCGAATGTCTCACGCAATCCATTCAAAATTCCATTCAGTTCACCACAAATTGTATTCTTAACAGAAATCGTCATACTTCGCTGCCGAGACATCTGGTGGATTTGATAAACCAGAGAAACAGGGCAAGGCGGAGATTTGCCCGAACCCTTAATCCTGACGATAAGAAACAATTGAATTGCCTGTGCGTGGATGTGCGTTACGCCCTCTTCAATCATAAAAATACAAAGTGGATCAGGAAAATGAAGAGCCTGGATGAAAATGCAAAACTTTGGGGAGTGAAGAAAAACTCTGGATAAAACCCCCCACGACTGTCCTCCCAATTCACGATCTACACAGAATGGCGTATTTGACTGAAAAGAAAAGTAGAGTATTTGCATTGCATCTGGAATCCTCTTTCGCTCCGATTTATGAGAATGCGGACTTGGACAATATGGAAGCCGTTGATCGGGAAGTGGAAAGAGAACTTCCCTTGTACTCTAATGTACAAGTATCTACAGTCTCTCCAAATGAACTGAATGCCATTTTAAAGGACTTAACCCTAAAGAAGGCCCCAGAACAAGATGATATTACGCATACTGCTCTGAAAGCTCTGCCACGGAAGAGACTTATGTTTCTACTTAACATAATAAACGCAGTGCTCAAATTGAGACATTTCCCAGATACTTGGAAGAAATTCCGGGTGATTATAATCCGCAAAAAGCAGAAACCCCACTTCTCCCCAGAACTACAGGCCAATCAGTCTTCTTCCTGCAATGGGGAAGGTCTGTGAGAGTGCGATCTACTCTCGTCTATTAGAAGTGGTTGAAAACAAGCAAAAGCTTTCTAACGAACAGTTTGGATTCAGAAAGCATCATTCGACGACTCACCAATTACATCGGCTTGTGGATCATATCACTTCGGATTTAACTTTAACTGTGTTTGGTGTTTAGTCGTCAACGCACGTACGCTGTAAAAATGGAAAAGAATGAAGGTGAAACTTATGAGAAAAATGTCAATAATTCTTTAAGACCGCCAAAGTTAACGTATTCTGTCTGTGGGAATGCAGCATTAGTAAATTCAACGAGCGCGCTAGCGAAAGCGATAGCGAATTTCCATTCTGACAGTGAGATGGAACTGTCCGACTCTGTGTCACTCAATAGTGCGTTAATAGTTAACAATGATGATGCTGGCTCGTTTGAAGAGCCTCGTATTCGGAAGAGGCAGCGTCGCTCTTCGGTCGAAGAAGAATCCAGTAAACCAATAACGACGTCAAACCGCTATCAACCTCTCCAAGAGAAAAATATTGAATTGAATGTAGCATCTACGTCTACGTCAGAAGAAGGTGCGAGTGCCACCAATAATAATAAAAAACAAAGAAAAGTGAAACACCATCTCCGGTTCGCTAGTCGAAATAGAGGCAAACTTCACAAAAGCCCGTAGTATCGGTGACGGCATATAAGTAGAACCATCGACGCCTGACGATTACAGGGCAATGGTAAAATTCCTGAGTCAGAAAGAGCTAGAGTTTTACACATACCAACTGCCACAAGAAAACCGCCTGAAAGTGGTAATTCGCGGCATCCCGTCGGTAATTGCTACTGACGATATAAAAGAAGATCTTGTTGAGAAAAGATTCAAGGTGGAAAAGGTTCATCGGATGATGAAATTGAATGGCGAAATTCCCATGCCTTTAGTCCTGGTCGACCTCTCGAAGAGCGAAGAGGCCAAGAAAATATACGAAATCACTGACGTCTTGAGACTGCGTATAAGAGTAGAAAGTCCTCGCAAACGTGTAGAGGCTATACAATGTTACCGTTGCCAACGATTCGGGCATAGCCAGCGCCTATGCCATATGGGTCCCCGGTGTTTAAAATGTGGCGACGCCCACCAATCATACGATTGCAAAAAACAAAAGTATTCTCCCGCATTGTGCTGTAATTGTAATGGAGAGCACACATCGAATTTTCGAAGCTGCCCACGCCGCCCTGTACCAGTGGTACGAAGTAAGCCACCCAAGCCATCAGTCACCAAGCCATCGTCCCAAATAATATACGACAGGAATTCCCGAGGATTGCCCAAGAAGAAGACCCCGTGGCAAAAACCTGCTCTTTCCTGCTCCACCGACTCAAGTTAGTGCAAATCCAAAAACTAATGACTGTTTTTCAATCGGGACTGTTATCCCTCATATTTCGTATTGGCTCGAGTCTTTCGTCGGTGAGCTCCACAAATGAAGCAATCCCAATAATTTTGGGCTTTACCGGTGAGATATGCCAGCTATTTAACGTCGCCAATGGATAGACGAAAACCCAGGCCGTCATCCCTCAAGGTAATAGCATGGAATGCAAATTCAGTGTTAAATAAAATTATTGGATTGATTGAATTGGTACGCCGTCTGAACATCGACATAATCCTGTTGAACGAGACCATGTTGAGAGCATGCAACACGATCAGCATCCCCGGTTATTCACTATACCGAAATGATCGCCTCAGAGGAAGAGTGGGGAGGCACCGTAGTCTTAATAAAAAGATCAATTCCCCATCACGAGCCCCCCCCCCCGCATTGGTGGGAATAGAGTGCACCGGAATTCTGGTAGAAACATTTCTGGGACCAGTTAAAATATTTTCAATTTACAAGAGCCCCTCCAGACCACTGATGCCGGTAGAACTGGACTCTCTACTGGAAGACGATATCCCGACCGTCCTCGCTGGGGACTTTAACTCAAAACATCCGGCGTGGAATTCCAGAGTTCGAAATAGAGCCGGGAACATACTTTATAAATATATGGAACGTCGTAACGTTATAATCGACGGCCCCATCGAACCCACATATTACGGCTGCAGCAGTTCCAGGCCGGATGTCCTGGACATAATGGTGGCGAAGAATATACGCTTCGAGCACTCCATAACGACTCTGCACGAACTGGACTCCAACCACGACCCCGTCATGATTGAGTTGGGAGATGAGTAAAACAGCTTGATTTCTTCAACACGCACGTGTGTTGACGGATGCAGCAACGAAGCGCCAAACATACGCACAAATACGGTGGAGCGGGAAGATGGGCTCACCCAACTAAAAGTATTTGAATATACACTAATTACCTGAAGGACACACAATTAATAATTACTACTAACGGTTGTCAAATCTGATAAGTTTTAGATCTGACAAGTTTCAAATCTGACAAGTGGCCTAGAATTCGTCCCCGCTTTTATTTGGTTTGGCCGGAGTGGGGAGACTGCCCCACTACTTTATAATTGGTCCTCGTTGTTGGTGGGCGAAGCCTAGCGGTGTCATCGTGAATGTATAAATATAGGTAGGAATATTTTCTGGTGACATTACTTTCGTATGCCGAACTAGACAAGTATCAGTCGTCTATTTGAGAATTGCATATTTTTTTAATTAAATTTGTTCAATTTATTGTGTTTTAGTGTTTAAAGACATGTGAGTTCGTTTTTGTTTGAAATTTTATTTGTTCGTGTGCGTGTGTTTGGTGTTTGGTCGTCAACGCACGTACGCTGTAAAAATGGAAATGAATGAGGGTGAAACTAATGAGAAAAATGTCAATAATATTTTAAGACCGCCAAAGTTAACGTATTCTGTCTGTGGGAATGCAGCATTAGTAAATTCAACGAACGCGCTAGCGGAAACGATAGCAAATTTCCATTCTGACAGCGAGATGGAACTGTTCGACTCTGTGTCGCTCAATAGTGAGTTAACAGTTAACAATGATGATGCTGGCTCGTTTGAAGAGCCTCGTATTCGGAAGAGGCAGCGTCGCTCTTCGGTCGAAGAAGAATCCAGTAAACCAATAACGACGTCAAACAGCTATCATCCTCTCCAAGAGAAAAATATTGAATTGAATGTAGCATCTACGTCAGAAGAAGGTGCGAGTGCCACCAACAATAATAAAAAGCAAAGAAAAGTGGAACACCATCTCCGGTTCGCTAGTCGAAATAAAGGCAAACTTCACAAAAGCCCGTAGTATCGGTGACAGGATACAAGTAGAACCATCTACGCCTGACGATTACAGGGCAATGGTAAAATTCCTGACTCAGAAAGAGTTAGAGTTTTACACATACCAACTGCCACAAGAAAACCGCCTGAAAGTGATAATTCGCGGCATCCCGTCGGTAATTGCTACTGACGATATAAAAGATCTTGTTGAGAAAAGATTCAAGGTAGAAAAGGTTCATCGGATGATGAAATTGAATGGCGAAATTCCCATGCCTTTAGTCCTGGTCGACCTCCCGAAGAGCGAAGAGGCCAAGAAAATATAGGAAATCACTGGCGTCTTGAGACTGCGTATAAGAGTAGGGAGTCCTCACAAACGTGTAGAGGCTATATAATGTTACCGTTGCCAACGATTCGGGCATAGCCAGCGCCTATGCCATATGGGTTCCCGGTGTTTAAAATGTGGCGACGCCCACCAATCATACGATTGCAAAAAACAAAAGGATTCTCCCGCAGTGTGCTGTAATTGTAATGGAGAGCACACATCGAATTTTCGAGGCTGCTCACGCCGCCCTTTACCAGTGGTACGAAGTAAGCCACCCAGGCCATCAGTCACCAAGCCATCGTCCCAAATAATATACGACAGGATTTCCCGCCCCTGCCCAAGAAGAAGACCCCGTGGCAAAAACCTGCTCTGGTTCCTGCTCCACCGACTCAAGTTAGTGCAAATCCAAAAAGTGCTAATCCAAAAACTAATGACTGTTTTTCAATCGGGACTGTTATCCCTCATATTTCGTATTGGCTCGAGTCTTTCGTCAGTGAGCTCTACAAATGAAGCAATCCTAATAATTTTGGGCTTTAACGGTGAGATATGCCAGCTATTTAACGTCGCCAATGGATAGACGAAAACCAAGGCCGTCATCTCTCAAGGTAATAGCATGGAATGCAAATTCAGTGTTAAATAAAATTATTGGATTGATTGAATTGGTACGCCGTCTGAACATCAACATAATCCTTTTGAACGAGACCATGTTGAGAGCATGCATCACGATTAGCATCCCCGGTTATTCACTATACCGAAATGATCGCCTCAGAAGAAGAGGGGGGGCACCGCAGTCTTAATAAAAAGATCAATTCCCCATCACGAGTGTCCCCCTCCCGCATTGGTGGAAATAGAGTGCACCGGAATTCTGGTAGAAACATCTCTGGAACCAGTTAAAATATTTTCAATTTACAAGAGCCCCTCCAGACCACTGATGCCGGTAGAACTGGACTCTCTACTGGAAGACGACATCCCGACCGTCCTCGCTGGGGACGTTATCTCAAAACATCCGGCGTGGAATTCCAGGGTCTGAAATAGAGCCGGGAACATACTTTATAAATATATGGAACGTCGTAATGTTATAGTCGGCGGCCCTATCGAACCCACATATTACGGCTGCAGCAGTTCCAGACCGGATGTCCTGGACATAATGGTGGCGAAGAATATACGCTTCGAGCACTCCATAACGACTCTGCACGAACTGGACTCCAACCACGACTCCGTCATGATTGAGTTGGGAGATGAGTAAAACGGCTTGATTTCTTCAACACGCACGTGTGTTGACGGATGCAGCACCGAAGCGCCAAACATACGCACAAATACGGTGGAGCGGGAAGATGGGCTCACCCAACTAAAAGTATTTGAATATACACTAATTACCTGAAGAACACACAATTAATAATTACTACTAACGCTTGTCAAATCTGATAAGTTTTAGATCTGACAAGTTTCAAATCTGACAAGTGGCCTAGAATTCGTCCCCGCTTTTATTTGGTTTGGCCGGAGTGGGGAGACTGACCCACTACTTTGTAATTGGTCCTCGTTGTTGGTGGACGAAGCCTAGCGGCGTCATCGTGAATGTATAAATATAGGTAGGAATATTTTCTGGTGACATTACTTTCGTATGCCGAACTAGACAAGTATCAGTCGTCTATTTGAGAATTGCATATTTTTTAATTAAATTTGTTCAATTTATTGTGTTTTAGTGCTTAAAGACATGTGAGTTCGTTTTTGTTTGAAATTTTATTTGTTCGAGTGCGTGTGTTTGGTCGTCAACGCACGTACGCTGTAAAAATGGAAAAGGATGAGGGTGAAACTAATGAGAAAGATGTCAATAATTTTTTAAGACCGCCAAAGTTAACGTATTCTGTCTGTGGGAATGCAGCATTAGTAAATTCAACGAGCGCGCTAGCGAAAGCGATAGCGAATTTCCATTCTGACAGTGAGATGGAACTGTCCGACTCTGTGTCACTCAATAGTGCGTTAATAGTTAACAATGATGATGCTGGCTCGTTTGAAGAGCCTCGTATTCGGAAGAGGCAGCGTCGCTCTTCGGTCGAAGAAGAATCCAGTAAACCAATAACGACGTCAAACCGCTATCAACCTCTCCAAGAGAAAAATATTGAATTTAATGTAGCATCTACGTCTACGTCAGAAGAAGGTGCGAGTGCCACCAATAATAATAAAAAACAAAGAAAAGTGGAACACCATATCCGGTTCGCTAGTCGAAATATAGGCAAACTTCACAAAAGCCCGTAGTATCGGTGACGGCATATAAGTAGAACCATCGACGCCTGACGATTACAGGGCTATGGTAAAATTCCTGACTCAGAAAGAGTTAGAGTTTTACACATACCAACTGCCACAAGAAAACCGCCTGAAAGTGGTAATTCACGGCATCCCGTCGGTAATTGCTACTGACGATATAAAAGAAGATCTTGTTGAGAAAAGATTCAAGGTAGAAAAGGTTCATCGGATGATCAAATTGAATGGCGAAATTCCCATGCCTTTAGTGCTGGTCGACCTCTCGAAGAGCGAAGAGGCCAAGAAAATATACGAAATCACTGACGTCTTGAGACTGCGTATAAGAGTAGAAAGTCCTCGCAAACGTGTAGAGGCTATACAATGTTACCGTTGCCAACGATTCGGGCATAGCCAGCGCCTATGCCATATGGGTCCCCGGTGTTTAAAATGTGGCGACGCTCACCAATCATACGATTGAAAAAAACAAAAGTATTCTCCCGCAGTGTGCTGTAGTTGTAATGGAGAGCACACATCGAATTTTCGAGGCTGCCCACGCCGCCCTGTACCAGTGGTACGAAGTAAGCCACCCAAGCCATCAGTCACCAAGCCATCGTCCCAAATAATATACGACAGGAATTCCCGAGGATTGCCCAAGAAGAAGACCCCGTGGCAAAAACCTGCTCTGGTTCCTGCTCCACCGACTCAAGTTAGTGCAAATCCAAAAAGTGCGAATCCAAAAACTAATGACTGTTTTTCAATCGGGACTGTTATCCCTCATATTTCGTATTGGCTCGAGTCTTTCGTCGGTGAGCTCCACAAATGAAGCAATCCCAATAATTTTGGGCTTTACCGGTGAGATATGCCAGCTATTTAACGTCGCCAATGGATAGACGAAAACCCAGGCCGTCATCCCTCAAGGTAATAGCATGGAATGCAAATTCAGTGTTAAATAAAATTATTGGATTGATTGAATTGGTACGCCGTCTGAACATCGACATAATCCTGTTGAACGAGACCATGTTGAGAGCATGCAACACGATCAGCATCCCCGGTTATTCACTATACCGAAATGATCGCCTCAGAGGAAGAGTGGGGAGGCACCGCAGTCTTAATAAAAAGATCAATTCCCCATCACGAGTGTCCCCCCCCCCGCATTGCTGGGAATAGAGTGCACCGGAATTCTGGTAGAAACATTTCTGGGACCAGTTAAAATATTTTCAATTTACAAGAGCCCCTCCGGACCACTGATGCCGGTGGAACTGGACTCTCTACTGGAAGACGATATCCCGACCGTCCTCGCTGGGGACTTTAACTCAAAACATCCGGCGTGGAATTCCAGGGTCCGAAATAGAGCCGGGAACATTCTTTATAAATACATGGAACGTCGTAACGTTATAATCGACGGCCCCATCGAACCCAGATATTACGGCTGCAGCAGTTCCAGACCGGATGTCCTGGACATAATGGTGGCGAAGAATATACGTTTCGAGCACTCCGTAACGACTCTGCACGAACTAGACTCCAACCACGACCCCGTCATGATTGAGTTGAGAGATGAGTCCTCAATTCCCGAAGATCACACCGTCCTCGTGTCCTGGCCCGCCTTCACGTGCCACCTAAAAAGAAATATGAAATCGATCCAGGCGATAAACACCGTGACAGAACTGGAGACGAAGCTTGCAAGTCTCACGCAATCCATCCAGACTTCCATACAGTTCGCGACAAATCGTATTCCGAACAAAAGTCGTCACGCTTCCCTGCCGACACATCTGATGCAGCTGATAAACCGACGAAACAGGGCAAGGCGTACATTTTCCAGAACCCTAAACCCCGACGACAAGAGGGAGTGGAATCGCCTGTGCGTGGAGGTGCGTCACCCCCTCTTTAATCACAAAAAACGCACAATGGATCAGAAAAATGGAGAGCCTGGACGAGAACGCCAAACTCTGGAGAGTGAAGAAATCGCTGGACAGAAAACCCACCACGTCCGTTCCCTCGATTCACGGCCTTCACGAGATGGCCTACTCGAACGAAGATAAGTGCAATGTGTTCGCGGAGCATTTGGAGACCTCTTTCGCGCCGATCTTCGAGAATGCGGACTTGGAGCATGTAGAAGCCGTGGATCGGGAAGTGGAAAGTCACCTGACCATGTACTCTGACTTTGAAATACCACCGGTCTCTCCAGACGAACTGAAGGCGATCCTAAAGGACTTAACACCGAAGAAGGCCCCAGGACATGACGGCATCACGCACGCCGCTCTGAAAGCGGTATCTAAAAAGTGTATTATGTGTCTACTGAACATCATCAACGCCGTGTTCAGACTGCGACATTTCCCGGATAACTGGAAGAAAGCTCGAGTGATCATGATCCGCACGAGAGCAGAAAACGCCACCTTTCCGCAAAATTACAGACCAATCAGTCTACTGCCTGCAATTGAGAAGATCTGCAAGACGACGATCTAGTCTCGCCTTTTAGAAGTGGTGTAAGAGAAACAGATGATTCCGAACGAACAATTTGATTTCAGAAAATCACACTCGACGACTCGTCAATAACAGAGGCTCGTGGATCACATCACCTCGGGTTTCAACTTCAAGCAAGCGACTGGAGCGGTATTTTTCGACGAGGCGAAGGCGTACGACCGCGTGTGGCACAACGGACTACTTTACAAACTTCTAAGGGCCGGTATACAACTTCCTTATGTACAGTTGGTACAATAATTTCTACGAGATAGAATTTACTCAGTGAAATCAGATTACTGCTCCGAGTTTCACCAGATCTCCGCCGGCGTCTCGCAAGGATCGATAATCTCGCCGTTGTTATACATCCTGTTTAGTCATTATATCCCCAGTATACCAGGAACCGAGCTGGAGCTCTACGCAGACGACACCACTATTTACACGCGGTCAAAGTCTCCACAGCTGATTGTGACCAAACTGCAAACGGCCATCGATACCCTAGAAGACTGGTTCCACATATGTTGCATCAAGATAAATCCAGCAAAAAATGCGGCAGTTCTTTTCGTGAGACACAGGAGAAGTCGTCCAGAAACTAATGTGACATTCAACGAACAAGAAATTCCGTGGAGAGATTCCATCAAATATTTGGGAATTACACTGTACAGCAGATTGACATGGAAACCACATGTCGAACGCATCCTTCATCAAGCCACCGGGGTTTTTGCAAATTTATATTGACTGTTTAACGCCAACAACAAGTTAAACTGCTCCTAGAGTTCTCCTATACAAGATATGCATGAGACCGCATCTAACTTACGCCGTTCCAGCTTGGGGACATGCGTTTAACATTTGGAATTTACTGCAAGTGAGAATTAATGAATATTAAATCACATTCTTACATGTAAATGTCGACTTATTTAATGCGTTCGAAACTACAATCCGACAAACTAAGTTTGTACTAGTATGCAGAACACACCCTTTCGCGACAACGAACTTCCTGGTGATTAGGTTAATTAAGAATTAAGAAATACTGAAAAAACAAGTCTATCAACGGGAGGAAACGCACAGACGACGTTTCGTTCTAGTTGGAACTTTTCAATGTACGGTATTCCCTCGATGACGGACATTGCTTTTTCATTTCTATACTTTCTGTATATATAGTTAACATTTGGAATTTACTGCAAGTGAGAATTAATGAATATTAAATCACATTCTTACATGTAAATGTCGACTTATTTAATGCGTTCGAAACTACAATCCGACAAACTAAGTTTGTACTAGTATGCAGAACACACCCTTTCGCGACAACGAACTTCCTGGTGATTAGGTTAATTAAGAATTAAGAAATACTGAAAAAACAAGTCTATCAACGGGAGGAAACGCACAGACGACGTTTCGTTCTAGTTGGAACTTTTCAATGTACGGTATTCCCTCGATGACGGACATTGCTTTTTCATTTCTATACTTTCTGTATATATAGTTAACATTTGGAATTTACTGCAAGTGAGAATTAATGAATATTAAATCACATTCTTACATGTAAATGTCGACTTATTTAATGCGTTCGAAACTACAATCCGACAAACTAAGTTTGTACTAGTATGCAGAACACACCCTTTCGCGACAACGAACTTCCTGGTGATTAGGTTAATTAAGAATTAAGAAATACTGAAAAAACAAGTCTATCAACGGGAGGAAACGCACAGACGACGTTTCGTTCTAGTTCGAACTTTTCAATGTACGGTATTCCCTCGATGACGGACATTGCTTTTTCATTTCTATACTTTCTGTATATATAGTTAACATTTGGAATTTACTGCAAGTGAGGCTTTTTTTAGTGCGGTTGTCACACACAACAAAAGAATCGAATCCCGACAAAACAAGTTATTACCCAGCATCACCGGCGCTCTGTGGTTCGTGAGGAGCGCGAATTAACTCAACAAAATAAAAACAGCGTTTACCAAGATAAGTGCATTTAATCAACCGTGGTTAAAAAAAACTTTACTAACATTACAAGTGTTTCGTTTGTTCGCCAAAGACTTTACAAACTTTACCAATGCTTCGTTCGAATGTTAGAGAGATTTTACAAACTTTTCACGTGTTTTCATTCGAACAAACAGTGCCGCCAAATACTTTTATAAACTTTTCGTTCAAGTGTTTTTTATTCGAACTTTATTTATACAGTTCACGACCGATTGGTTGCAGCAAGAAGCATCCAGAATATCGTTTAACCCAAATCCTCCCATCATGTTTTTTACTATTTTCTATCAGGAATATGGAGACATGGAACCTAAGTTCCTCTCCGTTCTTCAAAGGCTCAAGTTCATGTTCTGGTGACGTTAGTTTCGTATGCCAAACTAGACAAGTGTCAGTCGTCTATTTGAAAATTGCATATTTTTTTAATTAAATTTGTTCAATTTATTATGTTTTAGTACTTAAAGTCATGTAAGTTCGTTTTTGTTTGAAATTTTATTTGTTCGTGTGCATCTGTTTAGTGAGCCGCCGTTGAGCTTCGTCAACGCAAGTACGCTGTAAAAATGGAACCGAATGAGGGTCAAAATAACGAGAAAAGTGTTAAACAAGTTTTTAAAACCACCAAAGTTGACATATTTTGCGTGTAGGAGTGCAGCGTTATTAAATTCTACGAACGCACTAGCAAATTTCCCATCTGACAATGAGATGGAACTGTCCGACTCTGTGTCAGTCAGTAGTGAATCAACCGTGAACAACGATGATGGTGGCGAGTTTAAAGAGCCTCGTATTCGGAAAAGGCAGCGTCGCTCTTCGGTCGAAGAAGTATTCACCCCAATATCGACGTCTAACCGATATAAATCTCTCCAAGATAATAATAGTTTATTGAATGTAGCATCTACGTCTACATCAATCCCAAATGTGATGCCAACAGCTAATGTGATGAATGTGAAGAAGGTGCGAGTGCCACCAATCATAATAAAGAACAAAGAGAACTGGAACTCCATCTCCGGTTCGTTACTAGAAATGAAGGAATTTTACAAAAGCCCGTAGTATCGGCAGCGGGATAAAAGTAGAACCATCGACCCCGGAAGATTACAGAGCAGAGGTTAAATTCCTGACGAGATTTGGAATTTGGAATTCTACACGTACCAGCTGCCTCAATAAAAACACCTAAAAGTAGTAATAAAAGGCAGCGTCGCTCTTCGGTCGAAGAAGTATTCACCCCAATATCGACGTCTAACCGATATAAATCTCTCCAAGATAATAATAGTTTATTGAATGTAGCATCTACGTCTACATCAATCCCAAATGTGATGCCAACAGCTAATGTGATGAATGTGAAGAAGGTGCGAGTGCCACCAATCATAATAAAGAACAAAGAGAACTGGAACTCCATCTCCGGTTCGTTACTAGAAATGAAGGAATTTTACAAAAGCCCGTAGTATCGGCAGCGGGATAAAAGTAGAACCATCGACCCCGGAAGATTACAGAGCAGAGGTTAAATTCCTGACGAGATTTGGAATTTGGAATTCTACACGTACCAGCTGCCTCAATAAAAACACCTAAAAGTAGTAATTCGTGGCATCCCTTCAGCAATGGCCACTGACGATATCAAACAAGACCTAGTTGCTAAAGGCTTTAATGTTGAAAAGGTGCATCGGATGATGAAATTGCGTGGACAAATTCCCATGCCTCTCGTCTTGGTCGATCACCCGAAGAGAGAAGAGACCAAGAAAGTTTGCGAATAGCAACGGAAAGTCTTCGTAAACAATCAGAGGCAATTCAATGTTACCGTTGCCAACGGTTCGGGCATAGCCAGCGTCTATGCCGTATGGGTCCCCAGTGCTTAAAATGTGGCGACGCCCACCAATCTTTCAAATGCAAAAAGCTAAAGGATTCGCCCACAGTATGCTGCAATTGCAAAGGAGAGCACACTTCAAATTTTCGAGGCAATAAATAAATAATATATATAATGTATAAATAAAGAGCCTACACCAGTCGGACGAAATAAGCCGCCCCAAGTGCCCAGGTCATCAGTCACCGCCACTAAGCCATCCCAAGTCGTCCCAAATCAACAAGATTTCCTGCCCCTGCCCAAGAAGACCCCGCGGCAAAAACCTTAGGACAAATAGGTACCTGTTCCACCCACTCAGGGCTACCCAAAAAGTTCAAATTCAAAGGGTGAAGACCATTTTATTATGAACAATATTGCGGGACTGTTATCCCTAGTCTTTCGCATGGGCTCAAGTCTGTCGACAGTGAGCTCCACTGTAGAAGCAATTACAATAATTTTGAGTTTTACCGGTGAAATATGTCAATTATTTAACGTCGCAAATGGATAAACGAAGACCCAGGCCGTCATCCCTAGAAATGATGGCATGGAATGCAAATTCAGTATTACACAAAATTCTTGGTTTGATTGAATTGGTACGCCGCCTGAACATCGATATTATTCTGTTAAATGAGGCCAGCAGACGAGGTACCGCTGTTTTCATTAAAAGATCCATTCCCTATCATGAGTGCTTTTCTCCCGTACTAGTGGGAATAGAGCCCACCGATATTTTGGTCGAAACACCACTAGAACCCGTTAAAATATGTGCGATCTATAAGAGCCCTTCTAGATCACTGCTCCCGGAAGAATTAGATTCTCTTCTCGCAGATGACATGCCGACCCCGTCCTCGCAGGGGACTTTAACTCTAAATATCCGGCATGGAATTCCAGGGTCCGAAACAGATCCCGGAACAGATTGTATTCATATATGGAGCGTCGTAACGTTTTTGTCGACGGCTCCATTCAGCCTACCTGAAATGGAAGGAAGGAAATGGAGATCGAATGTCTCACGCAATCCATTCAAAATTCCATTCAGTTCACCACAAATTGTATTCCCAACAGAAATCGTCATACTTCGCTGCCGAGACATCTGGTGGATTTGATAAACCAGAGAAACAGGGCAAGGCGGAGATTTGCCCGAACCCTTAATCCTGACGATAAGAAACAATTGAATTGCCTGTGCGTGGATGTGCGTTACGCCCTCTTCAATCATAAAAATACAAAGTGGATCAGGAAAATGAAGAGCCTGGATGAAAATGCAAAACTTTGGGGAGTGAAGAAAAACTCTGGATAAAACCCCCCACGACTGTCCTCCCAATTCACGATCTACACAGAATGGCGTATTTGACTGAAAAGAAAAGTAGAGTATTTGCATTGCATCTGGAATCCTCTTTCGCTCCGATTTATGAGAATGCGGACTTGGACAATATGGAAGCCGTTGATCGGGAAGTGGAAAGAGAACTTCCCTTGTACTCTAATGTACAAGTATCTACAGTCTCTCCAAATGAACTGAATGCCATTTTAAAGGACTTAACCCTAAAGAAGGCCCCAGAACAAGATGATATTACGCATACTGCTCTGAAAGCTCTGCCACGGAAGAGACTTATGTTTCTACTTAACATAATAAACGCAGTGCTCAAATTGAGACATTTCCCAGATACTTGGAAGAAATTCCGGGTGATTATAATCCGCAAAAAGCAGAAACCCCACTTCTCCCCAGAACTACAGGCCAATCAGTCTTCTTCCTGCAATGGGGAAGGTCTGTGAGAGTGCGATCTACTCTCGTCTATTAGAAGTGGTTGAAAACAAGCAAAAGCTTTCTAACGAACAGTTTGGATTCAGAAAGCATCATTCGACGACTCACCAATTACATCGGCTTGTGGATCATATCACTTCGGATTTAACTTTAACTGTGTTTGGTGTTTAGTCGTCAACGCACGTACGCTGTAAAAATGGAAAAGAATGAAGGTGAAACTTATGAGAAAAATGTCAATAATTCTTTAAGACCGCCAAAGTTAACGTATTCTGTCTGTGGGAATGCAGCATTAGTAAATTCAACGAGCGCGCTAGCGAAAGCGATAGCGAATTTCCATTCTGACAGTGAGATGGAACTGTCCGACTCTGTGTCACTCAATAGTGCGTTAATAGTTAACAATGATGATGCTGGCTCGTTTGAAGAGCCTCGTATTCGGAAGAGGCAGCGTCGCTCTTCGGTCGAAGAAGAATCCAGTAAACCAATAACGACGTCAAACCGCTATCAACCTCTCCAAGAGAAAAATATTGAATTGAATGTAGCATCTACGTCTACGTCAGAAGAAGGTGCGAGTGCCACCAATAATAATAAAAAACAAAGAAAAGTGAAACACCATCTCCGGTTCGCTAGTCGAAATAGAGGCAAACTTCACAAAAGCCCGTAGTATCGGTGACGGCATATAAGTAGAACCATCGACGCCTGACGATTACAGGGCAATGGTAAAATTCCTGAGTCAGAAAGAGCTAGAGTTTTACACATACCAACTGCCACAAGAAAACCGCCTGAAAGTGGTAATTCGCGGCATCCCGTCGGTAATTGCTACTGACGATATAAAAGAAGATCTTGTTGAGAAAAGATTCAAGGTGGAAAAGGTTCATCGGATGATGAAATTGAATGGCGAAATTCCCATGCCTTTAGTCCTGGTCGACCTCTCGAAGAGCGAAGAGGCCAAGAAAATATACGAAATCACTGACGTCTTGAGACTGCGTATAAGAGTAGAAAGTCCTCGCAAACGTGTAGAGGCTATACAATGTTACCGTTGCCAACGATTCGGGCATAGCCAGCGCCTATGCCATATGGGTCCCCGGTGTTTAAAATGTGGCGACGCCCACCAATCATACGATTGCAAAAAACAAAAGTATTCTCCCGCATTGTGCTGTAATTGTAATGGAGAGCACACATCGAATTTTCGAAGCTGCCCACGCCGCCCTGTACCAGTGGTACGAAGTAAGCCACCCAAGCCATCAGTCACCAAGCCATCGTCCCAAATAATATACGACAGGAATTCCCGAGGATTGCCCAAGAAGAAGACCCCGTGGCAAAAACCTGCTCTTTCCTGCTCCACCGACTCAAGTTAGTGCAAATCCAAAAACTAATGACTGTTTTTCAATCGGGACTGTTATCCCTCATATTTCGTATTGGCTCGAGTCTTTCGTCGGTGAGCTCCACAAATGAAGCAATCCCAATAATTTTGGGCTTTACCGGTGAGATATGCCAGCTATTTAACGTCGCCAATGGATAGACGAAAACCCAGGCCGTCATCCCTCAAGGTAATAGCATGGAATGCAAATTCAGTGTTAAATAAAATTATTGGATTGATTGAATTGGTACGCCGTCTGAACATCGACATAATCCTGTTGAACGAGACCATGTTGAGAGCATGCAACACGATCAGCATCCCCGGTTATTCACTATACCGAAATGATCGCCTCAGAGGAAGAGTGGGGAGGCACCGTAGTCTTAATAAAAAGATCAATTCCCCATCACGAGCCCCCCCCCCGCATTGGTGGGAATAGAGTGCACCGGAATTCTGGTAGAAACATTTCTGGGACCAGTTAAAATATTTTCAATTTACAAGAGCCCCTCCAGACCACTGATGCCGGTAGAACTGGACTCTCTACTGGAAGACGATATCCCGACCGTCCTCGCTGGGGACTTTAACTCAAAACATCCGGCGTGGAATTCCAGAGTTCGAAATAGAGCCGGGAACATACTTTATAAATATATGGAACGTCGTAACGTTATAATCGACGGCCCCATCGAACCCACATATTACGGCTGCAGCAGTTCCAGGCCGGATGTCCTGGACATAATGGTGGCGAAGAATATACGCTTCGAGCACTCCATAACGACTCTGCACGAACTGGACTCCAACCACGACCCCGTCATGATTGAGTTGGGAGATGAGTAAAACAGCTTGATTTCTTCAACACGCACGTGTGTTGACGGATGCAGCAACGAAGCGCCAAACATACGCACAAATACGGTGGAGCGGGAAGATGGGCTCACCCAACTAAAAGTATTTGAATATACACTAATTACCTGAAGGACACACAATTAATAATTACTACTAACGGTTGTCAAATCTGATAAGTTTTAGATCTGACAAGTTTCAAATCTGACAAGTGGCCTAGAATTCGTCCCCGCTTTTATTTGGTTTGGCCGGAGTGGGGAGACTGCCCCACTACTTTATAATTGGTCCTCGTTGTTGGTGGGCGAAGCCTAGCGGTGTCATCGTGAATGTATAAATATAGGTAGGAATATTTTCTGGTGACATTACTTTCGTATGCCGAACTAGACAAGTATCAGTCGTCTATTTGAGAATTGCATATTTTTTTAATTAAATTTGTTCAATTTATTGTGTTTTAGTGTTTAAAGACATGTGAGTTCGTTTTTGTTTGAAATTTTATTTGTTCGTGTGCGTGTGTTTGGTGTTTGGTCGTCAACGCACGTACGCTGTAAAAATGGAAATGAATGAGGGTGAAACTAATGAGAAAAATGTCAATAATATTTTAAGACCGCCAAAGTTAACGTATTCTGTCTGTGGGAATGCAGCATTAGTAAATTCAACGAACGCGCTAGCGGAAACGATAGCAAATTTCCATTCTGACAGCGAGATGGAACTGTTCGACTCTGTGTCGCTCAATAGTGAGTTAACAGTTAACAATGATGATGCTGGCTCGTTTGAAGAGCCTCGTATTCGGAAGAGGCAGCGTCGCTCTTCGGTCGAAGAAGAATCCAGTAAACCAATAACGACGTCAAACAGCTATCATCCTCTCCAAGAGAAAAATATTGAATTGAATGTAGCATCTACGTCAGAAGAAGGTGCGAGTGCCACCAATAATAATAAAAAGCAAAGAAAAGTGGAACACCATCTCCGGTTCGCTAGTCGAAATAAAGGCAAACTTCACAAAAGCCCGTAGTATCGGTGACAGGATACAAGTAGAACCATCTACGCCTGACGATTACAGGGCAATGGTAAAATTCCTGACTCAGAAAGAGTTAGAGTTTTACACATACCAACTGCCACAAGAAAACCGCCTGAAAGTGATAATTCGCGGCATCCCGTCGGTAATTGCTACTGACGATATAAAAGATCTTGTTGAGAAAAGATTCAAGGTAGAAAAGGTTCATCGGATGATGAAATTGAATGGCGAAATTCCCATGCCTTTAGTCCTGGTCGACCTCCCGAAGAGCGAAGAGGCCAAGAAAATATAGGAAATCACTGGCGTCTTGAGACTGCGTATAAGAGTAGGGAGTCCTCACAAACGTGTAGAGGCTATATAATGTTACCGTTGCCAACGATTCGGGCATAGCCAGCGCCTATGCCATATGGGTTCCCGGTGTTTAAAATGTGGCGACGCCCACCAATCATACGATTGCAAAAAACAAAAGGATTCTCCCGCAGTGTGCTGTAATTGTAATGGAGAGCACACATCGAATTTTCGAGGCTGCTCACGCCGCCCTTTACCAGTGGTACGAAGTAAGCCACCCAGGCCATCAGTCACCAAGCCATCGTCCCAAATAATATACGACAGGATTTCCCGCCCCTGCCCAAGAAGAAGACCCCGTGGCAAAAACCTGCTCTGGTTCCTGCTCCACCGACTCAAGTTAGTGCAAATCCAAAAAGTGCTAATCCAAAAACTAATGACTGTTTTTCAATCGGGACTGTTATCCCTCATATTTCGTATTGGCTCGAGTCTTTCGTCAGTGAGCTCTACAAATGAAGCAATCCTAATAATTTTGGGCTTTAACGGTGAGATATGCCAGCTATTTAACGTCGCCAATGGATAGACGAAAACCAAGGCCGTCATCTCTCAAGGTAATAGCATGGAATGCAAATTCAGTGTTAAATAAAATTATTGGATTGATTGAATTGGTACGCCGTCTGAACATCAACATCATGTTGAGAGCATGCATCACGATTAGCATCCCCGGTTATTCACTATACCGAAATGATCGCCTCAGAAGAAGAGGGGGGGCACCGCAGTCTTAATAAAAAGATCAATTCCCCATCACGAGTGTCCCCCTCCCGCATTGGTGGAAATATAGTGCACCGGAATTCTGGTAGAAACATCTCTGGAACCAGTTAAAATATTTTCAATTTACAAGAGCCCCTCCAGACCACTGATGCCGGTAGAACTGGACTCTCTACTGGAAGACGACATCCCGACCGTCCTCGCTGGGGACTTTATCTCAAAACATCCGGCGTGGAATTCCAGGGTCTGAAATAGAGCCGGGAACATACTTTATAAATATATGGAACGTCGTAACGTTATAGTCGGCGGCCCTATCGAACCCACATATTACGGCTGCAGCAGTTCCAGACCGGATGTCCTGGACATAATGGTGGCGAAGAATATACGCTTCGAGCACTCCATAACGACTCTGCACGAACTGGACTCCAACCACGACCCCGTCATGATTGAGTTGGGAGATGAGTAAAACGGCTTGATTTCTTCAACACGCACGTGTGTTGACGGATGCAGCACCGAAGCGCCAAACCTACGCACAAATACGGTGGAGCGGGAAGATGGGCTCACCCAACTAAAAGTATTTGAATATACACTAATTACCTGAAGAACACACAATTAATAATTACTACTAACGCTTGTCAAATCTGATAAGTTTTAGATCTGACAAGTTTCAAATCTGACAAGTGGCCTAGAATTCGTCCCCGCTTTTATTTGGTTTGGCCGGAGTGGGGAGACTGACCCACTACTTTGTAATTGGTCCTCGTTGTTGGTGGACGAAGCCTAGCGGCGTCATCGTGAATGTATAAATATAGGTAGGAATATTTTCTGGTGACATTACTTTCGTATGCCGAACTAGACAAGTATCAGTCGTCTATTTGAGAATTGCATATTTTTTAATTAAATTTGTTCAATTTATTGTGTTTTAGTGCTTAAAGACATGTGAGTTCGTTTTTGTTTGAAATTTTATTTGTTCGAGTGCGTGTGTTTGGTCGTCAACGCACGTACGCTGTAAAAATGGAAAAGGATGAGGGTGAAACTAATGAGAAAGATGTCAATAATTTTTTAAGACCGCCAAAGTTAACGTATTCTGTCTGTGGGAATGCAGCATTAGTAAATTCAACGAGCGCGCTAGCGAAAGCGATAGCGAATTTCCATTCTGACAGTGAGATGGAACTGTCCGACTCTGTGTCACTCAATAGTGCGTTAATAGTTAACAATGATGATGCTGGCTCGTTTGAAGAGCCTCGTATTCGGAAGAGGCAGCGTCGCTCTTCGGTCGAAGAAGAATCCAGTAAACCAATAACGACGTCAAACCGCTATCAACCTCTCCAAGAGAAAAATATTGAATTTAATGTAGCATCTACGTCTACGTCAGAAGAAGGTGCGAGTGCCACCAATAATAATAAAAAATAAAGAAAAGTGGAACACCATATCCGGTTCGCTAGTCGAAATAAAGGCAAACTTCACAAAAGCCCGTAGTATCGGTGACGGCATATAAGTAGAACCATCGACGCCTGACGATTACAGGGCTATGGTAAAATTCCTGACTCAGAAAGAGTTAGAGTTTTACACATACCAACTGCCACAAGAAAACCGCCTGAAAGTGGTAATTCACGGCATCCCGTCGGTAATTGCTACTGACGATATAAAAGAAGATCTTGTTGAGAAAAGATTCAAGGTAGAAAAGGTTCATCGGATGATCAAATTGAATGGCGAAATTCCCATGCCTTTAGTTCTGGTCGACCTCTCGAAGAGCGAAGAGGCCAAGAAAATATACGAAATCACTGACGTCTTGAGACTGCGTATAAGAGTAGAAAGTCCTCGCAAACGTGTAGAGGCTATACAATGTTACCGTTGCCAACGATTCGGGCATAGCCAGCGCCTATGCCATATGGGTCCCCGGTGTTTAAAATGTGGCGACGCCCACCAATCATACGATTGAAAAAAACAAAAGTGTTCTCCCGCAGTGTGCTGTAGTTGTAATGGAGAGCACACATCGAATTTTCGAGGCTGCCCACGCCGCCCTGTACCAGTGGTACGAAGTAAGCCACCCAAGCCATCAGTCACCAAGCCATCGTCCCAAATAATATACGACAGGAATTCCCGAGGATTGCCCAAGAAGAAGACCCCGTGGCAAAAACCTGCTCTGGTTCCTGCTCCACCGACTCAAGTTAGTGCAAATCCAAAAAGTGCGAATCCAAAAACTAATGACTGTTTTTCAATCGGGACTGTTATCCCTCATATTTCGTATTGGCTCGAGTCTTTCGTCGGTGAGCTCCACAAATGAAGCAATCCCAATAATTTTGGGCTTTACCGGTGAGATATGCCAGCTACTTAACGTCGCCAATGGATAGACGAAAACCCAGGCCGTCATCCCTCAAGGTAATAGCATGGAATGCAAATTCAGTGTTAAATAAAATTATTGGATTGATTGAATTGGTACGCCGTCTGAACATCGACATAATCCTGTTGAACGAGACCATGTTGAGAGCATGCAACACGATCAGCATCCCCGGTTATTCACTATACCGAAATGATCGCCTCAGAGGAAGAGTGGGGAGGCACCGCAGTCTTAATAAAAAGATCAATTCCCCATCACGAGTGTCCCCCCCCCGCATTGCTGGGAATAGAGTGCACCGGAATTCTGGTAGAAACATTTCTGGGACCAGTTAAAATATTTTCAATTTACAAGAGCCCCTCCGGACCACTGATGCCGGTGGAACTGGACTCTCTACTGGAAGACGATATCCCGACCGTCCTCGCTGGGGACTTTAACTCAAAACATCCGGCGTGGAATTCCAGGGTCCGAAATAGAGCCGGGAACATTCTTTATAAATACATGGAACGTCGTAACGTTATAATCGACGGCCCCATCGAACCCAGATATTACGGCTGCAGCAGTTCCAGACCGGATGTCCTGGACATAATGGTGGCGAAGAATATACGTTTCGAGCACTCCGTAACGACTCTGCACGAACTAGACTTCAACCACGACCCCGTCATGATTGAGTTGAGAGATGAGTCCTCAATTCCCGAAGATCACACCGTCCTCGTGTCCTGGCCCGCCTTCACGTGCCACCTAAAAAGAAATATGAAATCGATCCAGGCGATAAACACCGTGACAGAACTGGAGACGAAGCTTGCAAGTCTCACGCAATCCATCCAGACTTCCATACAGTTCGCGACAAATCGTATTCCGAACAAAAGTCGTCACGCTTCCCTGCCGACACATCTGATGCAGCTGATAAACCGACGAAACAGGGCAAGGCGTACATTTTCCAGAACCCTAAACCCCGACGACAAGAGGGAGTGGAATCGCCTGTGCGTGGAGGTGCGTCACCCCCTCTTTAATCACAAAAAACGCACAATGGATCAGAAAAATGGAGAGCCTGGACGAGAACGCCAAACTCTGGAGAGTGAAGAAATCGCTGGACAGAAAACCCACCACGTCCGTTCCCTCGATTCACGGCCTTCACGAGATGGCCTACTCGAACGAAGATAAGTGCAATGTGTTCGCGGGGCATTTGGAGACCTCTTTCGCGCCGATCTTCGAGAATGCGGACTTGGAGCATGTAGAAGCCGTGGATCGGGAAGTGGAAAGTCACCTGACCATGTACTCTGACTTTGAAATACCACCGGTCTCTCCAGACGAACTGAAGGCGATCCTAAAGGACTTAACACCGAAGAAGGCCCCAGGACATGACGGCATCACGCACGCCGCTCTGAAAGCGGTATCTAAAAAGTGTATTATGTGTCTACTGAACATCATCAACGCCGTGTTCAGACTGCGACATTTCCCGGATAACTGGAAGAAAGCTCGAGTGATCATGATCCGCACGAGAGCAGAAAACGCCACCTTTCCGCAAAATTACAGACCGATCAGTCTACTGCCTGCAATTGAGAAGATCTGCAAGACGACGATCTAGTCTCGCCTTTTAGAAGTGGTGTAAGAGAAACAGATGATTCCGAACGAACAATTTGATTTCAGAAAATCACACTCGACGACTCGTCAATAACAGAGGCTCGTGGATCACATCACCTCGGGTTTCAACTTCAAGCAAGCGACGGGAGCGGTATTTTTTGACGAGGCGAAGGCGTACGACCGCGTGTGGCACAACGGACTACTTTACAAACTTCTAAGGGCCGGTATACAACTTCCTTATGTACAGTTGGTACAATAATTTCTACGAGATAGAATTTACTCAGGGAAATCAGATTACTGCTCCGAGTTTCACCAGATCTCCGCCGGCGTCTCGCAAGGATCGATAATCTCGCCGTTGTTATACATCCTGTTTAGTCATTATATCCCCAGTATACCAGGAACCGAGCTGGAGCTCTACGCAGACGACACCACTATTTACACGCGGTCAAAGTCTCCACAGCTGATTGTGACCAAACTGCAAACGGCCATCGATACCCTAGAAGACTGGTTCCACATATGTTGCATCAAAATAAATCCAGCAAAAAATGCGGCAGTTCTTTTCGTGAGACACAGGAGAAGTCGTCCAGAAACTAATGTGACATTCAACGAACAAGAAATTCCGTGGAGAGATTCCATCAAATATTTGGGAATTACACTGTACAGCAGATTGACATGGAAACCACATGTCGAACGCATCCTTCATCAAGCCACCGGGGTTTTTGCAAATTTATATTGACTGTTTAACGCCAACAACAAGTTAAACTGCTCCTAGAGTTCTCCTATACAAGATATGCATCAGACCGCATCTAACTTACGCCGTTCCAGCTTGGGGACATGCGGTTGTCACACACAACAAAAGAATCGAATCCCGACAAAACAAGTTATTACCCAGCATCACCGGCGCTCTGTGGTTCGTGAGGAGCGCGAATTAACTCAACAAAATAAAAACAGCGTTTACCAAGATAAGTGCATTTAATCAACCGTGGTTAAAAAAAACTTTACTAACATTACAAGTGTTTCGTTTGTTCGCCAAAGACTTTACAAACTTTACCAATGCTTCGTTCGAATGTTAGAGAGATTTTACAAACTTTTCACGTGTTTTCATTCGAACAAACAGTGCCGCCAAATACTTTTATAAACTTTTCGTTCAAGTGTTTTTTATTCGATTTAACCCAAATCCTCCCATCATGTTTTTTACTATTTTCTATCAGGAATATGGAGACATGGAACCTAAGTTCCTCTCCGTTCTTCAAAGGCTCAAGTTCATGTTCTGGTGACGTTAGTTTCGTATGCCAAACTAGACAAGTGTCAGTCGTCTATTTGAAAATTGCATATTTTTTTAATTAAATTTGTTCAATTTATTATGTTTTAGTACTTAAAGTCATGTAAGTTCGTTTTTGTTTGAAATTTTATTTGTTCGTGTGCATGTGTTTAGTGAGCCGCCGTTGCGCTTCGTCAACGCAAGTACGCTGTAAAAATGGAACCGAATGAGGGTCAAAATAACGAGAAAAGTGTTAAACAAGTTTTTAAAACCACCAAAGTTGACATATTTTGCGTGTAGGAGTGCAGCGTTATTAAATTCTACGAACGCACTAGCAAATTCCCCATCTGACAATGAGATGGAACTGTCCGACTCTGTGTCAGTCAGTAGTGAATCAACCGTGAACAACGATGATGGTGGCGAGTTTAAAGAGCCTCGTATTCGGAAAAGGCAGCGTCGCTCTTCGGTCGAAGAAGTATTCACCCCAATATCGACGTCTAACCGATATAAATCTCTCCAAGATAATAATAGTTTATTGAATGTAGCATCTACGTCTACATCAATCCCAAATGTGATGCCAACAGCTAATGTGATGAATGTGAAGAAGGTGCGAGTGCCACCAATCATAATAAAGAACAAAGAGAACTGGAACTCCATCTCCGGTTCGTTACTAGAAATGAAGGAATTTTACAAAAGCCCGTAGTATCGGCAGCGGGATAAAAGTAGAACCATCGACCCCGGAAGATTACAGAGCAGAGGTTAAATTCCTGACGAGATTTGGAATTTGGAATTCTACACGTACCAGCTGCCTCAATAAAAACACCTAAAAGTAGTAATTCGTGGCATCCCTTCAGTAATGGCCACTGATGATATCAAACAAGACCTAGTTGCTAAAGGCTTTAATGTTGAAAAGGTGCATCGGATGATGAAATTGCGTGGACAAATTCCCATGCCTCTCGTCTTGGTCGATCACCCGAAGAGAGAAGAGACCAAGAAAGTTTGCGAATAGCAACGGAAAGTCTTCGTAAACAATCAGAGGCAATTCAATGTTACCGTTGCCAACGGTTCGGGCATAGCCAGCGTCTATGCCGTATGGGTCCCCAGTGCTTAAAATGTGGCGACGCCCACCAATCTTTCAAATGCAAAAAGCTAAAGGATTCGCCCACAGTATGCTGCAATTGCAAAGGAGAGCACACTTCAAATTTTCGAGGCAATAAATAAATAATATATATAATGTATAAATAAAGAGCCTATACCAGTCGGACGAAATAAGCCGCCCCAAGTGCCCAGGTCATCAGTCACCGCCACTAAGCCATCCCAAGTCGTCCCAAATCAACAAGATTTCCTGCCCCTGCCCAAGAAGAAGACCCCGCGGCAAAAGCCTTAGGACAAATAGGTACCTGTTCCACCCACTCAGGGCTACCCAAAAAGTTCAAATTCAAAGGGTGAAGACCATTTTACAATGAACAATATTGCGGGACTGTTATCCCTAGTCTTTCGCATGGGCTCATGTCTGTCGACAGTGAGCTCCACTGTAGAAGCAATTACAATAATTTTGAGTTTTACCGGTGAAATATGTCAATTATTTAACGTCGCAAATGGATAAACGAAGACCCAGGCCGTCATCCCTAGAAATGATGGCATGGAATGCAAATTCAGTATTACACAAAATTCTTGGTTTGATTGAATTGGTACGCCGCCTGAACATCGATATTATTCTGTTAAATGAGGCCAGCAGACGAGGTACCGCTGTTTTCATTAAAAGATCCATTCCCTATCATGAGTGCTTTTCTCCCGTACTAGTGGGAATAGAGCCCACCGATATTTTGGTCGAAACACCACTAGAACCCGTTAAAATATGTGCGATCTATAAGAGCCCTTCTAGATCACTGCTCCCGGAAGAATTAGATTCTCTTCTCGCAGATGACATGCCGACCCCGTCCTCGCAGGGGACTTTAACTCTAAATATCCGGCATGGAATTCCAGGGTCCGAAACAGATCCCGGAACAGATTGTATTCATATATGGAGCGTCGTAACGTTTTTGTCGACGGCTCCATTCAGCCTACCTGAAATGGAAGGAAGGAAATGGAGATCGAATGTCTCACGCAATCCATTCAAAATTCCATTCAGTTCACCACAAATTGTATTCCCAACAGAAATCGTCATACTTCGCTGCCGAGACATCTGGTGGATTTGATAAACCAGAGAAACAGGGCAAGGCGGAGATTTGCCCGAACCCTTAATCCTGACGATAAGAAACAATTGAATTGCCTATGCGTGGATGTGCGTTACGCCCTCTTCAATCATAAAAATACAAAGTGGATCAGGAAAATGAAGAGCCTGGATGAAAATGCAAAACTTTGGGGAGTGAAGAAAAACTCTGGATAAAACCCCCCACGACTGTCCTCCCAATTCACGATCTACACAGAATGGCGTATTTGACTGAAAAGAAAAGTAGAGTATTTGCATTGCATCTGGAATCCTCTTTCGCTCCGATTTATGAGAATGCGGACTTGGACAATATGGAAGCCGTTGATCGGGAAGTGGAAAGAGAACTTCCCTTGTACTCTAATGTACAAGTATCTACAGTCTCTCCAAATGAACCGAATGCCATTTTAAAGGACTTAACCCTAAAGAAGGCCCCAGAACAAGATGATATTACGCATACTGCTCTGAAAGCTCTGCCACGGAAGAGACTTATGTTTCTACTTAACATAATAAACGCAGTGCTCAAATTGAGACATTTCCCACATACTTGGAAGAAAGTCCGGGTGATTATAATCCGCAAAAAAGCAGAAACCCCACTTTTCCCCAGAACTACAGGCCAATCAGTCTTCTTCCTGCAATGGGGAAGGTCTGTGAGAGTGCGATCTACTCTCGTCTATTAGAAGTGGTTGAAAACAAGCAAAAGCTTTCTAACGAACAGTTTGGATTCAGAAAGCATCATTCGACGACTCACCAATTACATCGGCTTGTGGATCATATCACTTCGGATTTAACTTTAAACAAACGACACAGTAGTATTTTTTTACGTGACAAATGCATATGCCCGGGTGTGGCAGAATGGCCTGCTATACAAACTTCTTCAGACTGGTAAGACATATAAGAAGTCGACCAGAAGGAAGTCTTGATAATTTACAATGAAGAAATTCCATGGATAGACTCCATTAAATATCTGGGTATTACATTGGATACCAGACTGACTTGAAAACCGCATGTCGAACGCATCCTTTTACAAGCCTCTGGGGTTTTTGCGAATTTATACTCGTTGTTTCATGGAGAAAATAAGTTAAACTTATCGCTGAAATGTAACTCTATAGAACACGTATAAGACCAATACTGACTTACGCCGTTCTAGTTTGGAGACATGCGGCCGCTGTCCATCTTAGGAGACTTGAATCCCATCAAAATAGACTGCTACTTACCATCGCTGGGGTCCCATGGTTCGTGAAGAGTGTATCCGTAAAGATATTCCGTCTCTTCGTGATGTTTCACTGCAGATTACTAGGAAATATTCGACACTATTCGCCTTCACGAAAATCCACTAATCTCGGAGATAAATATCAACGTTCACTTCGCAAACCACCGTAGGCCTCAATGCATTCTACTGGATGACCCGCTATGATTCTACAAAAATAAAAAACCCTTTTACCAAGACATGCTTATTTTTAGTCATTTATTTAAACATATTAGCCAGGACTTTATTACTTTTTATTGTTTTATTTGAATTTTTATTTATATTATGATCGATTGGTTGCGACAATAGCACCCTCAACATTGTTAATCACACTTTCTGATCGTGCTTACTATTCTCTCATGACTATGGAGACAAAGAACTAAGTTCCTCTGTTAATAAAGGGTTCAAGTGAAAAAATATTTGCAATGCACCTTGCTGCAGGCGCAGTCTTGATGTAATGAAGACGTTCGGAAAATGTCGAGATTGGTAGTCCTAACGCACAATTTAGAAGGGAGCCTCTATTTAATGTGTAGTCAGTGGAGTCGGTCGTGGAATGACTATACAGATGGTAGGTAGTGCCACTTAGCTTTACGTATGGAGGCTCGGGACTGAAAACTAAGAAAAGGGTTGCGTGTTCGTAGGCGCATGCGCTTACAGACTACTAAGAATGAAACAAAACGACGAGCTAAACTAAAGGAGAAAGGGGTACCTAAATACAAAATAAGGAGATCAAAATAGTTAATTCGTATATTGACAATAAGAAAAACAAATATTAACAAAGTGGCTCTTAAGCCGCAAATAATAATATAACCTGATCCAGAAATCTCGAAATTTAAGTTAAAATAGTATGACGATTCAAAATAATGAACACTCGGAATATTATGATATTAAAATATCAACATAATACAAAAAAATTACATCAAATTGTATTGAACCAGCAATTTGTTCCAAAAATAAAATAAATTGAGTTAAACTGCAATAAGTACCAAAAATATGACAATTTAGTTATTCAAGTGATTTAAAATTAACTTATACCTAGGATGAAAAATCTAGTTCTACCTCAGATCCGTAGCATAATCTTACAATGGAATTAAATAGTAATAACAATAATAAGTAAAATAGTATTGAGAAAATTTATGAATTTAACAAAAATTACAATTTATTTAAGTCGTCTATGGTTTGCGTGATGCCAAATTAATGCAATATATATCTACGAAGTTTTACAAAATTGCCGTTAAATTACTCACATGTGTGAAATCAACTAAAATAACCATTAATTTAAATACAAAATTATTTTTAAAATAAATTCTATAATATATGTACGCTAATTAATTTATATTTGTATAATGATCAAATAAATCCTTGTAATAAGTACGTGAAATTACGATATTTTACCAAAGTTCCAATATTTCCTACATATACGAATATAACTATAGATTATATGCCATTTTAGTTGTCATCAATAATGGAAATCGTTTTAAAAGCAAATATAGAAAAAAAAGGAAAAGAAATATTCGACTAAGATTTAAGTTTCACCAAAAAAAGAGACTTTGTAGAAGTACAGTCATGGCCAGATAAATGTAGTACAACCTTAAATTTCATATATGTCATATATTTGATATATTATTATTGTAAGACGAGCTTCAGCTTAAGCTACTTGTCATAATAAAATCAAATGTCAGATCATACTGGAATATATTTACTTTATTATTGTTTGAGTTAAGAAATATAAGTTAAAAGTATAATAATAAGTTAAATTTAATTTTAAAATTGAATTAAGGAATACGAAAAATAACTTAAATAATAAAAATTTTTTAACAAAAAGCTAATATGTATTTTGTTGGACCGCCATCAGCATCAATTACTGCCCTTAACCTTCTAGGCATGGAAGCCACCAAACTTCTAAAATAATTTGGTTTGTGAATGAGAGATTGCCGAGCATTTTGAATTGCTTCCCACAATTGGTCCTGATTTTGAAATCTTGTACATGACATGCTTTTGGTCATCTCGGCCCATACGTTTTCTATTGGGTTCATGTCCGCACTCTTGGCACTCCATTGCAAAATCTCAATGTTATGCTCTTCCATCCATCGCGACACTATGTTTGCACTATGAACTGGGCAATTGTCATGCTGATATATAAAAATGTTTTCAGGATACACATGTTGGATTGATGGTAACATATATAATTTTGGGAATTAAATCTCTCATTTATTCTATGACACATTCCAACATTGTGGTAACTTATCCATTCCCAAATATTTATAGAGAATCTTCCTTGCCGATCTGAATTATCTATATATTGCTCCTCGTATCTTGTACCGCCAGGTCTGTAGACACGAACAGAACCATTACTTGTGGATTGAAATGTTTTCTCATCAGTGAAAACTACATTTTCCCAAAACTCAGGTCCATTGTTTATATGATTTAATGCGAACAAAAGCCTGGCTTGCTTCCTTTCTTCACTAACCTGAATTTTTTTGGCTGCAACACGCGACCTTATGTCGCTATCTCTTATTCTCCTGCTTGCAGTTCTACGTGAACCAGGAAAAATTGTCTCCGCAACTGCTACTTTCACTGAATCGAAAGGATGTTCTCGGAGATGTTGAACTAGATTATGGTTCTGCTGTTCAGTCGAAATTCTTTTAAGCCCAGTACCCGGCTTTCTGTCTATGCTCTCATCAGTCCCCCATATTTTCTTAACCTTCATCACGGTGGTTTTATTTAACTGCATTTGCTGCGCAATTTCCCTAATACTGTACCCTTCTTGTAATTTAATTAATATAAGAACTTTATCAGTTGCGGTTAGCTTTCGTGCCATCGTAAAAATATGTTTGACGTTAAATAAAATTTAAAATGATTTGACATATAATTGACAAAATACTAACTTATACCATAAAAATTTATTAAGAAAAGCTTGTACTACATTTATCTGGCCACGACTGTACCTTGATCGACTGTGTGTGTGCGACGGACATGGATAGATTGACTATGTGTGATGGAACCACAGCTTGTTCGTGTCTTGTGACCAGGTGTTCCGTCAAGGCGATGTCGGCCTGATTTTCTGTCTCCGTTATTTGCTTTTCTGTCTCGCTTGTTGCGAAATATATATATATATATATATATATATATATATATATATATCCCGTTGCCGGATAAAGAAAGTTGAAGCCTATTACATCTAGTTGCTTCGAAATAAGACGACCAAATTCACTAATGGTAACAGGCTAGCCAGTAATTACCACACACACCTTTTTTGAAACCGCATAACAGCGAAAATTGCCATAAAAATTAGGGTATAGCGTGACCTTCATCTCGCTTTACGGAGTGCAACAAGAAATAACCAACACACTCACACAACTAACTGAACCCCTCGTAAAATCGCACCGGCCGAAACGGAGTCAAATACAGTGCACGCCATTCATTCTAGACGGCGTAGCCGGGATTACAAAGAAAATAACGAATATAATGAACTAAATTTGATATAATTTTTATCTACAGGGCGGTAAAAGCTTATCGTGGAAAAATAGATGTAATAACAGGGGCCGCCGGTGGTAACACAACTACCGTTTCGTTACGGTACGCGTGTCGTTTGGTGATCATTTTGTGCGCTAGAGTTAGTTTTGCACTGGTTTTGCACCGATGATAATTATAAAGAAGTTGGAACGTATTTCGAATCGTTTGGTTATCAATCTATTTTGTAGTATTACCAATAGTAATAATTGTAATAATCAACTTTGTTCTGTCCTATGATATTGTATAATATTGTCATTGCCAACTGTAGTTCTCACAGGCTAAAGTATGTAATGCGCATGTCAATACAGACGGAACATGCTTGAGTCTGCGAACTGTTTTTACCGTCCCGTGACTGGTTTGTGCACGTCAAAATTTAGTTGGAGCACTTTTGGTATCGTTTAAAACCCATTATTACCCAACGTTGCGTAAACGCAACATTTTAGAAATTATTTTTTTTTTTCTATAAATACTTAAATAAAACCACTTTGAATATATATTGTGTTATAAATTGAACCATTTCCCAGCTCTTCGAGGGTACATACGTTGGAACAGTATTGAAACTAAATTCTTATTACTTTTATAAAACCGTTAAAATCGTATTTGCGAATTTGCAGAAATTAAAAAATTCGTAAATATTTATATATTAACCTACAGCTAAGTTTTTTTACAATTATATGCATACTAGACTCTTATTCTTTCATAGACGAAAATTCGTTCCAATTCAAATGACAAAACTCTTAGAAAATCAGCTTTAAAGATAATGTTGCGCGTACGCAACGTTGGGAATACTAGACTTGTTGTCTGCGAGTTCCGACAAGATTAGACGTGCTGGTGTCAAATAACGTGCTTTGATAAGATTTGTTTCAGTTGCATATTAACAGTTGACATTCAAGCGGTTTATATTCCACCACCAGTTGATGAAGTCACAGACGAAGAAGACATTGACGACGATATTTTGGCAGAGGACGACAATTTGACAGACATACCGGGAACATTCGTAATTCATTCGAAACAAGTAGAAAATATTAAAGACAAAGATGAAGCCGCATCGACAGGATCCACTTTCAGAAAAAATAAAACAGGCAAACAAAAGAAACCAAATTTAAAATGGAAGAAAATGCATCCTGTTTATAAATCAACTCCCGATACTAATGTCATAAATAATGCAGAAGACATTTTTGCTGATTTCGAAGGAAAGTGCCCTTATGATATATTTTCGTTATATTTTTCAGATGATGTTTGGAATGATATCGTAAATTTTTCTAAAAAGTACGCCTACGACAATAATAGACATTCATTTGAGATAGACACACCTACGATGAAAAGATTTTTTGGAATACTGATTTTTACCGGGTGTCATACCCTACCAAGCACTAAACTATACTGGTCGAAAGATGAAGACAAAGGGAGTCCTCTAATTAGAATATGTATGAGCCGCAATAGGTTTATGTCCGTAAAGCAAAATCTTCATCTTTCGACAATGATCAGCTGGGCAAGCAGGACCGATTTTCAAAAGTGCGACCTCTTTTTGACAGAATCAACGAAAAAAACATGCAGTTTGGTATATTTTCTAAGAATCTATCCATTCGCGAGGAAATGGTGCTATACTATGGTCGGCATTCGGCCAAAATGTTCAGAAAAGGTAAGTCCATACGATTTGGGTTTAAATTATGGTGTTTGTGCAGTTCCGATGGCTACCTTTACAAATTTATTCGTTATGGTGGAGCAAGCACAGAAAAAAGAGAACTAAGTTTAGGGGAACAAGTAGTAATGGATTTGTTGACCGTCGTAAAAAATCCGTCTTGTCACCGTATTTATTTCGACAATTTCTTTACATCGCATAACCTTTTGTGTTCATTGGGTCAAAAGGGATTTTTTGCTACCGGCACAGTGAGAGAAAACAGAACATCTAATAATACCTTAGAGTCTTGCAAAATTGTGAAAAAAAAGGTCGTGGATCATATGATTATTCTTTTAATTCTTCAAACCAAATTACGCTTGTAAGATGGAACGACAATTCTGTTGTCACTGTTGCGACCAACAATGGTACTATAGAACCTCTTGTATCTGTGAAAAGGTACAGCAGAAAAAAAAAGCAATATTTCTGTGCAACAGCCTAACGTTATGAACGACTACAATCAAAATATGGGTGGTGTAGACCTACATGATAATGGCATCGCCAACCACGGGCGTCCTCAGGTGGTGTACAAGGGGTGCAAAAAACACGGGCGGCCAAAATTTGGGGCGGCCAAATTAATTGTAGAGTAAAGAATATCTTTAAAGAAAACTCTAGAGACAGCTGTAATATTATGAAGTGTTAAATAAACACTACAATTACTTTACCAACTACTGTTTACATTTTTTTTGTCGGAATCGCAATGAACGTAAAAGCGAAAACGCAAAATTTGTAAACAAGGGTTATTATATTTCGAGCGGCAGCGCGCGGCATCGGCATATATCGAATTACACAAATAAAAATCTTATCTGGAACTTCTGGAAAAACAATAACTTTTATTCCTTCTTCGAACCGAATTCTATTGTAATTGTCTGCACTTTTCCAGAATTTTATAATACTACTTATAAATAAGAGATCCGAATAGCCGACCAGCATTATTCATTAACAAACTTACGCGTTGTAAACAGGCCTGGTTGTAAAGTTATAGAGGTGTGCTGTAATACTTTGGTGAACTAGACGTTTTAAGCTACACTCTGTGCACATTTGTGAAGAATATACATTAATTATATATACTATATCCGTAGCAGTGGCGGTTTCTCCTATTGTTTGCAGGTTTGCACAACCTCCAAAAATAATAATTGTATCTACATTTTTAAAATTATAAATTAAAGAATTTATACTATCTCACAGAATAAATGAACTATTTATAATGTAGACTTCTATGTATTATATTATTTCCTTTTGGTGTCTAAACATGTAACGCAACCGTTTGTATCTAATGCCATAGGATTGTTTGTAGACAAAATGCAATCCAAATATTGAATGAATAACGTAAACAAACGTTGTCGCACGTTTTTTTGGGTATATCTCAATTTCACAGCCCCGCGTTTGCAGAGTACCGCACAACCTCTTGGAACAGATATTTTTTGTGCTGAGCAAATAAAAACAAACCTAACTTTGGTAAGTTTTATTATATGAATAGATATCTTTGTGTGGATTTTATATTCTACACCACTTAAATTTAGAATTCCTTTAAAGAATTTTATTATTATTTTTATAGTACTCTTGGAAAAAGAGACATATTTATTTATTTTCTTGCGGTCTGTAATTTTTTGGGCCGATGCGATGTATATATATAGTAAGTTCTTTGTTCAGAAAAAGACCGCTGCTCTGAAGGCCATTGTATTATGATTATGTATTTTTTTTCTGATAAGAATAGATATTTGTTATTTTCTTCCTCTTTAGTGAATGGAGTTTCTTTGATATATGTATGAAATAATTTTCAATTGACTACAAAGACGATTCATTTGACTATTTCTTTTTTATTAAATTTTAATTGTAATTTCACACATTTTAAGAATTTTAGTTTTATTTGATATAGGTAATAATATATTATATAAATTGAGAATCATCAAGAATATTGGAAAATGTCAACTTTAGGAAATATGATAGTGACAATAAAGTTAAAGATTTGCGACAAATATGTTAAAAGGTATTATATTCACAACCACAACATTTGCAACCCCCACATTTTTTAAGCACGAGCCGCCACTTATCCGTAGATACATTATAATACTGACTGGCTATTTGAAAAAGGTAAGTTTCGTATAAATATCAATAAGGGATGAATTTTGCAATTTTGGAGTAAATATAAGAACAATTTCTAATACAATTGATTATGCAGGTACTGTGCAACTAAATTTATCATGTCAACGAGAAAAACAAAGAGGCTTTCGGGTTCTCAGTATCGAAAAAGAAAATTAGAAAAAGAAGAAGAAAGGAAACAGATGGCGGGAGCGTTTAAGAAATTTCTGAAGACTGATCATGTTCCTGCTGCAACCTTCGAAAGGCCTTTGCCTCATACAACTCAACCGGATATGGACAGTAGCAAAATTAAGTATCACTTTGAAGTCACTTCAGTAGATTTGCCATCAACATCAACCTCAACGGAAACACCATATTTGCCGTCAACATCAACCTCAACGGAAACACCAGATTTGCTTTCACAATCTACGGCAAGTGAATCTCAACTTCAAATTGTAACATCAGAAGAGGAGAATTTAGTATTATCTGAAGACCATAATGAAGTTATTGAAGATGGTGGCAAGTATGGAGATCCAGCTACATGGAAGCATCCCATACAGTCCACAGTAAGACGAATCATTATTGAAAATGGACCAGTTCAGGTTACCAAAAAAAAATATCCAGCTGACCTAAAAGGTAGGAAATTCTCGAAAAATTTTTATAAACGTACTTTAAAAAATGGTGAAACAGTAAATAGATCTTGGTTGATTTACTCCGAAAAAAATAATTCTGTATATTGTTTTTGTTGCAAACTATTTTGTATTGATGATAAGAAGGTTTTAACGATTGGCAGCATCTCTCTAACCATTTAAAAAGACACGAAACTAGTTCAACACATATAAAAAATTATAATTCTTTAGTAGAGTTAAAGGAGAGCTTGCAAAAGGGTGTTACAATTGATGCAACCAATCAACAATTATTTGAAATGAAACAAAGATATTGGTTCAATGTTTTGCAAAGAATGTTGTATATTGTGCAGTTCTTATCAAGACAGTGTCTTGCATTCCGAGGAAAACAATCAAAATTATTTCAGCCGAACAACGGCAATTTTTTAAAATTGCTTGAAATGTTGTCTAAATTTGATCAAGTTACATCAGATCATCTCAAAAAAGTTGGTCAAAGTAAAAACACAAATAAAAGTGCGGTTCTCTATGTTGGACCTAGAATTCAAAATGAATTGATTAATATTATGGCCAGTGCAGTAAGAAACAAAAATTGTAGACGAAATTAGGAAAGCAAAATATTATAGCATTATTTTGGACTGTACACTGACAAAAGTAAAATTGAACAAATTAGTCTCGTAATCAGATATGTTGCGATTGAGAAGGTTAATGTCGAGATAAAAGAGAGTTTTATTGCATTTTATCCAGTTACTGATACAACTGGTAGAGGTCTTTCTGAATTTGTGTTAAATGAATTATCTAATCTACATTTGGATATGGACAATCTTCGCGGACAGGGTTACGACAATGGATCCAATATGAAAGGGAAAAATTGTGGCTTACAGAAATTAATTCTAAATAAAAATTCAAGAGCATTTTTTGTTCCCTGTGCCTCCCATTCTCTAAATTTAGTAGTTAATGACGCAGCAAAAGCATCTAATCAAATTGTTAATTTCTTTTTAACTGTTCAAAATTTATACAACTATTTTTCATCCTCTACACAACGTTGGCATATTCTTAAAAATAACATAAAATCTTTAACCTTAAAACAAGTAAGTGAGACAAGGTGGGAAAGCCGCATAGATGCAATAAGGCCTTTCATCCATGAAATGGGAGGAATTTATGATTCACTAGAAGAAATAGGTAATGATAATTCCAAAGATGCTAGTATGAGATTTGAAGCAATAGCCCTTGCCAAAAAAATTCAAAATTTTAATTTCATTTGTTCTGCATTTTTTTGGTATGAACTTTTGCTAAAAATTAACGTAGTAAGCAAACAGTTACAAAATAAACAAATAAATCTACAGAGTGCACTTTCACTGCTTAAGAATTTAAAAACGTTTATAAAAGAATGTCGTACTGATGAATTTTTCAATTACATAATAGAGCAGTCTAAAAAAATCGCGGAAGAAATTGACGCCAATTCAGAATTTGAAGTTCAAGATAACATAGTTCGCATTAGAAGAAAAAAAAGAAATTTTGATTACGAAGCACAAGATGAACCCATAATAGATAAAAAACAACAATTTAAAGTCAATTGCTTTTATATTGTACTTGATCAAATTTACAATTCATTAGAAGAACGGTATATACAAACACAGAATCTTTACACAGAATTCGGATTTCTGTACAATTTACAATATTATTCTCAACCTGAAAATTCAAGTGAACTCTTAGGTCTTTGTAAAAATTTAGAAACAAAATTAACAGATATCAACACAAATGAAAGTGACATAGATTACTTGCAACTATATGAAGAAATTAGATCCTTAACTCTACCCGACATTTCTTCAAATGACGTTGGCTCCATTTTGAATTACATTGTTGAAAAAGATTTTAATGAAATTTATCCAAATTTAACAATAGCTATTAGAATTCTCCTAACATTACCAGTCACAGTTGCTTCAGCAGAACGTTCATTTTCAAAATTAAAAATAATAAAAAATTATCTTAGATCCACAATGGTGCAAGAGAGGCTGTCCAATCTATCATTATTATCAATTGAACATACAATTTGTGAAACTTTAGATTTTTCAAATTTGATCAAAGAATTCGCCAATACCAAAGCACGAAGAGCAAAATTTTAATTAGATTATTTATATGTTACCTATGTGTTATGTATATTGTATACGTAAGTATTATTAATTTTTGTTTGTATTATTTGTTGTCAATAAAATTAAGAAAAAAATTTTTTGTTTCATTTAAGAAAGGGGGGCAGCCAATTTCTTTTTGCACACAGGCGGCTGAGTTCATAGGGACGCCCCTGTCGCCAACTATAGAATTCGTGTTAGAGGCAAAAAGTGGTGGGGGCCACTTTTCATCAATGTGGTTGATAGCGTGATAGTGAATTCATGGAAAGTGTACAATAGGGCTAATAATAAGAAAATGTCTCAATTTAACTTCCGTTCGTATCTGGCTGTTGCTCTAATAAAAAGTGAAGACGCTTTTGAGAATAATGAGAATTCTGAGACAGCAACTGGAATAAGTAAACCTAATCTTGGACGACCATCGAAATTTGCTCTTTTACCCGAAGTCCAGTTTGATAAATATCAACATATCATTGTGGAGCAAGAAAATAAAGCTAGACGTAGATGCAGACAATGTAAAAGTACCACGATCTATATGTGCAAAAAATGTAACTGTCATTTACATCCCACCTATTTTGAAAGTTTTCACAAACGCTAGTGGGTACGCCCAACGTTGCGTATACGCAACATTTTATTGTAGCCTTAGGTTTAAAGTTTTTCAGTTTTTTTGTTTATGTGACTCTATCTCTCTATCTTTGTGGATATTTAATAAAACTAAATCGTTTTCTTTTCAAGATTTTAGTTATTTTTAGCCTTGGGCCTTAATGGGTTAATGTACGGTAAGAAATTAAGTTGGAACACTTTTTCTGTAGTGCGAATGTACCGTACCGTCGCCATTCGGTTTTCTTAGCGAGTTGGAACAAACTTTTTATTCGACTAAAATAGTCGCATTTTTTGAATAAAATAATAAGTAATAGGATAGCATTCGTAGATATCATTGGCATCACTCATTCGAATTAGTACGTAGGTAAATTAACGGAAGTCTTAATTTTGCTGTGTTAGTGTTAGTCCTTTTTATATCGTATTTAGGCTTCTAACCATATATTTCTTTATCCATGCTTTGTCTATTTCTAAATTTCCATCATGTAAACGTTAACTTTAATAAAAACAATAATGATTCCTTCTATTCATTCAATGATCTATTTAAAATTCGTCTGTCTATATTTTTTTTTTTACTTTCTTAATAAATATTGACAGTTTCCTTTTTCTGTCACAAATCTTACACTCACAATTCTGACAAAAAAATATTAACTTTCATGAAATTGATAAGCGAATGAATATTGTTATTACTTTCATCATCTGTTCATATGTCATTCATATGTACTGTCGCGGTCACATAAAAGCGACCGGCACTTTTTCCTATTGTATACATCATGTCACTTAATAATGAAAAAAGTCAAATATTATTTAAATTGTCATTAGTGTCATTACTTACAAAGTCATAATGCCTCACTTAAATATTGCACAAAAAAAGTAGTATAGTGACCCTTTTGGAAGAAGGTTGGTCAGAGAGAAGGGTAGCCGAACGATTTCAAGTGGCGAAAAGCACTGTTCATTATATAAATGCCCGATGGAATCAGAGACGTTCATTAGAAAGAAAGGTGGGGACTGGTCAGCAAAAAGTTTCAACAGAGGAAAAGGACAATGATCTGATAAATAATAATAATAATAAACTGCTGTGGAAGCACGACGTGCGACAAATTTTCCAGGGTCTATCAGAACGGCACGGCGTCGTATAAAAACTACATCCAACATTAGAAGTCGTGTTGCAGTGCAAAAGCCTTTTTTAACGCAAGGTAATAGAGAAGAGAGAATCGGGTTTGCGATACAATATTATATGCACGACGCAAATTTTTGGCAGAACGTAGTTTTTACGGATGAGAAAGTCTTTCAATCATATTACAACGGTCACGTTAGAGTATATAGACCACCAAACACTCGTTTTGAGGAACTATACATCCATAATGTTAGAAAAGGTGGCTGTTTTTCTGTTAATGTTTGGGGGTGGATGAGTGCCAACGGTCTTGGTGTCTGCACACATGTTCAAAACAGGTTCAATGCATTAACATATATAGACATTCTAGAGAACATCATGCTACCATCAGTCAACGGCATGTTTCCTGAAAATAACTTTGTGTTCCAGCAGGATAATTGTCGAATTTATACCGTCCAAACAGTAACAGAATGGCTGCAACGATACAACGTAACAGTGCTGCCCTGGCCAGCGCGAAGTGCTGACCTTAATCCTATAGAGAATGTTTGGGGTTTGATGTTGAAGACAATTAATAAAGGAAATAATTTTTATCCGCGAAATGCTGAGCATTTATGGAATACAATTCAAGAGGTATGGAACAGTTTTACTCCAGAGTATGCCCGTAATTTGGTAGCTTCCTTACCTAGAAGACTAAACTACGTTATCGAGAACAACGGCAGAGTTTCAAAATATTAATTTTAATAAAGATTTGTAATTATTTTCGTAGTAACATTATTGATTTTACATTAAAGTTGTTGTAATAATATTTGTCACTTTGACGTTTTATTATCATATTATTTAATTTTTGCTGTCATTGCTGACAACATATATAACATTTTAAAAACCTGATTTACCAAAATTTATGAAAATAACACAAAATGTCAAATTAGTGGTCGCTTTTATGTAACCGCGACCGTACCTATTTAGATCCAAGATACAAAACTAGAGGAGTACTGGGTGTTTATGTAAAAATACAAAATTTTTTAGATAATTTAATACAATGCAATTCGTGAAATAGTTAACGAAGAAGCAAAACATACGCCAAAGAAAACAGCACTGGATATTTTATTTCTAGAAGACTATGCTGTTCAAAATGAAAAAGAAATTTATTTGTATAACAGTGAAACCGGAATACCTAAAAATATGTGTACACTGAATTGTTGAAGAGCTAATGATAACAAATTCCCTGTTCTTGCCATAATTGCTCGCAAATATCTATGCATCCCAGCAAAGACAACCCCTTCGGAAAGGGTGTTTTCCAGAGCTGGAAATATTATAACAGCCGATAAACCAACGACTCTAAAGAATACTCTTCCTGAATCAAAATATGAGGTAGCCAAGACGTTGAAATATGTAACAAGTAGGTATATTTAAGTAAATTGTATTATATAAGTATTGAAATATATTCTGTACTAATACAATGCCTACGCTGTAAAAGTACTCAATTTTGTAGTATATTTAATATCACTGAAAACTGCTTTTGTATAATTTAATTTTTTTATAGAACGTCATTTTGACAGCTTATTAATTTATTTTTTAAAGGTTAATTATCTAATATCCTATAAGATGGCGCTATTTAAGTTCGATGAATTAATTAAATTTTGAAATGTTTCTAAATAAATAAATAATGATTGTTTAAATTTTACAGTTTTAGAACTACCATATAATAAAAGAAATTGTTGATAGGCCACAATTTGTTTTTGTTTCTGTAACATAATATTCTTAATGTAATTGTTCAATATTATTAGTGAACAGAAATAATTATGAATACCTAATATGTCTAATATTTTATGTAGATAAATATCTCCAGTTTTAAACTTTTAACTTTAAATACTAACAATACTTAACGTGTAAAAAAATATTTTTTTTCAATCATGAATATACAATAAATATTTGTCTTATTTAATGTTAGTTCCCAAAACGTTTCTTTTTTTAATAATAAAAATAATAGTTGACATAGATATAATTTTAATAATCCTTCATTAATGTAATGTGGTAGAGTTTACACGTTTTCTCTTGACATCAACTTCCGCGAACATTTCTCGCACAAGCATTTTATACTGCCAACTTAAAATGAAGTTGCTAAAATGGAAATCCCTACCATTATCTGTCACAATAGTTCAAATTGGTTAAATTTAACCGCCAAATCTAATGCATACTATTTTCAGCTATAAGTGCTAATAATGATTTTTATTCATTTATAGATATTTGTGTATATATTGTGAAGTGAAGTTTTTGGGGAGTACTTTAGTGGTGACGCTAGAAATAAAATGATACAGCGTTACTCGATGGGATTACCTCTGGCCTGTACATCGGATGGGTCCGTGTCTGGCTCTCTTTTCTTTGATGAGATTGGCCATGAGGAAATATCAAGAGCTATCCTCAGGCTAAAAAATAGTAATCACTCTGGCAATGGTGGTATTCCAACAACACTGATTAAGTGTTCCCTGGAGTTTCTAGTGCGGCCATTGCAATATTTATTTAATCTCTCTCTGGATACTTGTACGTTTCCGGTTGTGTTTAAGAAGTCCTTGGTAGTGCCAGTTCATAAGCGGAAATCTTCGTTGTCTATTGAGGATTTCAGGCCTGTGTCTGTTTTGAATGAATTTTCTAAGGTACTGGAGAGAATTGTGTCTGACAGGATTACTAATTTCCTAACTATGAACAGTGCGTTGAGTGATGCGCAGCATGGATTTCGCATGGGCTTTTCCACTGCTACTGCAACATATAGCTTTGCTGACAAAATTTATAAGGCGATTGATAAGGGAATGTATGCATTAGGATTATTTTTTGACTTAACGGCTGCATTCGATACTGTTCGTCACGACTTTCTTATAGAAAAACTTTACGCGTTGGGTATAAGGGGTGGGGTTCTGTCATGGATGAATTCATATCTCACCAATAGAACAATGTCTGTTAGGCTGGATAATGTGACATCAAGAGAATACTGTGTTGAGCTTGGCGTTCCGCAGGGATCAGTGCTTGGGCCGTTATTGTTTATAATGTTTATAAACTGCTTACCTAGACATGTTAATCCAGATGGACTGGTAATGTTTGCTGATGACACTTCAATGCTCGTGATTTCTGATAATGAAGGGGATCTGTTATCTAAAGTGCAGCAAATCTTGACAGCTTTTAGTGAGTGGTGCTTCACAAACTGTCTTTTGTTAAACACTAGTAAATGTGCATGTGTTAAATTTTACAAACGAAAAGGTATAATAAGTGATAGTTTTGCTTTCCCTAATGGTGATAAACTGAGTGTTCTTGAGAACATAAAGTTCTTGGGTGTATTCATCGACGAGCATTTGACCTGGTGCGAGCACGTGGACTATGTGTGTGGCAGACTTAATAGTGCCTACTACGCAATACTTAAATTGAAATCCAGTCTTCACAAAAATTATTTGATAGATGTGTACTATGCTTTGGTGTATTCGGTTCTCTCTTATAATACTGTTCTGTGGGGTAATTCTGTAAATTGCAAACGTGTTTTTGTACAGCAGAAACGTATTTTGCGGTTAATTTTTAATTTGCGTAGTGACGAATCTTGCAGACCGATTTTTGGGAGAGGCCGAATATTAACGTTGCCATGTATATACATATACAAGTGTATTGAATACATAAGGGGCAATTTAGACAGCCAGAATTGTGGGGCACATAATTATCCGACACGTTATGGGCACTTGTTGCGAACTGATCGCCATAGAACGGCGAGCTTTGAAAAATCACCGGCATATGCGGGTCAGATTGTATATAATAAACTTCCATCAGATATAAAAGATGTGCGTGACATGGGAAAGTTTAAATCAACTGTGAAGCATTATCTCCTATGTAAGTGTTACTACTCAGTTAAAGATTTCCTGGAGGAATAGTAAGCAAATGGTTTACAGACTTCATATGCATACGCGTTCCTGAATCTATATGAACTTGTTTCGTTTATTTTAATGTTTGTTTTTTTTGTGATATACGTGATATATTTCTTTAAGTATTAAGTAATTTTTTTTTTGTATGACTAATGGCAGTTTGGTCCTTTATTGTTGTATTTTCTTTTATTGTGACGACTCATATACACTAAGTTTGTGTCTAAAATGAATAAATATTATTATTAATATTATTATTATTTAAAATATTATTAATCTAATTATTTTTTCTCAGTCGTTTCGCTTTTGTGTACACATACTTTCTGACAATAACAACTTTTTTTTATTGGATCTAAAAATTGATAGAATCGGTTGCGTTATTGAAATTAAAATAATTTTTTTCTTTGACGGAGAAAAAAGTTTGACGTTTTATCCCTCTTGACAGGTAACAAAATGTCACTTTCTATGAAATTACTTTTTTTCCCGGATATGTACACATATGTAAGAACACGAAGATATTTAATTTTAGACTATTTCATTATACAAAAGTTATATTTGCTTAATGTCAAAAGTACAGTTGTTAAATGTGTATTGTATGAAGGACATTTCAAATAAACAACTTAAGTTCGCAATTTTTTCAACCCAGTCACAGAATTAAATTGACATATAGTTAATTACTTTAAAGGTTTCCTTAGCAACGCAAGTGCAATTTCGCTATAAGTATAGGCAATTTAAAACTTCAACTTTCACATTGATTGAATTTCTGACTTTAATATATTGTAGTAATATGCTTTTTCAATATTAAATCGTCGTTTTTCCCATCACAGAAAAAAATACACGGGTAAAACATTAGCTCTCTGTAAAACCTCGAGCTAAAATCTAATACTTTTTCCCTTGTATAATAAATATCTATTAATTCAATTGACAGGAGCAATGCTGTTGAGTCTCATTGCCTGTAATCTTATTTTAAAACGTTAAGATATTGCAATACCCAAGTAAAATTCACAGAAAACTTTCTAATTTTATGACTCTAGCGGCCTGCGTTCAAAATAGGGGTCGGTTAATTGTTCGAATTTAAATAAATTTATTCCATACTCTAGCCGCTCACTATAGGTAAAACATTTATTTTCTGAAATGTTTAGGTTTCCTCTTGGTATTGAGAGAGAAGAATGGTTTCAAATAATAGGTATGGAAATGAACGATAGAAAACATATTTTCTTGTGTTCTGACCATTTTACACCCACGTATTTTTTAACCAAAACCAGCGCTGTTCGAATTTTGAAACGGGGAGCTAAACTGATGAATGCTTCAACATCAACTATTATATATCGAGTATTACCTACCTTTAGATTCTCGAGCGATAGGGTTGGTATATGAAGGTTATTCCGGTTATTAAACTTATTCTGGCTAAAAAAAATAAAATGATATTTCCAGTTCTTTTTCATCGACTTCAAATCAATTAATGAAAAGTAATCTATTATTACGGGAAATTTCACATGCCCATAAAGCCGGATTTAAATTACGAAATTAGTGGCTTGAAATTCGTTTTATAACACTAATTTGACCAGTAATTTCACGTGTAAACGTTCAGTTTTACAATGCATGCATTACTTTTGTGACACTGGAGTAGTTTCGTGCTATGCGCATATTTTTTGTAAAACTAATGTCATGCAACTAATTTCATCATGTAAATGCGACGCGAAACTAGTGTCGCGACAGCACCTGCGCAGAGTGGACGTGTGGTTTTTTGTTGGATTGCAGACAAATAGGTACGCACCAAAAATGGCTAACCACCGTTGGACAGGCGATAAAAATATACAATTTATCAATGCATATCAACTTAACGAGTGTCTTTGGGATCCGAAACACCCGCAGTATAAAAATAGAGATGCTCGAGAAGCGGCATACAAAAGAATTACAGAAGCCATGCAAATGGAAACTGTTAAAGATGTTGTTAGCAAAATACGAATACTTTGTAATACTTACAATATGAACTTTTGAAGGCAAAAAAAAGTAATACTACGGGTATGGCAACTGGGGACCTATACGTTTCTAAAATACCTTGGTTATCTCATATGGATTTTTTAAAAAATATTGATGGGTATACCAGAGAAAATACAGAAAATGTGGTAAGTTATCATTTTATTCTTTATACCTATTATACATTACATAAACACACATTAATGTTTTTACATTTCATAAATCATTCTGGCTTGCCATTCTAAACTCCCTTGTCCAATAAAATAGTCACTATAATGTTGTCGTATTTGGTGAGCATTTCTGGAATGATTTCCACTAAAACTGCGAAGTGGACTAAATACTTTCTGTGGTATATCCCGCCATGAACCTCCCACTATTTCTCCTGTTTCTGGATTTTCTTCATCAATTAATCCTGGCTGAATATAATTTGATGATCTAGTTTTTAACCAATTATGCAAGACACAACATGCCTTTATAATTTTGTCCACAGTTTCTGGCAGTAAGGGAATAGGCTTTTCAAATATACGAAATTTACTTGCTAATACACCAAAAGTATTTTCAATGGTTCTTCGAGCTCGGCAAAGTCGATAGTTGAAAATTCTTTGTTTTTTAGATAAATTTAGGCGTCGGCTATATGGTGTCATAAGATACTCAGTTAAAGGGAACGCCTGGTCTCCCAAAATAACCATTCCTTCAGGAGCATTCAAAGACTTTTCCTCTAACATATTTTTAAAACAAGATCTAGCAAATATTCCCCCATCCGAAGCTCGACCATAGTGACCCACGTTGATATACCTAAATTTTAAATCACTGTCACAAACTGCTAGGAGCACAATACTAAATGTTCCCTTGTAATTATAGTAATCACTCCCAGAATGCATGGGACAACGTATTTGAACGTGTTTCCCATCTATAGCACCACCACATAGTGGAAAATTACATTTCACTTTAAATCCATCAATTATTTCTCTCCAACTTTCTTCAGTGTCAGGTATCTGTAAAAAGAAAATGAGAACTTAGTTAAATATTTTGTTTCAGACACCAAACATCAATCAAGAAGCTTCTGCTTCTGAATCCAATAGTGAAGAGTTCACTGTACCATGCACACCTACAAGAAACAAAAGGAAAATAAAAGATCCGCTTCTTAAAGCAGTTGATGCGTTAGAAAAAGTTTCTTCGCAGAACTTTTCTAATGTTAGAGACGATGACGAATTTGACCTTTTCGGACGTACTATAGCTCAGCAGCTACGTCAGCTTCCTTTAGAAGCTGCCCTCGAAACTCAGGAGTTGATTTTGTGAACGATAAGAAGACAACGTATTAAATTATCAAAGCACTCGTCATCACAAAGCGGTCCATCATCATCTGCGCCGGCAAGTATAGAGTCTACCAGGATTGAAACCATTACTATACCGGAGGATCAGCAAGTTTCCCAATTCTCCGAGGAAACAGAGTCAATTGCTTCAGCTAGCGGCACCTATGTCACTAATGATACAGACGAGTATTACATATACAGTGACAACATTCTTTCACAAGCAATTTTAAGCATAACGGGGGAGAGCATTGAAATATAATAATGATTAAATATATCAAAATAACTGTTGTTGATTAACCAAATAAAAAAATGGTTTTTCTTACCTCAATGTAGTGTTTCAATTCTTCGTATATTTCGTCCAGCACATCCGGCAAAAATTTCGATATAGTGCAAGGTGGCACTCTAAATTCGTACGATAATGACGTTAAACTATTTCCCGTTGCAAGAAACCGTAAAGTTATTTGAAGTTTCAATTTTGCTGTCAGTGCTTCTCGACAGGTTGTATTCAGTTTAGAGATTTTGTTGGACACTTTAGTTAATAAGAAATTAAAATGATTTTCACTCATTCGAAAGTAGTTTGCATAGCTTTCAGGATCTTCATCTGCCAATTCAGAGATTAACTGTGTTGCACCCAGATGCTTTTTTTCAACCCATCCTCGAATCCACCAACGTCTTTTCTTCCGAGATAACCTTTTTTTTATTTTATATTTTATCATTTCTACACCGACGTTTTGCATCATAAAATACAGCTTTGATTTTGACAGGGCCATTATCTCCGCGATACTGATAATTTCACGACACTATAATTTAAACGAAAGAAGTTTCACATGTGCTAAAATTAGTTTCACGAAACTAGTTCTACCATGCATGACACTTGTTTCGTAATGTAAATCCAGCTTAATGTATCACCTTTAGCGATCCCATTAGGGTCTTCTTCAAAGTCTCCTTCAGAAAATGGGTAACGAGACATGAGCGCCCATGAAAATGTAAAAGAAAGTGGTTCTTGATTCTTTTACTTCTGCTACAAAATCTGCAGTCTACGGAACGGGCGATGAAAACATCTTTAAAATCAACAGCACAAAATAAGTAAATTGCTCAAATGTATAAAAAAAAAAATATTCTTTTACAGGCGGAAGCGGTACACGGGAGATTGTCTAACGGACGAAACGAGACTCCATGAAGAGCCAAAAGAAATTGGCACATTGCAAAAAATACCATAAATATTCAAAAATAGAAACTTACGAACATATTTTCAATGATGACCCATTAAATAATCATGGCATATAGTTATATTAAAACCATACCTTAAAAATAATCCACCACGAAACTAAACGCTTGCAATCAGATGCTGTGAAAGTAAGAAGCTTGCTCACAAAAACAATTTTATTTCAAAATCAATAGACAATTTACGTGTTTTTTATCCGTTTTATTTTTTATTTAATTAAGTATAAAAATAACAATGATCAAAAGTAAACTTTTGTGTAATTACACGAGTGTATTTCATTTTATGCCCAATTTTTCAAGCCGCTTGTTTTGGTTGTTTGGTTGTGCGCTCGTTCCGTCCCCGCTCTCCTGATCCATACAAGTTGCAAACACTTACCTCACCTACAAACTGAAATCACGCTATCTGTAGTATATTTCAATCTCTTTGGAATTACTGTATCGTCAAAATATAAACGTTATGTGCTACAAACAGTCCAAAAAATATCGGTGTAGGATACGTTCATAAGTGATTAATTTAAATATATTCTTAATTAGAATACACTTATCGATACAGAAAATAATGTACGTATTTTATACTTCCAAATTATGGTCCTTAATTAAACAATTGCTTCTGCAACAAGCAAATATACTTTATAGTACCATATGATCATATATTTCTACCCTCTAGAAGGCAATGACATTTTTCTTTTTTGAACTTAAGTTGGTACCATAATTTAAGTTAACTTATTTTGCAGCGTGTGTGTGATATAGGTTATTTTATACTGATGACAGATTAGGTTTTGTCATTTTGACAAATAATTACATACAAACGTTTCAGTTGAAAAAATAAAAAGTTTAAATAAAAACAGCTACAATAAATGTTCAAAGTGAGCTCCTTCATTTTCTATGCATAGCGCAACTCTTCGTCTCATATTATTGAAGGCATTCCTTAAATTATGTGGTGTAATTTCCTCACAGACATTTCGGATAGCATTAGTAAGTTCTTCAATTGTATGTGGACGATTCGTAAATACTCTATTTTTTAGATGTGGATAAATGAAATAGTCCATAATTGTTAAATCCGGAGATCGTGGTGGAAAGTCTACTATTCGATTATCAAAGAATTCATGCAATAATTCCATCGTTTCTCTTGTCTTATGGGCTGTTGCATTATCTTGCTGGAAATATCCCTCGCGGAGCTCATCATCATGTAATTGATTTACAAATGGTAGCAATAAATTATTACGATATCGTTCTGCGTTTATCGTATTATTAAAGAATATTGGACCAATAATCCGTCTACGAGAAACAGCAAGCCAAACGCCTATTTTTTTGTGAATGCAAGGGTGTTTCAAGAATTTCATGTGGATTTTCACTAGACCAGATGCGCATTGTTTGTTTATTTATATATCCTGATAAATGAAACCATGCTTCATCGGACCAGAAGGATTTGTCAAGAACGTCATCGTTATTAATCGTACCTAAGAACCACTGACAGTAATTAACTCTGGTTTCATGATCGATTGGTAAAAGCTCTTGCACGCAATGAAATTTCTATGGAAATTTTTGTAAGTCTTTTTTAAGGATTCTCTGGCAGGTCCCATATGACAGTTGTGTTTGTTGTGAAAGCTTACGAATCGATTTCTTAGGTGATTGATTTATTCGTCCCTCAACATCTGCTATATTTTCAACTGTCCGCTTTAGTGGTCTACCAGCACCTGGTTTTCGAGACACAGACCCTGTTTCACGAATTTAACCACTGACTTTTGAATTAATTGCCGCAAACTGTCATATGTTGTTGGAAAATTTGGAAATTCTGCCCGAAATTCTTCTATACAAGGCTGCAAAGAGTACGACCATTCTCCATTTTCTAATTTTACACCATTCCTAAAGTATGATTCGATCAGAAAAACTTTATGATTTATTGTAAACATTTTTAAGTGTCAATTAATAAATACATTAATGACAGATGAGTTTTATTTATCAGAACATACACATAATGACAGATGTATTTTATTTGTCACTACCAACACGATATTTTCAAGAAATAATTTCATGGCTTGCTAGAGGGTAAATATAAATGATCATATTGTATAATACATGTATAAATTTATTGTATGTATGCATTTTTATTGATTACGTGGAATTTATTGTTATGAATAAATTCCACTTGCATATTATGTGTGAGCAAAAGAAAATATCGAAATAATTATACTTTATAATTTGAGGTTCATTCAACAAAAGAAAGAAGATTTGAAATATATTTTCTAAATAATTCTACAGGAAAATAATATTTTTTATTGTAAAGCATTATAAATACATACATAATACATAGTTACATAAAAAACAGCTGTTTGAATTTAAAATGTAAAATACATGTAAAGGACATTATTATATAAAAAGCTTATTATATAAACTATTGATTAATTATTAGAACTACTCCGAACTCGTGTTATTTAATTACACACTCATTCTCGAACCTGCACCACTATGTGGCCGTGAGGCACAGCCACATTACATGGCGATCCTTGCCTGCCACTAAGGCACATTACACGGCTTAATCAACCAAGCCACATTACATGGCGATCCTTGCCAGCCCCTTAGGGCATAGGACATTACACATCGTTTTGTGCTGTTTTGTGCCGCAAAGCACGAATTTTGTGTTCATCCCCTTCCCGAGATATATCGTTTGAAAATGGCGGCTCCCACGCTTTTGCATTTTCGAAATTCAAATGAGCCATCGTTTTGTTTTCGTTTTGTGCTGTTTGGTGCCGCAAAGCATTAATTTTGTGCTCATCCCCTTCCCGAGATATTCCCGTTTGAAAAGTAGGTCCGTAAAGTTGGGTCCGTTAATATATCGTTAACGGCTAAGCTGACGAGAGTACGAAAGTGTTTAGAAATGTAACATAAAAGTGTAACATAAAAGAATTATTTTAGGAAAAATCTTAAAAATTTCTACCGGAAGTGTCACTTTTACTCTTTGCGCAAAGCAGTTTTTGGATATTATCGCTGAAAATAGAAGGTTTTTCGTAGGCTTCCTAAGTATAGAAAAGTGTTTAGAAATGAATTTTGAATAACTTTTGTCTAAAGACTTTTTCAAAATGTTGAAAAATATTTGTCTAAATTTTTCACAATTTACGTTCACGAAAATTTCTCAAAAATACAAAAGCATTTAAAAGTAGATTCTCAAACAACTTTTCTAGAAAAGTTTTTCATAATTTCTACCGGTAGTGCCACTTTTACTCTTATCGTAAAATAGTTTTGGCTATTATCGCTAAAAATAGGTTTTCGTAAATTTATGAACTATACAAAACTGTTAAGAAATTAATTGGTAATAAATATAAAGAAGTCGTGTGGTAGCCACATCTATTTTTATAATTAATTTCTCGCATTGCAAACTTTAACTTTTAATAGATCTTTTTTAAGTAATATTTTAAATTCAAAACATTTAGTATATTATAATATATCTCAATATCTAAGCTGCTATTACCTGATTACACAGAACATTCAAAAGCTCTTAATTCTATTACCGTTTCTTTCACACTTGGAGAGTGGTAAATAGCGGAAACTAGGTAAGCTTGAAATCTTGAATACTACGAAGAGGCTTAATGGTATCGGATAGGTACATAAATATGACATGTTGATGGACAAAAATAAACAAAATTAGATGAAATATGTAAGTTCAATTGCCATCGTCTGAAATATCAGTGATTGCGTTGATCGTTATATGGACATATAATGGTGCTGTATGTAAGATTTATAGCAAAATAAAAGATTAATCAAATGTTTATAAATTGCGCTCATCCCCTTCTCGTGATATTTATTCACAAGCTGTCTGTGGCTAGTAAAAATACTGTTATATGTACATACATAGTAGTACATATTAAAAGCGACCCATTTTCAAGCTTAAAAACGAGTAGTTTGAGTTTTATGAAGTTTTGTGTTTTTTAAAAATATATTTGTTCGGGCAAAATAGATTTAATTTAATATTTTTTGTTTCATTTAGATGTAGGTATATTTATGTTAATGTATTTAATCCTAGTTTTAAATTGTAAATATATGTATTGTAACGAGCCATCGAAAAAAATCATAATTGGAGTAGACTGTGAAATTGGGTTGATACTTTAACCACTTCCACATAATGACATTTATTATTTGACATTGAAACTATAAGTTTGTGTCAAATTTTTCAAAACTCTTACTAAGAAAATTGTTTGTGTTTAGATGCAAATGGATAACATTTTCAACAACTTCTGTAGCTATATGTAAATTTTGATTATGATTTCGATATTAAATAAATTGTTTGTTTTCTTTTTTGTTGTAGTATCATTTCTATGCCATAGCCTTTTTTTACAATGAAACTGACGCAGGTCGACATTTTGGAAAATTTTATGCGTTGTCATGCTTCGCATATTTTTACTACTCGTATTATTTCAATTTTTGTTTCTCCTTAATATTCTAATACTGTTGTTTTTTTTTATTAGAATTTTGTGAATCTATTAGGGTGCCTTATTTGATTGTTTAACCTTTTATTTAACGTAATTTTGCGTACTCCATTTCTTTCGCTTGTTGCGCCATCTTCTCGACGTTTTGTGTTGTTCCGATTGCAGATCGCTTGACGATTGGGGTCAACCTTATATTGTCTTTCTACCCTTTATTGCGGTTAATTAATTACCGAATTTCCGCTTGTTAGCTTCGTCGATCACTCTTAAACCTTGTTAGGGTTTTTGGGAAATTATTTCCTTTTCTTTCAAATTTTCCGTCCAACGATCTTGTGTGTGACGTATATCGGGCGTCGATCGTTTCATGCGATTCTTCAATCGACCGGCACTTTGTTCGAGGTCCTAGTCAGCGCTAGATCTGTTTTATTTTAGTGTAATACTTAGTTTTTGCGGTAAGCGATTTTTGTTGAAATCTTTTGTGTTATGTCTAATGTATTCCTTGAATCCTTCTAGGGTAATTATTTATTTTGATTGAACCGCCTATTCTATTAAGAATTCTTCCTGCTTTCTGCTGAACACCAACGAAGTTATCAGTTAAACCACGTGGAAGGCTGGACAGGTGTTCACACTATCCCTCGTTGCAGTTCTTTTAATTAACGTTAATTTGGAAGGGAATTCCGGAGGAGAAAAACCACTAAACATCCTCAGTTGCAGAAATTAATTTCGACGTGGCCTACAAAAAAAAGGAAGCTTCTAGAAGGATTTTGCTAGCGTCCAAAATGGCGTTCTCTAGCTCAATGGCGGCATAATGGCAGCTGTATTTCGATAAAATCTACGGAATTGTCTTACCTGTACTACTCCTGTGAAGGCTTACTCAAGATAAGTTTGAAAACTGGTCGATGTAGGGGGCATGCTAAAGTAGGTGCTGTAATTTTATTTCTTGATGTTGGATAGTTCTTAACTTGTTGCTATCCTTTTTAAAAATATATCTAATTTACTGATTGATTAATCATAAGTAAGGCACTAGAGAAGCTAATCGCTTTAATTTTGGGCAAACGATGTAAGTTAACCCTTCTTAGCTTTCACCGTATCGTAGACCTAGATTGTTGAAATCGGGTTTGTTTAAAGGGTTCGTCTTTCGCACGAACTTGCTTATTTATTTAAATCTTTTATAATTTGCTGATCTTAGTTTTACATCGCTTGTTCACTTCTCTGTGCCACCTCATAATTTTGCTCGCAAAAACTTAGATAGCAATCAAGGCATTTTCAATAAATTTTTAGCAGATAGGAGTCTGAACTGCTGAATGCAAGCAATTGCTTGTAATATCTTTAATAAACTGGTTGTCTAGCTTCACCAGCGGCCAGGAGTAGATAGTCTAGATATACTGTACGAGGCTGAGAAACCTCAGTCGGGCCTCCGTACAGTTTTAACATTAACTTGGGGTACGTTGTAGATCTAAATTACTTTCTTATTTACTTAGTAATCTTTATGTAAAGAACCACCAATTACGTATACCTAATTTGTGTTCTACTTAGTTCTTGATTGGATTTTAAATCGATTTTATCTTTAATGATCACAGAATTACTACCTGGTTATACAGGGTGATGTTGTTTTGACAGGATTACCTGTTTTTGTAAACTCTGTATTGCGCCTAGTGCGATTCTTTTGGGGTTTGGGAAATCTATCTGGGAAATTTTGAGCTATATTTTTAAGATTTAATTAGAGCTCATTTTTTTTGCCTTGGCGCATTTAGATTTGTTTTGGGGTTATTTTAAATAATTTGTAGTATTGCTATCTCTAACCATTTATCATTTCTAACATTAACTTTTCTTGCGTCTACTGTTATAATTGTCAAATTTTATATTCTGAGCCTACTTTGACTTGTCATTAAATCTTGTTATTGTTGATGACTTGTGTTTATTTGTTACCTTTCCCTCGAGTGTTTGAGAGCAAAGTATTGTTAGATTTGGGTATCAAGTGGTAAGGGGGGGCATACTCTTTTGCGTTCGGAGCTACCAGGGCCCCACCCGCTTCCGTGTTTACGGGGGGGGCTTTGCAGGGTATTAATACGGTGGCGTCTAATCCATCATCTAGCGACCTTGGAACTCGCGACACTCTTCGAATCAAGATTGAGCTGGCCGACAGAGTATTTACCTCGGGACGTCCAACATCAGGTAGGTCCGGACGAGAGAGGGTTGCCCTGTGGTACATCTTGCAACCGCGAGTAGATTTGTTATATTTTGTTTAGGTCGCAAAAGTGTAGCACTACTTAGCTACCTACCTTCTGTTCACTAACTTTTGGATTATTTTAATCAAATTTAGTTTAGAATATAGTGAATTTCTAAATAAGCGAATCTTGTAGTACCATTGAATAAGCGTGGTAGGTACCTATCATTTTATTCTTTGGAATTTGCGTGTTTATATCTTTGTTATACAATTATCTATTATTAAAAAAATTAGTACTAATAACAATAATTTTAGTAAATTTTATGTACTTATAGTGTCTGTATACCTTCATCAATAGATTAAGTTGCTTTTTTAATACAGTTATAAGTATATATTGACTTTCCGAACATTCAATCCTCTTGAAAATAAAAAAATGCCAAGACCTAAAACAGATAAATTTGGTCGTTTATTGATATTCTTAAATAATCGAAGAAATGATCTTCTTGAAGAAGACGGTAGCGTTAAAAAACCAAGTGCTAAAGTGTGGCAGTTACTCAGTCAAGATATGGGATATGATATGAACTCTAAATCTATTTATACGGTTTTAGTTAGCAATAGGTATGATGTTTAAATATAAAAGTAGCAGAAATACAGTCCAAAAACAATGATGAAAATACCGATATTGATGTAAATGACAATATGAGCAGCAGTAGCGCGAGCAGTTCTTCCGGGTTATTGTCTGATTTGAACGACAACGGTGAAAAATATGACAGAAAGACGTTTCTAATAAGTTTGTCCACAAACGAATGGAGTAGCATTTGTCCTGATAACGCTATACATAAGCAAGGAAAAAGTAAGCGAATTCGACTTATGCTTAAGAAAGGTGTTTGGACAGATTTCATTCAGTCGAAATTCTGGTCACTTACCAGACTTCCATGTGCACTAATCTTTAAAAGTGCTAACGTTTCCGAAGAAAATCCAATGTATTTAAAAATAAAAGCCACATGTAGACTGTTGTTCTGAATTTAAAGGTGTAATGAAACAAAAACCAATCGAAGGAAAGGAAGCCAGAATTGCTTGTAAGTATTTTGGGAACTGGCATATAAGGCATGATAAAAAAAGACATTTTACTGGAGCAACTCGTAAACATGTAGCAGCAATGCTCATAAATACTAACAAAAGTGCGAGTCAATATAGGCGAGAATTAGCTAACGAAATAATGGTTTTTGGAGATGCTGAGCCTTCTCATTTGCCCTCTTCGTGTGTTATGCGCCAAGCAAAATTCTCTACATTAAAGGACTGCCGGCTTGACGATAATTCTATAAACGCGCTGTTTATTGCTAAATATGCTACACCATATAATCGTTACATAAAGGACATTGGTCTAGATAAATTTTTTATTCATTACTGGAGCTCTTCTCAAATACATGTATATAAGGCTTCTTGCAATAAAAATTTGTGGTCAAGAATCAGTATTGACGCAACAGGTGGTGTAGTTAAACGTCTAGTTAAACCAAATAAAGAAAAATCTAGAGTCATATTTCTATGATATAGCAGTATGTGACCCTATTAAGAGGGAGCAATATTCTGTATGCAACATGCTGTCTGAAAGACATGATACAGTTAGCATAACTCACTGGCTTTCTATGTGGGTAAAAGCTGGAGCACCTGCACCTTCATAAATGTTTTTACTACAAAAAGGGAATTCATAACGAAGACGGTTGCTCTACTTCTCTTCCTTTCAGTGAAGAGGAATCTTCACAAAAGAGGATGTACATAACCTGTCATAGGATTCGAAACTCTGATTCAATTCGAGAATTGAATGAGGAAGAAAATTGGGGCGGTTTGGCTTCTAAATCAGTTCGTGCTCGAAAGTCTTACTTAGAACCCAATATTGAGTGGGAAAATGTTGAATTAAGTAATCCTCAAAAACGTATACCGATAGGACTCTTAAAAAATGGTAGCCAAACGAATTTGAAACCTGACAAATTGAAAGAAAAAAGTATATAAGTACAAACACATGTGCCATTGATTCACTTTCTCAAATATATGCATCTGCTTTATGTGACAGTTCTCCTTTTAAAAGCTTCCTAAGCAATAAACAAAATCTCTTTCAGTCCTTAATTAATGCCATGTTGTCTTCCGCCTTTGTGAAATCATATAATATAAGAACGCAAATTTTAAAAAGACTGTTTCCAGTCAAAGAGTTACCGAATAAGATATATCTTCTTTCAACTGAAGTTACGATAACTCAATTACTTAAAAATATGGCTAAATGTGAACTATTAGATTTCTGCAGAACAGAAAATATCTCTTGCACTAACGCACACTGTTTAGGAACAAAGATAATCCGCTATTCCTACTTAATAGCTGAAGTAGACGAACCAGATGAAATAAAAAAACCTATCTGAAAATGTAATTACAAAATATGGAGGGTATGTGGAAGCGTGTACTAGTCCCTTATGTACCGGCAGAAGAACCATAGAAAACAATTTCAACCAACACTATATATTTATTGAAATATGTTTATTTACAGGAGACATACCAAACCTTAAATTAGGTATGTTACCGAAGTCGCTAGTAATACAAAATATTAGATATTTTTTACGTGGCCTCGTTAGCTTTGTTGGAAGTACCCAATTTACTCATACATCCGTAGGGCATTATATTTCATATAATTTAAGACCCAATAATTTGTGGGAGGTTTATGATGATATGCAAACTTACAAAAAAGATGCATCCCAATCAAGTACTGTATTACCACATATTGTTTTATACACGGTTTGAGTGCAAGACGATTGTTGTTCCTCATATAAATAAAGGCTGTAGTGTTTCGGAACGGGTTCATAATTTATTTTTAGTTACGTTTCTTAGTTAGATGCAAATACTGTATATTTTTCCTTATATTGTCTATCTTGTTAGTTGTTAGTATGTATTGTAAAATACCATAGAATATTTCTCATATTTACTAAGCAAAATCACCATATTTTAATACCTAAGAATAAGTCATAAACCAATACATTGGAAAATAGGAGCGACAATAGAATCGCATCCGAGTTTAAATAATTCACTACTAAAGTTTTTAAATATTATACACCGGTCTCACTAAAACAGGAAAATATTGCTGTATATTAACTAAATTGAAATGTTTTTGTTTTTTAATGTATTATATTAAAATGCTCTTGCAAGTACATAATCACTTTCTTGTATACTTCTTATTGAACCGGTATTATAAATAAAAACAATTCCAGAATTCATGAAACATTGGTGTGAAGATTCCCCTGATGTAAGAATATTTAAAAAATTGTTAAAATCGTATTGAGAGACCTCAAAACAAAAAGCAGACTCCCTCCATAAAATTGTTGAGAGCCTTAATATATTTATTTAGAATATATTTATACTTAAAAATATTATTTGTAAGAACATTTTTGTAATTGCTATCAAATATATACAATATCTCAAATAAATACATATTTGTAATGTATATAAAATACATATATACACACATATATATATATATATATAGATATACATATATATATATATATATATATATATATATATATATATATATATCAAAAATTCTTTAAATTCGGGTAAGGGGTCAATCAAAAAACTCCTTTATTAAATTACCCTATATTTCGCAACACTTTGTCGCTTCTTCTGGGTTAACTACAAGATTAATGAGACAAATAACAAAAAATAAATAAGAGTATAAAACTGCTAAAAACACTTAGAAAATGTAGAGTTAAAAAATAATAAAATTGACGTACAAAATAAAAATGATTAGATATAAAAAATAAAGTAACTATAGAAACAAGCCCTAAGAACTTTTAAAAAACATATGAAAAGTTAAAACATGAAAAATAAAAAATATAATGCAATATAAATTAAAACAGTATATGGACCAAATAACAAAACGATTTAAGATCGTCAACTAACAGTCAAACCCAGTATATTAAAATAAATTATACTAAGACCATTAGTATCAGATCTATAATTTATGTTATTTGTCTCCCTGTTGATGTGGACCATTTCTAAAAAGGTTCTTTTTTTATGGTTATTTTCAACGTTTAAGATTTTAACGTCAACAAAATTGAAAGTATGGTCACGATCAAGTGCATGGTCCACCAATGCACAAGATCTCTTACCAATACGGACATCACTTTTATGTTGAGTAATGCGCTGTTTTAGCCACTGTGATGTCTGACCTATATAAACGCCACAACAATCAGAACATGACGTTGTTGACGTTAAAATCTTAAACGTTGAAAATAACCATAAAAAAAGAACCTTTTTAGAAATGGTCCACATCAACAGGGAGACAAATAACATAAATTATAGATCTGATACTAATGGTCTTAGTATAATTTATTTTAATATACTGGGTTTGACTGTTAGTTGACGATCTTAAATCGTTTTGTTATTTGGTCCATATACTGTTTTAATTTATATTGCATTATATTTTTTATTTTTCATGTTTTAACTTCTCATATATATGTTTTTTAAAAGTTCTTAGGGCTTGTTTCTATAGTTACTTTATTTTCTATATCTAATCATTTTTATTTTGTACGTCAATTTTATTATTTTTTAACTCTACATTTTGTAAGTATTTTTAGTACTGTTTTATACTCTTATTTATTTTTTGTTATTTTTCTCATTAATCTTGTAGTTACCCCAGAAGAAGCGACAAAGTGTTGCGAAATATAGGGTAATTTAATAAAGGAGTTTTTTAATTGACCGCTTACCCGAATTTAAAGAATTTTTGATAATATATCACGGTCGATCATTTCTTTTCAATTATATATATATATATATATATATATATATATATATATATATATATATATATATATATATATATTATCAATACCTTATTTACCGTTAGGTGTTAAGGTTGAATACAAAAATCAAACAAAAGTGCAGCCTATCAGAATCTATCATTATTATTTTATTCTAATTTCGTTCCGTATATGATCCTTGCCCATTCTTTCTTGTTGAGTGCCATTCTTTTCGCCTCTCTCCCTGACATTCCCTTTATCATCATGTTTTCATTCTTTATTAATTCGTTTTCTTTCTTTATTTCTCTTATTTCTTCTTTGTATTTACTCTGCTCTTTCTTTATTTGGTTTGTGTCTACTGTTAACTGTTGTAGCATATCTAATATCTTATCTATTTTGGCATCCTTTTTTTGTTGTTTTGATGGTGATCTACTTATTTTTTTACTTTTACTGTAAGCTATTTCCTCTTCGCTATCTCGATCCTCTCCTCGCTTCCTTTTCTCTCCTTCTGATGATTCATCCGTACTGTGCATTTTATTAGTATTTGTTGGTTATCTCACTATTCTATTCCTCCTTAACCTATTTTTAGATTTGCGATGAACTTCTTGCGAAATATATATATAGTAAACCTAATCAGTAGGCGATTAAAGGTCTGTATATTACTTCAAAATATATGTATTTAAGAAACTCTACATGTTTCGGCAGTACGCCTTTATCAAGAGAATACAAAATATATATGACAGGATACAAATGTCAAGTAATTAAGTTGCTATGGTTTAAATTATTCAAAGATACATTCTAGTAATAATAATAAATCATGCCTTATTATTACTAGAATGTATCTTTGAATAATTTAAACCATAGCAACTTAATTACTTGACATTTATACCCTGTCATTTATATTTTGTATTCTCTTGATAAAGGCGTACTGCCGAAACATGTAGAGTTTCTTAAATACATATATTTTGAAGTAATATACAGACCTTTAATCGCCTACTGATTAGGTTTACCATATCATACCAAGGTCACGAAGATATTATATATATATATATATATATATATATAATGTTTTACATCGTCCTTGAGCTCTGTTATTGTTTATCTCTCTCGGGTCGACCCCTCGGAGGCTGACATGCGTCGCGCTACGTTGTGTATTATTCCTAACCTTACTAATCTTGTAAGGGTTATGCTTCTAATTGCAATTACTGGGCCGCTACTGACCTTATTTTTTACTGTTTCTCTTACCTTCTTCTGCTATGTAACTATGCTGCAACTTTCGCCAATATTTAACCATTAATTTCACTTAAATCCTCTTATTCACTTCGCTGTGTGACTAAGCCGATACGTCGGTACTTCGTCGACACCAATTTAATAATCTAAAAATACATATATGCTGGTAAATATAATTTTCATATACAATGGCACATAGTTCAGATGTCTATTTACAAGACGCAATTTGACTTTTAAACATAATTAATATTTATTACAAGTAAAATTCACAGCAATATGTAGTTTTAAAATCGTTGCACTTAGTTATCTTTTTGCTATTTTAGATGCTATAAAAATTATAAAAATGCCAAAATCCGCAAAACACGATGAAGCGGCTCTATAAACACTAAAATATCACATAGAATTCATTTTGATAACATTAATGTAATACTTATATAAGTATTGAAATGTAGATTTTGTTAGCAAATCAAATTGTTAATATTTATGTTAATAAAATAACAAAAGATGTACCTATTTTTCGTAATGTAGTATCCAACAATGTATAATAATAAATAATGCAAGATTTTTTGTAAAACAAATTGTTTCTTGCCTTTATTTAAGCTAGTTTCTTATTCAATCTTATTAAGTACTTATTATTTACTTATCTTTGTTAGTGTATAATGTTAGCTATTGCATTATTGTTTCATCTATGTATTATTACAATAGTTTTGAGATTTATGGCCTTATGGCATATCATATATTTCTTTAGACGGAATAAACAAATACCACAATTATTTACATATTAATTCTTCTTTTTCTACAAAATGTTTTTTTATGTAAGTGTAGCTGCATTTTGCATTGGCGTATTTGAATTTTGAAAATTCGAAAATGTGGGAGCCACCGTAAAGTTGGCTCCCAGTTTTCAAACGCGAATATCTCCGGAAGGGGGTGAGCACAAAATTCGTGCTTTACGGCACAAAACGATGGCGTATTTGAATTTTGAAAATTCGAAAATGTGGGAGCCACCGTAAAGTTGGCTCCCAATTTTCAAACGCGAATATCTCCGGAGGGGATGAGCACAAAATTCGTGCTTTACGGCACAAAACAGCACAAAATGAGCACAAAACGATGGCGTATTTGAATTTTGAAAATCCAAAAATGTGGGAGCCAACTTTACGGACCTGATAGTGACACAGGTGACGCTTTATTTTTAGAGCGTCTTTTGGTTAGGATCAGTAATTTTTCATTAAACAGTTTCCTTCGCGTGTTTTTGTATATTTTACTATTATTATTAATAGTATTTTGTTATCCACATCACAGCTAATAATACCTACCACATAAAAGAGTGCGGTCATAAGTAGTAAATAAAATATTGTGTTAGTGTTTAGTTTCTAAAAGAATTGCTTGTAGTTTTCGAAATAGGAAAGGCTGGTTGTGTCGTATTTGGATGCGGTCCTTCAAAATCAGATTCTCGTCATTGTTTTCCCAACCCTGCAAAGTACGACGAACTGCAAGAAATGGCTATCATTTATAGGAAACAAACAACCTCTTGAACTTACCGATGAATATGTTGATACGCACTATAGAATTTGTAGTAATTATTTCTTGAATACTGATATTGGAACTAATAGAATATTTCAAAAAATGGTTTACCCTAAACTGTTTCTAACAGGTATTGAATATGATTATGTATGTATGTTAATTAAATTGTATATTATGCAAGAATTACAAATATAGACTAATTATTACGAAAGTGAAATTAATAAGCTTCACAAAATTGTTTATCTTTAATTATCCGAAAGGTGCAAATGGAAAGGATTGCAGACCTGTACCCAGTAATGTTACCAATTTTTACAAGTAAGCTTTTTTCATTAACAATATAGATCAAATACATATTTGTTTTTGAATTAATTTTTACTATTACATTTGTTTTAAATTAGTTTCATTGAAATTATTGTAAACCATAGAAACTTTTAAGACTCAAAAATCTTATATAATGAGTAGAGTCTAGATTATATGCAAAATATGCTTTTTTAATCACTTATTTCAAAAAACATTAAATAAACCCAGAAAACTCGTAATTTTGTTGATATACCTTTTAACAACAAAATAATCGAGTTTTCTGGGTTTATTTAATGTTTTTGGAATGAAATATGGCAATTAAAAACATATTTTGCATATAATCCAGACTCTAATAATCAGTAATTTTTTTACAACTTTGTTTTAAATGTAGTACGTATATACTATATTTATTATATTATAGTACTATATTTATTTGATTATAAAAATATTTTGATACTAATTTTATAACTATGTTGTAAAAAAATAAGTTATGCAAAAATATTTAAAACAAAATTAATAAATTTCGAATTCAAATTTTCCCGGGAAACGTTCTCCTTAACCGGTAGATGACTCTCTTTATGGGTTCATCATTTATAATGGGAGCTTACATTCTATACTTGTTATAAATAATTATCTATGCTGCTAGCGAAGGCAAATACGGGGAATTCCCGATCTAGTGACTCTAATACGTAAATATTTCTGGTACTTATTAGTCTATTAATCTTACTAGTAATAAGACACTCATTATACGTAATAACTTACTACGTATATAAGTTCAGTTCATAAAGTGTAAGTTTTCAGTTCAAGGTCAAATTCGAAGCATATGATTCAAATCAGTACTGCAGAGTCAAATGAAGTCAGTATTCAATCGCGGAAACAACCGTTTGTCATCATAAAATATAAACGTCATGTTTCAATATTGTCAAAATTTTACTATGTTACTTGTAATATAACCAAAGAGAGCATATACATAACCTACATGTCAAAATAATAATAATAAGTGGGATCATTAATAGTTCAAAAGTATTGTTTCTTTTCTAGTTCTGTATAAATATATTCTATCCAAGAAAACTATGCCGAAATTATTACTTTAATATTTGAACAAATTATTTTAAATGTTATTTATAATTATATACTCAGGAAAATATTCGATCAAAAATTTATTTAAAAAGAAATATTTCAAGTCAGATATCAATAGTGAAATGCATAGGTATTGAAAAGATCTTTAGTGTTAAAAATGTTTGCATTATTAAGAATGACATACCTACCAAAATCATTTTCTTGCACTATATCTGGGTTAAGAAGATTGGGAATGTATTAATTTGATGAATAATTTAGATTTCTACTTAACTTATATATTGTTTATATTTTAAATAAATTTAAATATATTGGAAAAGAATGTAAAAGTTATGTTCGTAACTCTTTGAAAAAGAATTAAAACCTTTTGAAAGTTGTAAATATATGTTGTCAAATTACATTTATAAAATAAAAGAAACATTTATATAGTCTACATTTAATATTTTATTGTTTCTTAAGAAAATAATGGTATAATAATACAATCCAAATCCATATTATCCTTTATTAGATGAAGATAATATTTAACAAACACATGAGGATTTTCTGATAACTACATTTGATAATTTTGCAGGTTAGTACACTACCAATACAAAAAAAAAAAAACTACACCACCAATAAGAAAAAAACAAACTTCATTCATATAAAACTTTGCCACGAGATCTTTATCATGTAATGTTTCGTTGAACCAGTGGCAGTAATTTCTTCGCTGCTTTATATTATGTGCATGCAAATGATACACATTGATGGTTTTTATGGCAGTATTAATGTAATCATATTAAACTTCTACAAAATATAAATATAAAAATATTTTGTCAAAATAAGATAGTTACCTGCTTATTAATGTTTAGTGAACTTTTATAGAAGTAAACTTCCCTGTTTCATCCAAATAAAACCTCAAAAATATTACTTGTATTATTTGCAGTAGGTATGTTATTTTTAATGTGAATGGAGTATATATTACAAAAATGAATGAAAGCTAGTCAGTTTTTGATTCTGACTCAAAACTTGAGTCATTTACATTATTATTGGAGCAATCTCTGCCCTATCAAGAAATTGCTCCCGCTCATGCAATTTTTTAATAAATTTTCCGTATGCCTAGCACAATTATACCAAGTAATTTCATCACACTGTTGCAAAGCTTCATTCCACATTTCTTTAACTCTTTCATCTAAATATCCATTTCTTCCAATATTTGAATTATAATAGTTTTTAACCTTAGTCCAAATCATTTCAATTGCGTTCAAGTCACAATGGTACAGAGGTAATCTTAAAACTTCATGTCCACTCTCACATTATTTCACCTATAATAAATATCTTCTCTTCTTTATGATATTTTACTAATTGAATTAATTCATTCTTAGTCATTGCAGGTGAACAGCTTCTATCTTTTTTTCTCAACCATTCCATAATTTCTGATTTTTTGAGGAGGTATTTTTATTTTGACTAGCACTATGATAAGGAGCATTATCTATTATTATAAGTGATGGTACCTCAAGATTTGGTATAAGCTGATCATTTACCCATTGCTTAAAGGAGTCACCATTCATTTCTCCATGGTAATCACCAGTGATTGTTTTTGATGGAAAAATCAGACTAACTCCTTTAATGAAGCCATTTTCTGTGCCAATATGTATAATAATAAACCGTTTACTATCATAGTCTTTGGGTTTCCTAACACTTTTATATTATCATTTTGCCAGCATTTCATTCTATTCTCTTTCGAAAAGATTCAAATTTCATCAAGGAACATAACCTGACGTAAAGTTGAATTTAAGTTATTCATATATTCCCTTAAAAATACATTTCTCATTCAGACTATATTTAATTTCTCTGTGAGCGCTCTCCTGTTACGCTCTTTCTTATATTTATAACCAATATCTTTAAGCAATATTGCTAAAGTAGTTGTACATGTATGAACAAATTCTTTCATAGCCAAAACTGCTTAAATTTTTTAAGGTAAGATGTTTTTCTGAAAAATTTTAACATGTAATAAATATTTACAATATATTAAAAACATACTTTCTTCATACATGTCATAAACAGTATTTCGAACTTCCATTTTAGTTGCTTCTGCTAAGTCCTTAGTTTTTGGCTTCTTACAAGACCTTTTTTTGCTAGGAGACGATAAGACTGGATTCTGAATGTTACGATGTTTAATAGTGTAGACCGTTCTACTAGAAATATTAAGGGCTTCTGCTACCCTCTAAAATAAAACTTATTTCATAATACCGCCTTATCTAACTGATTATGTGAATTACCTCATGAACGCGGTCGATGGACATAAATGGTCCACCATTCTCCTTTACCCGTTAATAGGCTGTAAGATTTAATACAAGCTGTTTCGCTTGAGAATCAAGAGGTTTACTTGGCATCTAAGAAATATTCTGTAAAATAAATAGGTTAGAAATGTCAAAGTAATAATCAAACAATTTCGTACTTATTGCCATTAATTGATATTACTATTTATTATCAGTATTGTTCTCAAAAAACCAGATTTTGTAATTTTTGATAAACTAAATATTCAAATTGGAAGAATGCTTAACCTAGAAGTCAGAATACCGTAAACAAAGTCAATAAACAACAATATTGAAATAATTTGACAAGTCGAATATCATAAGACCATCTCCTAGACAACCTATCCTTTTTATTTAATATAATATTTCAAAGACGTACGTCTTAACTCAAAATGACAAACGTTTGTAGTATTACAGCGCGTGTTCATGTGTGTTAGAAAGAGATAAAGTACAATTTGCGGTTCACACTTGGGCAGTACGAACTGAAAACTTATACTTTATGAACTGTATGTATGTATTACATATCTATGTATCAATGATATCAAGCGCCAAATGGTCAAAAGAATGTATAAGGCGATAACTACTTTAAATGCTCAGTCTGTGCTTCGGATTATAATGCTGGTATATATACAGTAAAAAAACATCAAAATACAACCAAACACATCAAGGCTATGAACGCTATAAAAAATCAGCCGTTCATTAGAAATATTGCGCATTTGAAAAAAGCATTGCGCAGAAAACTAAAGAAGCTGAAGTCATGATAGCTGCTTTTATTGCTGAACACAATATTTCTGTTTCTGCTGTTGATCACCTGGTAAAAGTAATTAAGAAAATATCACCGGAATCAGATGTAACAAAACAAATAACATGCAATAGGACTAAGTGTCCCTCAATTATCACCGATATTATTGGCGTTTCCGAATTTAATATACTTATAAATAAATTACAAAACCCCAAGTTCTCTATTATAGTAGATGAATCCACAGATTATAGCAGTACCTACTAAACATATAGCAATAGTTGCTCGTTTTGCAGATAACTTTCAAATATGTGATAAATTTTTGGCTTTACTTCCCATTAGTGATGCTAGCAGTAATAATATGCATTACTTGATAACAAATTTGTTTAATAAACACAACATTTTATACAAACAAAACCTCATTGGTTTTGCAGCTGATGGAGCTAATTCTATGATGGGTAAACATCACTCATTACAAACATTACTTAGTGCTGATGTTCCAGGCTTATTTGTATTAAAATGTACATGTCACTCATTGGCGTTATGTGCATCATGTGCTTGTTTAAAATTGCCTCAGGAACCAGAAGATTTAGTTAGGGATATTTATTCATATATGAAACACAGTTTCAAATGAACAGAGCAATTCAAAGAATTCCAAATATTTGTTGATTCTAAACCACATAAACTTCTATTACCTTCATAAACAAGATGGCTTTCTGTAGTTAGTGCTGTAAAACGAATACTAGAGCAATATAATGCTTTAAAACTATGTTTTCAATCTGAGCATCTAGTTAACATAACATATATAGTTACGTCTTCGAGCAGCGATAAGAGAGTTCCGTGATTCGCTCCATATTATCTCGATTTATCTATGGTTTATCAGTTGTTACATACAAGTATTATATACTGTTCGATTCGCCATCTTGTGAACCATGCAATTGTGGTGTTTGTGTTCTATTATACTCAGCGCAGTTCTTTTGGTAGCAGCATAAACAAATTAGTGTGAGTAAAATCCATGTATTCTTTCTGGCTATCTTTTTTTTTCTTTTTTGTTAGCTATACTCCTTCTCAACTATCCTTGTTCTCACTCCGAGGCTCTCTCCTGTGTGTGTAATTTGTTAGTCACCTCGACGGGCCCCTAGGTGCAGAAGAACTGTGTCCCCGTTTTTTTTTTTTTTTTTATGTCTTTCATTCACTCTGTTTCATTTCTTAAATTCTCTCACGCATAATGTCTTTGATTTGTTGCGCCTGCGGATGTAAAGCTCTTGCTGAAGAGCATAAAATGGCTCAATGTAATGTATGCAATCATTACTTTCTTCATTCTTGCGTGGAGTTAAGCGCTACTGATGTGCGCACGATAAAAACCAGGAAAGGCCTATCATGGTCGTGTCGGGCATGTGGAACGCTGGGTAATAGTATCGCAGAGCTAAAGTCGGCAATTCTTGAGTTAAAAAACGAACTACAATTAAAAAAGTCCGACCCGATAGATGATAATACCTTTGAAGATCTGCTGCGCGAGATGGGTGAGAGGGATGAACGCAAAACAAACCTAATTATATTTCCCCAGAGGCACAGTTGCGAAACACCGGCGATCGTTCAGACCGCGATAAGGGTATCGCTCAAGACCTACTGACGTCTCTCTCAGTAGACGTCCGACTCGATAGTCTCGAAGTCACCCGCATCGGGCGGCGCGGCGATAGTCAGAGCCGTACTCGGCCGCTTAAAGTTAAGCTGAATAGTATCGACGACGTTCCCAATTTTAAAGATTGTTCGATATCACTGGATCGCACACCCCGGCAAATCAATTATTACAAAAATGTAAAAGCCGAACTGGACCAACGTACCGCCAATGGGGAAACTCATTTAAAAATCCGGTACAGCTTCGTTAAGAAACGTGGAGAAACTCCATTATTTGAATATATGTTTAAAGGGCGAGGCCGCGACAATTCTAAATTCAGTATCAATCTCTGATGACAACTACGCGGTAGCCTGGGACTTGCTCAATGAACGATTTGAGAACAAACAATTTATAGTTCATAGTCATATACAAGCTCTTTATAATATAAATAGCATTAAGCGCGATTCATATAAGGCATTACGCGAATTATTAGACAATTTAAATTGGCACTGGCGATCCTTGGAACGTTTGGCATTACCAGTAAATTCATGGGACGCGCTCATTATTTATTTAATATCCACGAAATTAGACACCTCAGCAAAGCGTGAATGGGATGCCGAAACATCTAGTGATATTAACATACTCCCAACACTAGACGACTTAAAATCATTTTTAAATAAAAGATGTAGACAATTGGAAAAATCTAATATTGAAATTAATTCTACGTCGAGCAGTAAAATAAAAACTAGTAGTTTGGTTTCAACAGGTCACGTTATTTGCAATCACTGTGGTAACTCACACTTCATCTCTAAATGCAATTCAGTCTTAAAGTTAAATACGAGTAACAGAATTGATGCTGTAAAGAAAGGGCATTTGTGTTTAAATTGCTTAGGTAAGGGTCATAACATATCATCATGTAAATCGAAATATTCTTGTAAACGGTGCAACAAAAAGCGTAATTCTCTATTGCATATCGATGAAAGGATGACTCCCACTATCAATGACACAAATACCTCACCATCCCAGTCAAATTCAACCATAGTGACACACGTAGCGTCAAGTGAAATTAGTCAGATACTTTTATCTACTGTTCGTTTTCGTGTCGCCGATAGTTCCGGTGTTTGGCGTACTTGTAGAGCTATATTAGATAATGGCTCCCAATCTAATTTAATTGCCAATAAGTTTTTTAAAAGATTACGATTGCCCGGTTCACCCGCACAAGCTACCGTGTCCGGCATTAATCAAAATGCAATAAATATAAAGCGCAAAGTTGATGTACGCGTGCGTTCAAACTGTACGTCATTCGAAGTAACTTTAAACTGTCTAGTTATAGAGAAGATAACTGAAAACCTGCCTATGGTTTCATTTGACTCTTCGTTTCTCAACATTCCCAATAATCTCACTTTAGCCGATCCAACATTTAACAAGGAAGGCGAAATTGACATGTTATTGGGAGCATCCCTCTTCTGGCAATTATTATGCATAGGCCAATTAAGATTAGGCGAAAACGGTCCCATATTACACAAAACTCGTTTAGGCTGGATATTGTCAGGTCCGTCGCCCGCTGTTGAATCTCAACCACACAATAGGGTAACCTGCCACTTAAGCGTAGATAAGCAATTAGAAAGGCTTTGGGAGCTGGAAGAATGTGATTCCCATACAGAAAAACGATTAAATCAAAATCCAAATTTAAAACACGATTATATCGAATTCATGGACGAATACGAGCATCTAGGTCACATGAAGCTGATACAGGAAAACAGTAATGAAAGCGAATATGAAAGTTATTATTTTCCACATCACTCGGAGATTAAGGCTTCCAGTACAACAACGAAAACACGCGTGGTGTTCAATGGATCCGCAAGAACGACAACTGGAGTATCGCTTAACGATATCCAGCACGTAGGTCCACCCCTTCAGGACGACATATTTTCATTATTAATACGATTTCGGCAACACGCATTCGTAATAACTGCCGATATAGGGAAAATGTATCGACAAGTTCTCCTCTCTGATGCAGATCGCAAATTCCATCGTATACTTTGGAGGTCGGATTGCTCTGAAGATATACGATGCTATGAATTACAAACTGTAACATACGGCACGGCGTCCGCATCCTTTCTTGCCACACGCTGTCTTAAACAATTAGTTATAGATTATAGCGCACAATTTCCTCAGGCCTACAACATTATAAAACGGGATTTTTATGTAGATGACCTCCTAACGGGCAGTAATTCAATTGAGAATCTTGAAATAATAAAGGACGAAATTACTGACATATTAAAGTCTGCCGGCTTTAATTTAAGAAAATAGCTGAGTAATACTTCAATCAATTTTGAAAATGCAAATGACTCAGAACACCTCAAACTGTGCGATGATTCTGAATCAAGAACATTAGGGGTTTCATGGAATTCTAGGCTAGATGTGTTAAAATATGAGATTGCGCATTTACCTTCTCCTAGATCTGTTACAAAACGAACCATACTCTCCACTACCGCAAAGATATTCGATCCTATTGGATTATTAGGTCCTGTAATCATAGTAGCTAAATTAATCATGCAAGGGCTCTGGCAATGTAAAGTATCGTGGGATGAATCCATTCCCCAAGATTTACACTGTAAGTGGGTTAAATTCTTAGATGAGGTCTCACGCCCCGTCATTTATAATATACCAAGATACGCTTGGCTTTTAAACTCGAGCGCTATCGAGTGTCACGGATTTTCTGATGCGTCCGAACGCGCTTATGGTGCATGCGTGTACGTACGCTGCATCGACGCTAACGGACAATATTCATCAAATTTATTATGTGCCAAATCACGTGTAGCACCCTTATGGCAAGTCAGCTTGCCGCGCCTTGAACTCTGCGCGGCAGCCCTATTAATAAATTTAATTGAAAAAATTAGGGTGGCAATTACACTCAATTTCACATCGTATCACTTCTGGTCTGATTCCACAATCACTTTAGCATGGATCAAATCCCCTCTCTCGCGCTGGCAAACTTTCGTTGCCAACCGAGTAGCACTCATACAAACTCACAGCCAGCCGCAGGAGTGGTTCCATGTTAGATCTCAGGACAATCCTGCAGATTTACTTTCTCGCGACGCGTCAGCAACAGCGCTGCATGATAACGCTCTGTGGTGGCATGGTCCTAATTGGCTTATCAAAAAAAATGATGAATGGCCTAATGTAAATCAAAATGCTTTAATTCCGGACACACTGCCGGAAGTACGCAAAACTTCACTAGCTGCAAGCGTACTTGAATGCGACCTCTTTGCCAAATTTTCGTCTTTCGTTAAATTACAGCGAATCACGGCATGGTGTATCCGATTTACATATAATTGCCTCAAGCCAGCAGGAGACAGACGATGTGGCCCTCTGCAATCCTCCGAACTACAATCGGCCCTTATATCTCTCGTAAGAATCGCACAATTTCAAGCGTTTCCCACCTACATGAGGAAGTTCGAAGTAGGAGAAGAACCAAAATATACTAACGATCTAATCGCTCTCTCTCCCTTTGTTGATGATGACGGTATTTTACGTGTGGGAGGTCGTATTACACAATCAAACTTCTCATTCAGTAAAAAACACCCAATCATATTACCAAAAAATCACCTTCTGACTGATCTCATTATAATGTACGAACACAAGATTCTTTTACACGGCGGTGCGCAAGCAGTATTATACTCTTTGAGAGAGCGTTTCTGGCCAATTTCTGGCAGAAATATAATAAAGGGTCTAATAAGAAAATGTATAACTTGCTTCAAAGCTAAACCTGTGCCGAACCAATATATAATGGGCAATCTTCCCAACGGCAGAATTACACCTTCAGGTATTTTTCAAAAATGCGGTGTCGACTACGCTGGCCCTTTTATGTTGAAAAATAAAGATTCTCGCGGCAGCAAAAACTATAAGGGTTATATATGTTTATTTGTTTGCATGGTTACCAAGGCTGTCCATCTAGAGTTAGTAAGTTCCCTCAGTACTGAAGCCTTTATCGCGACACTAAGGCGCTTCATTTCGCGACGGGGCAAGCCGTCTGATATATATTCCGATAATGGGTCCAACTTCGTGGGCACGGATAGGAAATTACGTGCATTAATACAAATTATAAGGGGATCCGATAGTCAAAACTTTAACGCCGAACAAGGCATCCACTGGCATTTCATACCACCTCGATCTCCAAATTTCGGTGGGCTCTGGGAGGCTGGTATCAAATCAACGAAATCACATTTAAGGCGTGTTTTAGGCTCTGCGTCTCTAACATTCGAAGAGTTCACGACTGTATTGACACAAATAGAAGCAGTTTTAAATTCACGCCCATTATCCCCCATCTCCAATGATCCTAATGACCTGAATCCACTTACCCCTGGACATTTTTTAATTGGCCGGCCAGTAACGGCCCTCCCGCAACACGCATTGCTGAAGCTGCCTGATAATCGCTTATCGGCTTATCAGCGTTTGCAAAAATTAACCCAACATTATTGGTCACGATGGAGCAAAGAATATGTGAACGAGCTTCAAGTTCGCTGCCGGTGGAAGAACAGCAGGCAGTCTCTTCTCACCAACGGAGCTTTGGTCATCATTCGCGAGGACTACCTTCCCCCTTGTCACTGGAGATTAGGGCGTGTCCTAGAAGTTCATCCAGGCAGCGATGGCGTCATCAGGGTAGTAACCGTTAAAACAATAAGTGGTATAGTGAAACGTTGTGCTACGAAAATGTGTGTTTTGCCCATAGATTCTAACTAATATGTTACTGACATTAATTTCAACAACTTTTGTAGGGACTGACATTAGATTTAGATATTCCGTTTTACATTTATTTTATTTAGTTCTTTAGCATAAGATAGCAGCTACCACTGTAATAATAAGTCCTATTGAAAAGATATTGCATACTATTTCAAGGAGGCCGGCATGTCCAGAAACCTGGAAAACGTTTTTAATTAATAAGTTTTTTAATTAATCAATTTAATTCTAGGCATGTAATTCTATGTATTCTAAGATTTCTTTTTAATTTTGAATTTTATTACTTCATTCAGAGGGATCAGGCATTCCCCGTTATTAACGTTTATGACAGCGTTAACCCCAATATTATATCATCCCTTTTAGAAATGTATTTAACACGAATTTATCAACTTAGTTGATGGTTATTTATTCCGGGCTTTTACTATTTCTATTATTCCTACTTAAGGTATAGCAGCTAAGGTCACCGTATGTATAGTAGGGTGGAGCGAAAATGTAGCGTTTTGAATTTTTTTCAAAATTTGATAAGACTTGGATGGTCAAAAGTTGTTACTCCGTATACTGATTGTGCCCTTAGAATTTGCAATAAATCGAATTATATCTTCAGGTGCCACGGCGACCTTAAAAATTGTAAAAAAAAATTAAAATTACGCAAAAATCAATGCTTATGCAATTTGTGTTTCGTTCAAAATATGATTGAACTTGAGCCAAAATTAAATATTTATGCTATCAGTAACGCCCTGAAAAAATGTCATAATTTCAAACAGATTTCTTGAGGTGCCACAATATTACTGAATTTCGAAGATTTACCACCAAAATCACACATATTTTCCAGTTTTTCGTTTTCTTAATTATATAATTATATTTCTTTTATTATATAATTATATTTCTTTTATAATTATATTTCTTTGTTTCAGATTAGGGCAAGTAATATACCAAATAAAATGGCAACTTTAACGCGTGCAAAAGATAGTAACTGTCCGTTATTTGGAGTTGGAGTACCATTCAATGAAAATGTTTTACCCACATATGGTGATATATTGAGGCAGTATATATTTACACGTAACTACTTGAAATTGGAAGGTCAGTTAAAGGAGCCTACGTTTTCAGAAGTAGTCAAAATTATCGTCCCTTCTCTTGAAACTCTTTGGAAGAAAGCGTCCATACCTATAATATCTACTGAACGCATTATTGAAAGAATCCGTGACTACCACTGTAAATACAGAAATCTTATGAAACCTTTCAAACAACGATCCAATATTCCCAGTTTTATAAAGAAAACCGAAGAATTTAAAGATAAATCGAAAGTTTTGTTCGACATTGCTTCATGCAAATGTAAAAATTGCGAAAAGTGCATTTGCGAAAAGAACAAAAAAGTTCCTGTGACGGAAAGATTGTTTCTACTAGACCAAAGAACTGCAAGAAAAATGATGATAGGAAATATTGATAACAAAACGACAAAACAGCTCCAAGAACGGGAAAAAAGAAAACTGAAACAAGAACAATCGCTACAAGAAGCCAACAGTTCTAAAATGCAGAAATTTGACAAACCCGATAAAGACACATCCGTGGAGTTAGGTGATAGTCTGTTAGATGATCTAACTATGAATTCAGACTTGCCTTTATTTGAAGATATTACCACCCCCTCTACTTCATCTGGTATTTCCACGTATGGCCAAATGCGTAAAACTCTGCCAACATTAGCTCGTGAATGTGATCGATGGGGTCTTTCTGACCGTGGTGCTGCTGCTGTTTCTTCTGCGTTATTACAAGATTTAGGCATTGTTCATGAAAACGATACAGCGTCTATTATCGATCGCAGTAAAATTAGACGTGAGAGACAGAAATGTCGTAGTAAATTCCAGTGTGATTCCGGGGAAAATGAGGTGCTAAGATCTATTTATTTCGATGGAAGGAAAGATTCATCCAGAAAAAATATTATAAAAGATGGAGTATATCATCCGGTAACAACTATTGAAGAACATATTGTCATTCTTCGGGAACCAAATTCCGAATACTTAGGACATGTTACTCCTCCGTCTGGAAATGCTATTAATATTTCAAACGCCATTACCGATTACTGTTTACTGAAAAAATATGACACTCAAGAATTAATTGCTATAGGATGTGCTGGGACAAATGTCAATACCGGTTATGAAAATGGTGTGATAAGAAAGTTAGAGCTCCATTACAACAAATCTCTGTATTGGTTTGTGTGCTTGCTGCACACAAATGAACTTCCGCTAAGACATCTCTTCACTAGTCTAGACGGCGCAACACATGGTCCTAAATCATTTGGTGGTCCAATTGGTAAATCTTTAAAAGAATTGAAGGACATGAAGGATCTCCACTGCCGGAAATTGATTTAAAGGAATTAAGCAATAATCAGAAATATCTGTATAAGATGGTTCTTGCTGTTATATCGGGTGAATGTAATAAAGATCTGGCCAATATTCGACCTGGACCAATATCACACTCCCGCTGGCTCACAACTGCCAGTCGAATACTTCGTTTATATGTCTCCTCCAACGAACCCTCACAAAATCTGATCATTTTAGCTACATATGTAGTAAAAGTGTATGCACCGGTCTGGTTTAGTATTAAAGTTAAATCAGCTTGCTGGGAAGGTCCAAGACATTTGTGGAAACTCATCTTTTTAACTAGATATCTTCCAAAACATTTGAAGGATGTAGTTGATCCAGTTATCCAAAGAAACGCCTATTTCGCGCACCCGGAGAACTTATTATTGGCTATGATTAAAGATAAAAGACCAAATATTCGGAAACTTGCCCTTTGTCGAATAATACGTACAAGAGAGCAACAGAGGCCTAATTCAATACGACAGTTTAAAGTTCCCGTGTTAAATTTTGATGGCCAAGAATACTACGAGATGATAGATCATGAGTCTTTTAAAAATATTGAACCTCCCTTAACAAGATCACTTACAACAGCCGAAATTAAAAATTACATAACTAACGGCGAAGAAATGATAACTTTTCCCAAACTTGTGTGTCACACTCAAGCCGTCGAACGCTGCGTCCGTTTGGTGACAGAAGCTGTAGCAGCTGTAGGAGACTTAGAAAGAGGTGGCTACATTCGATCGAGGCTGATGTCTAGATCTATCATGCCACGATATAATAAGAAATCGGAATACAAACTTATGTAGTAGTCTAAACTTATTATTTTAAATGTTAAATGATAAAAATGCGTTTTTTGAAATCTTCTGTTTCTCATTAATTTAGTTTATATATTTTATGTATGTACGCCACTGTCGTTGAATATGTCTATGTTTAGTTTAATAGTTCTAAATAAAAATTATAAGAGTTAGGCTAGAGCTTATCTTCCGTAAAAGAAATATAAACTTCATTTTAATTAAATGTGATTTTCCTTATTTTTACCAAATTTGGATCCCTTTGTGGCACCTCAAAAGATGACGACACTGTCCTAATTTTTTTTCTGTGGTCCTTTTCATAGCTTTGAGTACTTATTTTTGGCTCAAGTTAAACTGTATGTGATATCGACAAGTAATTTAAACAATTAATACAATATATCAATTAACCTCATTTTATGAAACAATCAAGGTCGTTGTGGCACCTTTAAAAATCGGCAAAAGCTCATTGATATAAAAAAATTTTTTTTCGCTCCAGCCTAATGTATAGGTACCTCAGTTAAGCCTTTTAATGTTCAAATCCAAAGTTTACCGCCTATTGTAATAGACATGCCGTTGTCCGTTAAACGAGACGAACCTTTTACAAAGTTTTATTACGGTCGCATTATTAAGGGCCTTTGGTATTAAACAATACCATTTCGGAGACACGATGTATCTCAAGTCACGTCTGGGTAAAACCAAGAAACTAGCTTGTTTCGACCAATCGCAAGTGTATTATGATTGGCATTCACCTTTACTTGTCTAATACATTTCAGAATACAGTTAAGTTTGCTAAGATCCATCAAGGGGAATACACGCGCTATTCCAAGCAACTTCAAGCGTTACTGAAATTAGATATGTAACCGAGTTTTTGTAATTATATATTTGCTGTCGCTTATGTAAATTTAGTTTTTGTTTATTACTTAATAATTAAAGAGTGTTGTGCCTTCAACAAGTGTTTTTTTTTATTCTGCGAACTACTGAGCGAAAGAAGAACTTCTATTCAAAGTTGAATTAACGACAATATTCAACGAAATTTAGCTATTGCGGATTTACGACCCGTGATTACGCAGAAGTGTCAAACCCAGCCACATTCGCCCAAAACAATAGGAGAAGCATTTTATTCACATCAGATAAGCTTCTACGCGTTTTGCTGTGTAGGTATGTCATCACGAAACCATAACTTCTATGTGTGGACTGAAGATTTAGCTGGACGTGGATCAATCGAAGTCGGCTCGGCTTTGCTTCACCACTTAGATACTTTGGATTATACTGATATACACCAAATTCGATTGTTTTGCGACGGCTGTGCCGGCCAGAACAAAAACTCACACATTGTTCATACATTGATGTTTTGGTTGGAAAATAAGTCTCCAAAACATGTTTCGGAAATAACTATGACATTTCCAGTACGGGGTCATAGCTTCATGGCAGCAGACAGATGTTTTGGCAGAGTGGAGAAATTGTTAAGAAAACCCTATTATAACTTCGAAAGAGGAATATGTACGTTTATATACTGAAGTGGGAGAAGTAAAAACGCTAGGGCAGGATTGGGAAATCTACGATATAAAAAAATTAGAAGATGTATATAAGAAGGTAAAAGCTATCTCAGATGCTAAAAGGATTAGCATAAAAAAACAGCCGCCAGCAAGCCAAGGAAAAGTCAAAATTACAGTGACGACGTATGACTATTATAAAATTAATACACCGAAAGATTGCAGTGAATCATTAATAAAAAAAAGGAAAAGCTAATGTAAAGATTGAGTTGCAACGAATGGTACTAAAACATTGCTTACCGGATAAAAAAAAAACCTCAGGAACCTAATGAAAGAAAATTTTGGCAACGATTGGGAATCACGTCAAGACCTACAATGGTACAAAAGCCTACTGAGTATGGCCCAAGAGACAAACGAAGACAATTTCGATCCCGCTGGGCCTAGCGGTGAACAATGTGACTGCCTTTATGAGGAACCGGCCATTCTTATTTGAGTTTTTGATTTACGTTACGCAGTCTGTTAATTTTTTTCAATACACAATAAAATTGTTAATCAATTTGTCTAATTTTTAGCCATATTTTTATTTGTTTTGATACAAAAGCGGAAAAATCCAATGTTTTTTGCATATTACAGAAAACATATAGCAAAAAAATAAAAATAAATACGCACCATCAATGCATTGTAACTAGTTTAATATGTAGAGATAAACTGGTTCACTCTAACAGCTTGAGCCACGGAGCAGCACGTTTTTCTCATCTCCTGAACATTTTAATAAAATGGATATATCCGCTTTTGCACGCAAGCTCCTCATTTATTTTAAAGGTTAACAGGTTAAAAGAACAAATGGAGAATTTAAGAAAAAAATGTGCAGCATCTAAACAAGATGCAGTCAAAGAACTAATGGATAATTTACCAGATAATCAGAAATTAGCTGTAGAGGCATGCATTGCTGCATCTAAAGCAAAAAGTACCAAAGGAATGAAGTATACTTCTAAGTGGGTTTTGGAGTGTCTGCTTTTAAGAATTAAAAGTAGCAAAACATATGAACATATAAGGAAACATAAAATTCTGACGTTACCCTGTATTCAAACTTTAAATCGCTACATAAAAACAATTGAAGGAGTGTATGGTTTTCAAAAATCCGTATTTGAAGCACTAAAGCAAAAAACTAAATCAATGGACTCACGACAGTGTCGAGGTAAATATTATTAGTATTTTAATTTCAAAAGTAAATCTTTGCTTATAATAATGTATATGTTGGTATTATAGGTGTGTTACTAGCTGATGAAATGAAACTTTCCCAAGCAATATCCTTCAATAAACACAAATTACAAGTCCAAGGATTTACGAATCTTGGAAAATATACACCAGAGCACCAAAAAAATAAAAAAGGCGACCATGCGTTAGTGATTTTATTTCAGCCATTTCAAGGCAAATGGGTTCAATCTTTAGGCTGCTTTTTGAGTAGAGGATGTGCATCAAGTACTATGCTTCACCAGATTTTGCGCGAGTGTATAGTTTTGGTTGAGCGGAGTGGATTATGTATAGATGCGATCACATCAGATGGCGCAACCTGGAATCGTTCCATGTGGGATAAATTTGGAATAACCTTTGACAATGTTGGTTGTCAGCATCCATCCGATTCAACAAGAAGATTGTGGTTTTTCTCAGATTTTCCTCATTTAATAAAAAATCTGCGAAATTTTATTACTAAACATGCTGAAACTTGGGTATGACGATCTATTTCTTTTATGTTCAAATAATTATTGTTGGTTCCAGACTCCTGATGGTGTCATTAAATTAAAATATTGGGATGCTTTATTGGAAATTGAAGATCCAACAAGTTTTGAATTAAGAGCAAATTACAAACTGACTGATGCTCATGTCAGACCTAAGTATTATCAAAAAATGAATGTTGCCTTGGCATTCCAGGTAAATTTAAAAAATTGACAACCATCAAAAAATCTTTTATGCATATATTATGTTATAGTTCTTTGGGGTCGCAGATATTATGCAGTTATTTGAAACACACTATCAGAAACTGGAAGGTTCTAAAGCTACACAAATATTTTGCCATAGAATAAAAAAATTAATAAAGGCAATGAATTGCCGGACACCAAATGGAGCTTTAAAAGTGAATAATGACATTTGGAAGGTATGTAGAACATTCATTATATGAAAATAAGATGTATAAAATTATTTATTAATTTTACGTAATAAGCGATTTTTTAAGTTACCTATGTGAATGGGAAAGAGAAACTAATAACAAAGGTTTGCAATTTCTTTCCAATTCAACGTCTTATGGTTTAAAAGTTTCACTGAAGGGAACTTTGGAAATTGCTCATTTTCTTATTGAAAAGTGCGATTTTAAATTCATCATGACGGTAAGACTGAATCGAGATGCTTTGGAGGTACCACTTTCTTAATTTAAAAGCTTTTTTTTGAAAAGTGTGTTTTAGCGCATTTTTGGAATGATGCGAAGCTGTTGTGGATCCAATGACCACCCAGACTCAGTCTTATTTATTCAAATGTACAAGTTAATGTCAACATATTCGCTAATCCAACCCCAAAAAGGAAGTAATGTGTCTGGAAATGATACTATAGATGTTGTTAGAGACATTTTTATCTTATTCATTTTGTTTCTTACGTTAGAATTATAGATATACGCAACAGTGAAGGGCGTTTTATAGTAGCGCTTCCATTTAAGGAAAATGCACCTACCTTAGGAAATTCACGCGATCACGCACTAAAGCGCTTTTATTCACTAGAGCGCAGACTAAACAAAAATCCGAAACTCAAGCATGAATATACATTATTTATGGAGGAATATCTGACATTAGGTCACATGAAGCGTATAAGTAATGAAGGCATAGACTTCTTAGGTTCACATTTTTACCTTCCTCATCATCCCATTTTAAAAGAAAACAGCTTAACCACCAAGGTTAAGGTAGTATTTGATGGTTCCGCTAAATCTACGACGGGAGTTTCACTAAATGACACATTATTAGTCGGTCCTAAAATACAGCAAGACATATTCGATATTGTTTGCAGATTTCGTCTACATAAATATGTTTTAACAGCGGACATCAAGATTTCGTCTACATAAATATGTTTTAATAGCGGACATCACAAAAATGTACAGGCAGATACTTGTAAGCGAAAGTTGTACGCCCTTTCAGCGCATTCTTTGGAGAGATGATGCCCGTAATAAAATTGAAACATTCGAATTAACTACTGTCAGTTACGGCACATCTGCGGCGTCTTTCTTAGCTATAAGGTCATTACAACAACTCGCGCGCGAAGAAAAAACTTATACGTCAGGTGCAAAGGTTATTATTATAGACTTTTATGTAGACGATTTGCTAACAGGGGCATATAATATTAAGGAACTTGAAAAAATTAGGGATGAGATAATAAAAATATTAGAAAGGGGTAAATTTGAATTGCGGAAATGGGGCTCTAACGCGGCAGAATTATTAGAAAAAATACCCGACAAAATTTTCGAAAATAAGGTTCTTAATTTAGACAGGGATGAGGGAATCAACGCGTTGGGATTACAGTGGGATCCCAAACTTGACGTGCTAAATATTCAATACAATCTCCCGAACGTAAAAATGTAATCACAAAGCGATCCGTTTTATCGCATATTGCAAAAATATTTGACCCATTAGGTTTAATAAGTCCGTTTATAATAAATGCAAAGATGTTGATGCAATCGATATGGAAATTGAAGCTAAATTGGGATGAGTCGCTCCCGCAAAACATACAAAACGATTGGCTTCTCTTTCTCGATCAATTAGAACAAATAAATGAGTTTCAAATACCCAGACATGTTGCAAACGAACAAGGTAACAAGATATTTGAAATTCATGGCTTTTGCGACGCCCCCGAGAGGGCGTACGGCGCTTGTGTATATGCAAGAACAATCAACAACTCGTCAGAAGTTTCGTGCAAGTTAATGTGTTCGAAATCCAAGGTCGCCCCATTAAGGGCAATAACCTTGCCGAGACTCGAATTATGTGGAGCATTATTACTAGCGCAATTATTACAGAGGCTAACGAGTACGATGGACGTAAACATTAAGGAAACATACTATTGGACAGACTCCACTATAGTTTTATCTTGGCTGTCATCTACTTCCAAAAAATGGAAAACATTTGTTGCTAATCGGGTCGGTGAAATTCAAGAAATATCTAAAATATCAAATTGGCGTCATGTAAGCACGCATGATAACCCGGCCGATATAATTTCAAGGGGAAGCTGTCCGGTATCGCTAATGAATGCGTCTATTTGGTGGAACGGTCCTACATTTCTGCGAAAAACCCCAGGTCACTGGCCTACTACAAATTTGTCTGTAAATAATGATGTGCCTGAAACCAAAAGTGTTGTTGCTACTATTACAGTCAATCAAGATAATAATGAAATATTTGAAAAATATTCGAATTTGCATAAACTCACACGCGTTATTGCTTACGCTATGCGTTTTAAAAACAATATAGCCTCGCGCCTATCAAATCAATTTCATAAAATCAACACCGGCTGTCTTAAACTTTCCGAATTATCAAGCGCAACGACAGCATTAGTGAAAATACTACAAAGACTAGCATTCGTGAGAGAATATGAGCAGTTAGTAAAAAATAACAAGATACATGCTAAGAGTAATATACTATGTCTCAATCCGTTTCTTGATACTGAAGGTGTGATACGAGTAGGCGGACGTCTAAAGCATGCTAATATTAACTATTCGCAAAAACACCCAATATTATTGCCAGCTAAGCACGCATTTACTGAATTAATTATCAGGAATGCCCACCTTAATCATTTGCACGCTGGAACGCAATTGACTTTAGCTGCTGTGCGATCCAGATATTGGCCCGTGTCCGCTAAAAATGCTGTAAAAAGGGTAATACAAAAATGCGTAACGTGCTTTAAGGTAAACCCAAAGGGCCTCGAGTACATAATGGGAAATCTTCCCCCGGATCGCGTAAATCTTACGCGAGCATTCCAAAACGTTGGTGTGGACTATTTTGGTCCCCTTTACATACGTGAGGGCAAACGCCGGAAGTGTAACACTTCTTCTAAGGCTTACGGCGCGGTTTTTGTATGTTTTGCTACTAAAGCAGTACACTTGGAGCTCGTCTCGCAATTAACAACCAACGGATTTCTAGCCGCTTTAAGGCGTTTCATGGCAAGACGGGGAAAGGTTACCAATATTTACTCAGATAACGGTACTCAATTTGTAGGTGCTCAAAGGGAATTACGCAAACTATTGAGCGAATTTTTATCCCAGCAGAATCAAGAATTTCTGCAAAGAGCCCTTGCTCATGAAAACGTAACATGGCATTTTACTCCCCCGCGCGCGCCTCATTTTGGGGGTTTGTGGGAAGCGGCGGCAAAATCCGTAAAATATCATTTAACGAGGGTGTTAGGAAAACATTCATTAAATTATGAGGAGATGAATACACTTTTAGTGCAAATTGAGGGTATCTTAAATTCTAGACCTCTAACTCCTTTGTCCAATGACCCTAGTGACACTTCCGTTCTCACCCCGTCACATTTTTTAATTGGAGACTCCATCACTGCCCTGCCGGAGCCGGGCTTGACACATCTTAAGATAAACTCTCTGTCGAGGTGGCAGTATGTTCAGCAGTTAAGAGATCATTTTTGGAAAAGGTGGCGTAACGAATATCTGAACCAACTTCAAACAAGAACCCGATGGAAATCTACCCACGGAGACCCATTGGTACCAAACCAGCTGGTTTTAATAAAGGAAGACAACACACCCCCCTGCAAGTGGCTTATGGGACGCATCCTACAGCTGTTTCAAGGCGATGACGGTGTAGTACGTGTAGCGGATCTGTGGACAGTGCGTGGTATAGTGAAAAGACCCATTTCGAAAATATGTGCACTCCCTAGCAAGGAATGAAGTAAATAGCATATATATATTGGTTATTGAAAGCTCATGCTTTCAAGGCCGGCGGTATATGTTAGAGACATTTTTATCTTATTCATTTTGTTTCTTACGTTAGAATTATAGATATATGTTCTTTTATTATGTATTAATTATACCTAGAAATATCAAGCGAGGCCTTGTTCCCAAATGTAATTTGTATACAATTTTGTATACTAATATTGCTTTATTACTCAAAGCCCACAGTATAGGAAATATTTTCTCTTCTATTGTATTGAATTCTATTATATTTAAGCCACATAAATATTTCCCTATTTGTAGAATGTACGAAACTTTCTCTATTGGAAAACTGTTAACCGAACCTTTTATAATAAATATATTTTATATTTATTCTGTTAGGTAAGACTACATTTTATTGTAGGGCGGCAAAACTGTAACTATTTACGACAGAGAAGCGGCATATTCACAGAAGAATCTTTATTTTACCATTCATTTTTAGGGTTTCAGAACATGGAAATTATTCGTCATGTTATAATCCCCTTACAACCTTCTGTGAATATCGGCGATTCGATTGTTATCAGCACGAACTGCAGTAAATGTTTACTGTCTAAATTTCATGTATTTTTCAAAGTGTATTTTACGTGTATTTTATATGAGTCTTAAGGAATTCGCAGAAATACAAAATTATCTTTCGCTTAGCACTTCCTACTCTTCCGTGGACTAGTGGAGGGGTAAAAATCAGTCAAATTTCCTTCGAAGAAAGAAATTAAAAATAAGACAGTTCTATCAACGACGCGAAGGCGAAAGGTAATACCTTTCCAAAGCAAAGAATGCCCTTGCATTCATCTACATACAAGATAGTTCTCACAGTTGCATATAATTTCAATAATCAGTGTTAGCTTTAAGTCGTTTATTAAAAGTGTTAAATAAAGTTAATTAATTTAAGATCCGGCTTTTATTTAAAACTTAAAGTTACATTAGTGGTGTGCGCCTTACAAACGCACACAAGGTTGCGAATCAATCAAAATCAAAATACAAACGGCGTGTTACCTAACAGCACAAAGGCTCTCAAACCAGGGAGGCTAAAGGATGTCTGCAATCAATCAGAATGCAAATAACAGTGAGAGGCACAAATTGATACCCTTTTGGATCAGAAAGCTGATTTGCAATTGCTTTCTGATGCTGACACTATTCTTCAAGAACATAGTTATTTCGGACATGACAAAAGAGAATATATAATTAGTTACATGAGTGGATATGTGGACCGAAAAACTCAGCGCTTTGCAGTATTTACAAACAATGAAAACCGTTCTAAAGTGTGCAGGAACTGTATTGAAACACTTCAACGGTTTCCTACTAATCGGATTCCTGGAAAGGATCAACTGATTGAGATAAAATCTAAAGGGCTTCTTATTCATCCTTCTTCTTCCATGTATACTCTCATTTCCACTCTTGAAGAAATTATTCTGAATACATTAGAAAGAAAAGCACTGAATTCAAACACTCTCTTTGATATTATGGAAACTGCTGAAAATGATCTAATGTCCTTACCTCTTGTTGGGTGTGAACATCATAAGCACCTACTTACGAGTCGTATAATTTCCTTTTATTTAACTGTAAGAATGTATTTTATATGTAAACAATCAAATAAGAATGACAAAGGGAAAGAGTGAAACTAAAGAAAAAAGAAAAGCTTCCAAGTTATGAGTTTTTTTTTTGTGTTTTAACTGAAACTATGTATAAAATATAAATATATATATATATATATATATATATATATATATATATATATATATATATTTGTTTATAATAACGTAAAAGACCATTTACATTAATTATTATATTATAAAACTGTTCACAACGCTGAATTTTCCATATGACACCTTACAATTGACGACGATAATGGAACACTAACGCTGCAGGTGTCCAAAACGTGTACTACTAACTGGCCAGCGGAAATTCGGCCCATTTCCGATACTAGGAGACGAGTCTCCTCTAATTTTACTTCCTGGTTTTAACTTAACATTATAAGAGTACTACAAGCAGTAATAAGTCTATCTTTCACGAGATGGCAGTACTGGTTCTCATATTGCATAAATTATGACGTCTGCCTTCTGACTTTAGCGGTTTAAGGAATTTTGGCACTAAATATTTCTAGGTTATTGTGAGTGAAGTGAAAGCTAAACATTGTGTTAAGAATTAGTTCTAACTTGTTTTCTAAACTAACTGTTATTTATTGAGGTAAGCTTTTATTTTTAAATACAAGAGTGTATTTAAGGCACTTCTGGTCCCTATGTTACATCGTATACTATAATAGGTGTTTTTATTTTGTTGTAATTATACCTGCTCAATAACCAAACGAAAAAAATTAATGAATTCTGTTATAGGACACCTGTCCCATCACTAAAAAAGTATATCTGGCTTATATTCCGTTAGTTTTCAACGTGATTACGTATCAACTACAGTTTGAAGTAGAAATAATTTATTAATCCATTTGACAGTTATTGGACACCTGCCCAATAACTAAAATTAACCGTCCAATCACTGAAATTACTTTTTAGAATTGTGGTAGAATGCCGAAACTTAGAAAATACGATAAGGTGAAACTTAAAGAAGCTGTCAGGGATATCCAAAATGGCACGGAATCATATCGAACAGCTGAAAAAAAAAATGGAATTCCAAAGTCCACTATCGAATTTAAATTAAAACATCCTGAGCATAAAGATACATTAGCGCCTTCTCCTATTTTAACTTGCGAAGAAGAGATTACGCTGGTTAGGTATATGTTTATCATTTTTAATCTTAGTCAATAGCAATATTTGATATGAAATTAATGATTGCAGATGGATAAGACACTGCCTCAAAAGGTTTTCCAAAAAAAGGCCAATTATTTAAAAACCAGTGTTCAAAGATTTTTAACACAAAATCCGCGTCCCAATAAGTTTAAAAATAATCGGCCTGGAGATGGATGGTTAAAAGTTATCAATAAATTACGTTAATTGGTACCTATTCTTCATTTTATTTCTTTTTAACACCAGGGATTTTTGAAACGTCATCCAGAAGTTTCTAAAAGAACAAGTGAAGGAGTAACGGCAGTTAGCGCATGTGTGTCGGAACGAGACATACAAAACTGGTTTACCAACATTGAAAGCTATATAAAAGAAAAACATCTAGAAGAAGTTCTTAAAGATCCTTCCAGGATTTTTAACGGGGATGAACCAGGATTTCAAATATGTCCATCCACTGGAAAAGTATTTGCAATGAAAGGTTCAAAAAATGTTTATAGTGTCGAAAAGAGTTGTTCAAAAGAAAACGTCACAGTTATGTTTACCTTTTCAGCAGACGGTAAAATTTGCGTGCCCATGATTATTTACCCTTATCAACGTATCCCTGAAAAAGTTGCTAAAGGTATTAATCCTAAATGGGGTGTGGGCAGAAGCGATAACGGCTGGATGACAGCCGAGACATTTTATCAGTACATTGCGAATGTTTTTTACCCCCACATAACTGAAAATAATATTCAGCTGCCAGTCATTCTTTTCGTAGATGGCCACAAGAGTCACTTAAGTTACCAGTTAAGTATGTTGTGCAATGAACTCCAAATTGAAATAATTGCACTTTATCCTAACGCCACAAGGATTTTACAACCCTGTGATGTTTCAATTTTCCGTCCAGTGAAAGAAGCTTGGCGGCAGTCGGTAAGAGAATGGGAAGAACAACATCCAGAAGAGGTAGTGAATAGAATTGTATTTGCTTCTATATTAGAGCAAACTATGAAAAAAAGCTTTAAAACAGGAACAGTAGTAAACGGTTTTAAGGCTTGTGGGCTATTTCCATTCAAAGCTGACGCTATTGACTTCACAAAATGTTTAGGGAAAGAATTAGCACAAGATTTTACAATTCCAGAACCTCAACAGCAACAAAAGATGAACTATACTACTCTTGTTAATATCTTAGGTCCTGAAAAAATTCAAAGTTTAAAGAATATAAAAGAAAATCCAACGAATAATCTAGGTAACGATGGAAATTTGAGTCTGTTGTACAAAGTTTGGAATTTTTTTGATGATCTAAAGCATTCTGAAAACTCAAAGGTTGTAAAAAACCAGGAAACAATTCATATTCTTCAGAATATCGTCATCACATCTCCCGTTAAAAATATTCAAATAGAAATGGAGCAAAGCGGAATCGGAAATATAGATATTTCTCTACAGCCTAGTACCAACAATATTCCGAACCAACAAAATAGCACTAATGTTTATGATATACCATCTACCAGCAAAATTATTGTTAAACACAATTTGTTGGGTAGTTTCTTAACATCTCCTTCTGCGCCAGAAAGGTAAACGTAACATTGAACGACTTCCTTTTGCAATAACATCTGAGCGATACCAATAAATGTTAAGGAAAAAACAGGAGTTGAAAGAAGAGCAAAAGAAACAAAAACAGGAGAGAAAACTGAAGAAAGAGGAAAAGTTAAATAAAAACCTCTCTGGCAAAAAAAAATTCAAAACAAAAAATTCAGTGTTGTATTTGTTTAAAAGACATTCAATCGAATAAATTAAGATGTGATGACTGTAATCATCACTTTCATGAAGATTGTATTCCTGTTAACCATAAACAACACATACCAAGCGATGGTGATTTATTTATATGTCACAACTGCTACACCTTAAAGGATAGTGACTCTGATGGTAATTATGACGAAGACATCGAAGATGATGATGATGATATTGACGAACTTTTCACGCTATACAATGAATCCCAGAAGCAATTGTAAAGATTATGTACATTGTACATAGCTTTAGCGTACTTCACACACATTTTTTTTTGTTTTTTTGTGTAAGTTTTAGTTTATTTTTATTTTTTTAGTGTGGAAGAGCAGTTGTCCAATAACTAAACCTGAGTGTCCTATAACTCAGTAAACTGTCCAATCACTATAATTTTTGTAAGTTTTTTTAATAAATATGTATTACTAAAAATTTTTTAACAGTTTCTTTAAACCATTACAGTCATTTTATAATAAAGGGTTTGGCCTGCGTTTTGTATAAATTTCAATTCGATATCTAGAAAAATCTATCAATTATGTACTTTTCAAGTTGTAATTTCCTTAAGTGTCCAATAACTGTATGGTTTACCCTATATACCCATTTACTCTTAACAATATTTTCATTTTCTGGTCTTTTTACCAATTCCCACACGTTATTTTTCTTCATTGACTCTAATTCCGCTTCCATGGCTTCCCTCCATCTATTACTATCTCTTCTCTGAACTGCATCTTCATAATTTTCTGGAACATTCTCTGAATAAGCTAAAAATGAACCTATTATATAGTCTTTCAGTCTCTCAGGTATTCTTCTTTTTCTTTTGGATTCTGCATTCTCTTCTTCTGTTTCTTCCTTTGTTTCTGTCTGTACATTTTCTTCTTCTGTTTCTAGTTCATCCAGAATAATCTGTCTTTCAGGTCTAGTTTCCTGATAGAAATCCTTGATTGTTTTACTTTCATCAAATGTAACATTTTTAGAATATTTGTATTTTCTTTCGATTGGATTCCATAATTTAAAACCATTTTCCATATACCCAACAAAAATACATTTTTCATTCTTAGGATCAAACTTTCCTCTAAATTGTTTTGGAATATACTTGTATGCTAAACATCCAAAAAATTTTAATTTTCTCACATCAGGTTTTACACCAAAAAACATTTCTGCAGGTGTTTTATTTTCTTCTAGTGCATTTGTTGGACTTCAATTTATCACAAAAGTTGCTGCTCTCACTGCCTCACCCCAGAATTCTTTTGATAAATTCGATTCCAATATCATTGCCCTTGCTCTTTCTGTAATTGTGCGATTTGCCCGTTCTGCAACTCCATTCAATTGAGGATTATAGGGTCCAGTATATTGTATTCTTATTCCCTTATTCTTGCAAAATTGAACAAATTTTCCTGATTGATATTCACCTCTTTTGTCACATCTAATAGTAGCCATTCTCAAATTGAAATGAGCAGTAACATATGCCTCATACTGCACAAAATAATCAAACATCTCACTCTTTGTTTGTAATAAGTAAACTATCTGAAAACCTGTGTAATCATCTATAAATGTAAGAAAGTACGACTCACCATTCATCGTAACTGGGTCAAACGGTCCACAAATATCTGTGTGTACCAATTGTAATGGCCTTGTACTCCTTCCTCTTAAAATATTATTTCCAAATTTTTCAGTCTGCTTACTTTCTACACACTTTTCACATTTTCCCTCATGTTCAATTCTTCTTGAAAGTAAATTTAATCAATTTACCATATTTTCGTTTTTCAATTTGAATAAACTCTCAAAACTCATGTGCCCTTTTTTTTTGTGCCACATTTCTATTTCTTCAGACACATTTGTACAATTATGACTCTCAGTTGTTTTAATAGAATTATCCAACTCAAATGATATTATAAATAAATTTCTAATTTTTGAGCCAACTGTTAAAATCTGATTATTTTTAATTAAATACACCTTACCATTGTCAAAGGTTACTTTAATTCCATTTTCCTTCAGTTTTGGTACAGGTAATAGATTGTGTCGTAGGTTCTTTACTAATAATACATCTGTTATTTTACCTGGAATCTTGTTTTCTCCATTTTCAACTAATATATTAATGTCACCCCTTTTTGTTGCCTCCATTGCAGTATCTTCTTTTGCTGCTACAACTTTTATAGATCTTTCTAAATCATAACTTTCATTAAAATAACTTTAGTTTGTAACCATATGTTCAGTAGAGCCTGAATCAATGATAAATGAAACAATACTTTCTTTATCACTCTGCTTTATGTCAGTATTTAGTGCTGCTGTGAAGAATGCCATTCTATCTTCCTGTTCATCACTATTTACTACATTCGCCTGTATCTTTGCTCGACACTCAAATCTGCGATGCCCCATCTTTCCACACCTGTAACACACTATATCAGTTTTACTTGTAGTTGCACTTTCACTCAAATTTCATTTGATATTGTGCTGCTGTCTATTCTGATTCAATGTTTTAGCACTCATTCTACCTTGATTACTTTTAACACTTGTATTTCGATGTGTTCTTCCATAAAATGCTGTTGAATCTGTCTGAAAACTGTTCTTATTATCTAATCCCATTCTTCTTTTCATATCGTAATCTAATAATTTCGATTTAATAAAGTCTACTGTTAATAATTTTGGATCTTGTGTTTCTAATGCTGTTACAATACCATCGAACCTACAGCCCTGAGTTCCCTAACTAACTCATCAAACTTTTTAAAGTGACTTTCTAAATTTTCTGTATCTGTATACCTTACTGCTAATAATTTCTTCCACAGATATAATTGTGATGCAACGCCTTTCCTTTCAAATGTTTCTGTTAATGTTTTCCACATTTCGTAAGCATTTTCCTTTTCTTTCGCATATTCGAGATATTCATTTGTGATACACTGTATAATTAAAACTTTGCATTGTTTGTCCTTTTTTTGTAATTCATCCCCCGAATCTTCCTTAATTTTTTCTTCTATACAATGTTTTAAGTCCAGCTGCTCAAGTACTGCCTCTAAACGAAATTTCCAACTATTAAAATCTTTTCCATTGAAACAATCAATTCCATGTCGATCTGCCATGCCGCTTAAGCAAGCACCTTTATTTTAATTATTAGCACTCTGAATTAACTACCATTTTTATTCCAAACTACGGTCCTCTGCTACCATGTTGAATTTAATTTTGTGTTGGTTCATGTAGATATGTTTTATTTATAATAAAACCACCATTTACTTTTATAACTTCTTTGATTCTAATGTTAACTTGTCAACCTCACAATGAATGCATGCTTCTCGTTCTTGCTACCAACTGTAACTATCCAAAACCCCTAAGGTTATGTTTACATATATTCTAACACTATTTAATCTTAAAATGCGTAGTTATATACCATATAGCATTTTATTTTTTATATTTTTATCTAGGTATGTATTATAGCCTAACCTAAAATTAAAACAAATTAAAGTTAGTGTAAATAATTTCTAAAATGAATAACTTACACTCTAGCAGATGCGGAGGCCTTTAACATCTGCTATTTCAAAAACCGGGGGTGTACATTCGCATTCTAATAGTCCGTAATCCAATATCACTCTCTCCTTCTCTATCAAGTATACAACAATTAATGGGTGATTTGTCCAATATTAGTTTTACTAATGTTTTCAATGCATCTCCCTCTCCAGGGAGATCATTTTTCTCTGCTTTGTACTCAACTCTGCACCGACATACAGGCCATGTTGTATATTTTATAAATGTCACTTTGTCTACTATAAAATATTGTGGATAAAATCTTTGAAAAGCTTGCATACATCTTTCTTCGTTACTTCAATCACCACACACAATTTCGCATGGTAAATCATCTAAAATATTGATAAGTATTATACAATAGTAATTAAAAAAAAATTTCTACACAAACAAATAAAAGAAAATAAATCTCTACAAAAAATACTGGTAATCATGAATTTTATACAGAAGACATGTCACGTGATTAAGCTGTAACGAGTGAAATACTTTTTTTTTAAATACGTTCTTTTTGTTATAATACTAGTTATTTTATTATATTAAATAGGGTAATCATGCATTTTAGTACCTTTTTTTAGCAAAATATATACATAAATTTTATGACCAATCACAGCAAAGAATTGTTTTCGTAACCATGGAAACATTATTCAAAATTTAACAGAGTTGCAATGTTACCTAATACGTTATAAACAGTTATATATCGTAGTTGTATACCGCTGTTTATTACAAATTACCATTTACAAATTCGTTTAATTTATTGTTTTTTTAGTTATTTTATAGGTTTTAAGAGTTGTAACTCTGTTGTTTATATTTTACTTAATTAAATATATATAATATATATATATATATATATATATATATATATATATATATATATATATATATATATATACTTAGTGTTAATAAGAAATAAACCAAAAAAAGCTTATTATTTTAATGTATATATATATACATAGATTTTTGAAATTAAAAAAGCCCAAAAACAAAATCGAGTTATCACAAACACGCAATTAGAATTCATAAATACCCCCTATATCGATGCAATTTTAAATATCAATTACCCACATTCTCCCACCCATAATGAACACAGGTATATAAGTTAACCTTAAGTAGAGTAAGTTTAGTTTTAGATAACTCTTTGATAATGGCCTAATAGCCGAAACAATTGTTAGTAGATCTAATTAAAGAAGTCGTGAAACTAAGCCAAGTGTTTTATTTTCGAATAATTAATCAAGTTATTACAAGAATGTTTCACCAAGAAATATCTGCGAAGTCAACCAATGTAATTATTTAGGTATGGGTACTGGAGAAAGAGTCAATTAATGTTTAATCATTTTCATTATTGATTGCTAAACGATATTACTACACAAAATAGTTTAAATTTTGGAATTCAGTGCATATATTAATAGTTTTACAATTTTGGCAACATTTGGCAATTTTTAAATGAAAATTTTGGCAACTCCAGTGAATCAACCGCGGTAACGCTGTTTTGTAGATTCTGGTTTATATCTAATGCCATGTTCATGTAACCATGTTATCATTTCCTCTTTCTTGAAATTTGTATTTGGGTGCTTTATCACTAAAATATTATAATAACTGGCATTATTCATCACTACAGAATTTGAAGGTAAATTTAGAATTAATTGCTCAGTCAACCATAGCATGTCATTTTTTTAATTCATATCATCATGGTAGTCTCCAGTTTTTTGTCCAGATTTATAAATTAATAGTGCATTGTGCACAAATCCTGTTTCACCACCTGCATACATATTTATGCATATATTATTTCCTTGTGATTTTAAAATATTTATACACATACCAGCATGTACTACGATTAGCTATTTGCCTTTAGAAATTGAGCATTTCAATCCTTTGTTTGTACCCTTGTTCCATTTATATGGTGTAGTATGTCCATCATGAACATATATTTCATCTAGATATATAATTAACACTATTCTGTTAATGGCATAATTACATTTACTAACCTGTATAAATAATAGGCTGATTTTCTGATCGAAATTTTGTTACACCATTTATGTACGCACAATGCAGTTATGCCTTTCCATTAAGATAGGCTGATTATCACTTGTTTTTTTCCACCTACAATATAAATTTTTGTTAAAAATATTTACATTTCATTTAAATACACACACCTGAATCCAAACTTTTTTAAAAATATTCTGGATGAAGTTACTTTGCCCGCAGAGGTAACACCATTCTCTCCAAGTTTGTTCAAAATTTCGTGCACTGTAGGTTTTTGCTATTCAGTAACATGGAAATTATATATTGTATGTCGAATTACTTGCTTTGCAAATTCATCCACTATGGATTTCGGAGAAGTTTGGAGAAGAATTGTTGTGTATGAAGACAGAAATGCATCTGGCTTTTTCCCTTGTTTCAATTTATCGAGCTTTACCAACAATTCGTCAACTGTGCTCTTTGAAATTCCAGTTGCTTCAACAACTCTTTCGAGAATGTTACCTAAATATGGCAGAATTATAAAAAATAAATATTGTAATTAGGTTGAAACATAATGCACATGGTGTAGATTGTTTTTTAAAGTAATTGTAAAGATTTCAGATTATTTCTTGAGTCTCTTAAGAGAAACACTTTTTTTCTTAATCGCACCAAAGACTTCGCTAGAAAGAGTGCTATGAAAGAGCGAATGTTGATGGTCCAACATTTTAACCTTTAAAATATTAAATTGTACCATTTAATACATAAAATTCCTATAACGCAGTATATTACCTTTTAACATAATAACAAAACGGCGTAGTTAAAAAGAAAACTTTTAAATGATAAAATAAAATAAATTCTAGCTCGTTTCTACCTTAGAAAAACGTACAGGCTTTTATGGACTATTTCCCTCTTTTGCTATCTTACATACTCGACAATTAATACATCCTTATCTTAGCCCCTGACTCATATTTGAATCGAAAGCACTTTTATTCTATTCAGGTAATTACCTATAGTATGATGTGTTATTATATTTTGAGTAATAAGTGAATTTAAATTGCAACATTTTAAATTTGTTTCAGATGCAAGTAGTGTGTGATCATAGGCATAAAATTCGAGATGTTTTTGTGGGCTACCCTGGTTCTGTACACGATAGCAGAGTTTACCGAACATCACCCCTAGCAAATGAATTGCGAGATAAATGTCAGCACTATTGTTTGTTAGGTGATAGTGGTTACCCCTGTTTACCAAATTTAATAACACCATACAAGGATAGGGGTGAACTTACACCAAGGCCAAGAAATTATAATTTGAAACATGCAAAAAACAGATATGTGATTGAGCATTGTTTCGGTATATTGAAACAAAAGTTTCGACAGCTCTTTCATATTAAATTACATCACATACCTACTATTGTACATTTAATTACAGCTTGTGTGCTGCACAATCTTGCTCTAGAAGATAATCTCCCAGAAGTATTGGAAAATGAAGTAGTTGATGGAATTCACAATGTATTACCTGCTGCTGCAGCTAATGAAGACATGGAAGATGACCGACATGGGTTAGAAGTCAGAAACAATATAGCAAATAATTTGCCTATGTAGATGAACTATGCAACATATATTATTATCAATTACTCTAGATGCATAAATATATCTAAATGTTTTATTCGATGATATATTTTATCAAATTTATATCAACTTACAAATTTTTTAATACTGTAATTAGACTGTTTTATACTTTTATAACATTTTAATAAAACATATATTCAAAAAGTCTCTATTATTATATAAACTTGGTAACAAAAAGGTATAGTGATTTTATTCTAAAAAATTTTGTTGTACCTGCTGATATTCAATAAATATAGTCATCCATTAAATGCATTGCAAAAGCAATTTACAACAAAATAGTAATCTTAATAAATAAATAACAGCAAAATAAATAAAATGTATGTTCTCTTTAAATACATAAAATGAAATCAGTCAATATATTCTCTTAATTTTTAGCATGTTTCATAGCCTAAGCTCACAAAACTGGACACATTGTTACTAAATAGGAGGCATATGCTTTTCCATTTCAATATATTTCAGCAGGATGGTATTTCTCTCTTTTATTAAAATATTCCTCTCCTGGAGAGCTTCTATATTTTGCTTATGTAAGTCTATTTTTGTTTGATATATTTTTAACATTTCGTTGTAATAAAATCGTTTATCTTCTCCTAACAGCTTTAAGATGTCTGTGCGTCTTGGCTTTCTTTTGATAGTAATAGGTACATTCTTAAAGTTTTTGATGTCTTTCTCATTCTCTTTATCATTACTTGTCTTTTCTGGTTCATTTATACTGTTTCCTTCTACTATTAATGGTTCCGCCGTAATTGCACTTACTGTATTTGCTGACAATAATATCTCTGGATTAATATTTTTCTTTTTTCCAAATAGCTAAAGATAAGATCCTTCCAACAGACCGTAAAATTTATAAAACTTTAGAAATCATTAAAGGACCTCAAAGGAACTAATTTACCATATAAGCTAAGGGTTGGAAACGTACCCTTAGGTCAAATAAAAAAATTAAAAAAAAACTAACCTTACATTTTGTATATTTTTAATACGTCCAGAACACGTCAAATCCAGGATAATCGTGTAAATTGTGTGTGCTACTGTTCAAATAAAATATCGCTTTAAACTATTTATGCTATACCAATCTTCGTTTTGTTTAAATAATCTCGTAAAACGATGTTAAATATTGTTAATTTTAGGGTCCATTTTCGCATAAAAATTGACATTATCGTAAACGTTTAAAATTCTAGACTGACTGCCAACTTAAACACATGGAGTTTTACTATTTATATTTAAAAAAAAATTTTTTTTTTTTAAATTTAAAATAATAGCGATCGCAAGTCACTGCCCCCCCCCCCCCCCCGGTGTTTGGGCGTTTTGGAAGCAGGTTTACTATACAAAAAAGGGATATTTATCAATACGTTTTGCACGTATTACGCCGTTGTTATATAATGAAACGGATATGCAAAATACATATCCGTAACTGTAAACATGGACAAACACCTCGTATTTTTAGCATTTACTTCTGTTCAATACATATGTTTCAGCCATCTAGGCCTCATCGGTTGAACTAGTGAAGCAATGTATATACAAATTAATACAGATCTGTTAAACAACGGATCTGTATATGTATCTACATTTACGCTAAAATCGTCTCCAAGCCATAACCAGTTTCGTTCTATCAGGCGACACCAATTTAATCAGTGACATCTGACGGAAGAAAGCGACTAGGCCAGAAAAGGCGACCTTCCGCTCGAATAGCAAGGCTATTACAAAAAAGCGGAAAAATACGTATATTGGTGCTGTCCATTAACACGCGCCAGATGGCGGTAAATATACAAAAAAGGGATATTTATCAATACGTTTTGCACGTATTACGCCGTTGTTATATAATGAAACGGATATGCAAAATACATATCCGTAACTGTAAACATGGACAAACACCTCGTATTTTTAGCATTTACTTCTGTTCAATACATATGTTTCAGCCATCTAGGCCTCATCGGTTGAACTAGTGAATATATAAGCTTGTATATAAGCCAATATATATATAATATATATATAAGCCTAGATGGATTCCACTTATCTGCTCGTTTGCAGCGCCTTATCCATTCTTTACGGACAGTATCGGATACGAAGTTTGTCGCCTTTGGAAAGTTGTGATAAACGATTTCTCTATTGGTAATTTTCGTAGAAATACGACTGTTATTACAGCCAACTACCGCACAACGACGTCCCGGCATTTCAGTCGCTAATTTACAAAGGGACTAATGATTATAAGTAGTGGGGACGCTGAAAAGACATCGTGACATCGCGGCAAAATTTAAGCAACGCGTTGGGCATTTGGGAACTATAAAACAATATACACTCCATCCATTTCCACATTCCACAACTAAACTTACATCCAGGATACTGGCACTTTTGTGGCGAGAACGTATTAAATTAAGTTTCGTGGAAACCTTCCCCTTATTTAATATTATTAACCTGTCAATAAATTTATCGCGAAGTAGACGCATAATAGCAGTAATGCCTTTATCAAGACGTTTAACATTCTTGCCTTTCAAATATGTATACTTTAATGTTTTATGCATCCTTTCTAAATGCATGTTGGTATTGATACCAGCTCCTGATCTGTGACAATATGCCCAACATTTTGTATTTGCCATGTAGTTATCTTTAAAATATTTCGCAAAATCCTTAGTATCATGATCTCCATCCAAATTTGTGTACAATTCAGTGATCATAATATTGAAAGCATTAATGTCTAGTTCTTGTAAAATGGTCCTTAATTTCTTATAAACCAGTGCCTATGAATATATTTTCAAAGATATTTTTCAATAATTAATTTGAATACTCACCTGTTTCTCCTTCCCTTTAATTTTTGGTAAGTTTTTACGCCAGGCGCGATCGACATGCCATGAGCAGAATAATCTAAAATAAAAAGACTGAAATGAATTTTGATGTCTCAATTGTGTAAAAATAAAGACAGCTTACCTAAATTTTGGAGGAGACATCATCTCCAACCATGCATTGAAAAATGATTCAGCCATGTGAGTCATGAAAACCTTAGCCTGAATTTTAGTACCGATGGTGGTTTTCACATAGTGAAAAAATATGTTCAAAAGTTCTTTATCCGACCGATTTGAAATGAGAAAGCTGCATGGGAACCCTTGCCTGATATCATCAACAACTAGTAATGTATTTAATTCAAAATCGTAACTGTTTGTGCCATGGGTGCCGTCTATACATTACAATCTGACCCATATTTTCGCAGCATCTCACATTGAGCCTCGGTCATTATGATTAAAACAAAATCGTTCTCTTTTAAGGCAGGCCACTCATCATTAATGCTTCCTTGAGGCTTGTAAAATAAAATTGCATTTCCTTTATCGCGCATATCGTTGATCCAAGATTCCACGCTTATCGCATCATTCGAATGTCTTGATGAGGTGAGATTGTAACATTTTTCAATGTTATGTAGATCTTTATTTGTCAGTAAATGAAGTCTTTTCAAATTCATATCACAAACTGAGTCTCGTACCTCATCGAGAATATCTTCGAAAGGGATCTTTGATGCAATTTTCGTAGCTAACTTTTCTTTTTCTAATTTCGTCAAAGTCAAATGGTCAATATCATTGTCATGTCCAATATGTGTCTCAGTGACAAAAACTTCACATCTACCGCTGGAAAATTCTTTGACTTTGATACTTGAAGGGAAGAATCCATCAATTTTATTACTTCCCTGAGTTTTAAAATGGCGTAAAGCCTTTCCATCAGGGATGTAGCTTCCAGAACGATGGCAGATAAGGCTCGAAAATTTATGAGTTTTACATAATTTCGAGGATTCCCTTACAAACTTCGAATTAGTCTGATTTTCAAAACTGTCTTTCCAGGCAACAAACTGTTCATTATTTTCAAATTCAATTTGCTTTTTTTGGATTCAAACATCATGAAATAGCTCATAATGGTGTATTACACTATTTTTATCTCCACGAGAGTTCTTACGCATGCTGCAATTATTATTGTTATTTTTTATGTTAGAGTTACTTGTCAATAACTGTTCACCATGTGTTTTCATATGGTATCTCAAATTTCGTTGATGCATGAAACGTTTATTGCACTGACCACAACAAAACTTGTAGTCCTTGTTATTTCGCAGTTGCAAGGATTCAAGATAATCTTGTTTATCACGGTGAAGCTTTTTAACATGTACCTTTAGATTAGAATTATTACTAAATATTCGTCCACACTGCTGACAAATAAAATTATTCATGTCTTTCTAATTATTAGTATTATGTATCACTGATTATTATTATTAGCACGTCTAGTGTGGTCAATTTAAGGGCCCTGTCAATTGTCAGCTGACTTTGTCATACGACTGAAGTTATTATGTGATGCGGCCAAGTCTAGTGATGGAATAATCCGAATGAAAATACTCGGTGATGCCGAATATCGAACTACTCGGATGATTCCGAGTATTTAAAATTAATCCGAATTCATACTCGGCAACGATATTGTGTTCCAACTTCGGTTAATATTTCAATGCAACGGAATCAACGGATTAATCTAGACGGCATCGAACGTTGTTTTGTATTCTGCATATCTATTAATAGTTTTTAATATATTTATCGTCCATATATGTACCTTAATAAATAAAATTTGGAATAAATTAATAAATAATAGTTATAAAACTTACTTACTAAAAGAATAACAAATATATAATAAAACATACGTAATAAATAAATATAATGACAATATTAAATATTCTTTAAATAAAAGAAAACAATACTTATCACCGATAGTGGGTTTCATTAGGGAATAACGTAGTCTATTTACAATCAAAAATTAAAAAAAAAGTAATTGCACCACTGAATTAACTATACTCATATAAGAAAAAATTAAATTTAAAAACAAGTATTAAGAAATAAAATTTTTTCGAAATCGGTTGAATATGCCGTGTATATAAACCATCCGATTCCGTACACTCGAATATCCGAATATTTACATCACTGTGTAATGGTATATATGTGGAAGTGGTAAGATTTCGAAATCGGATGATGCCGAATATATAAACCATCCGATTCCGAATACTCGAATATTAGATTAAACCGAATATTTACATCACTAGGCCAAACTAAACTCAAACTAACCAAGCGGCCGAGTTTGGAACTAAAATCATTAGTTGCGTCCCGGGGGCTAGACGAAAAAGAATACCTCAAAGCGGCAACTCTTTGAAGAGAGACGTGAGATAGACAACAACGCCGTCTTGCGATTCTGCTAGCGTAACAAATAGAAATCTATAGTTGCATACTTTCTAGGTTCGTAGATTTACTAGGACCACTAAATTTGAAATACTAGTTATAGCGAATTTAGCACCAAATTTTAAGTAAACATGAAATTATATAATGAAACAGATATGCAAAATACATATCCGTCACTGTAAACATGGACAAACACCTCATATTTTTAGCATTTACTTCTGTTCAATACATATGTTTCAGCCATCTAGGCCTCATCGGTTGAACTAGTGAAGCAATGTGTATACAAATTAATACAGATATGTTAAACAACGGATCTGTATTTGTATACACATTGCTTCACTAGTTCAACCGATGAGGCCTAGATGGCTGAAACATATGTATTGAACAGAAGTAAATGCTAAAAATACGAGGTGTTTGTCCATGTTTACAGTGACGGATATGTATTTTGCATATCTGTTTCATTATATAACAACTGCGTAATACGGCAAAAACGTATTGATAAATATCCCTTTTTTGTAAACATGAAATGTATTATAAAATAGCAAATTAACATAAATAGCAAGTTAACCTCTTTTTTTTTATTTAATAATTAATAGGATATCTTTCAAATAATTTGCAATTTATAATACATTCCAGATTTACTTATAATTTAGTACATAATTCGCCAAACTATTTTATAATAAAAAAGCGCCAACCTAATAATAATTTGCTTCTGAATAAATTCATTTATATCAGAATACGATATGCTTAATAATGTTCTTGGGCTAAATTATATGGGTAAAGAATAATAAAATATCATAATATTTTATAAAAACATTTATTAAATACATCTGCATAAAATATTTGTATTATGCCAATTGTCTTCATCTAAATGTATCGACAAAATAGGTTTTGGTATGAATCAAAGTCAAATACAAAACAAATGAATATTACACATGCATGCTATGTGAAAAGAAATATTTATATAATTTGGTACAAAGTATTTACAATTATATATAATATTGTATAGAAATATGCAACACAAAAAAGAAAAAAGTATACATAGATTTACAAATAAATGAATAAATATTATAACAAATGAAAAGAAAACAATACAAACATGTCCTCAAGTATTTTGAAGCTAAATTATATATCCTTAGAGTAATCAAGCTACATGCAGCTAAAGGTTAGTTCTAAAGCTATATGCTTTAATAAATAATTATTGCCTGTAACTATCTACAGAAGAATTTCGTTTATTCGATGTAGAATTCACACTACTATTTCACCTGTTTTTTTGCAGCGGAACTTAAGTAAATAATTCAAGTTTTTATTATTTTTTTTGTGATGCAAATTAAACAGCTTCTACAATTATTAATAAAGGATTACAATATTCACTGAAGCGATACTACCAGCAATACGTATTTGTTAGATTCACAAAGCAATATTGTGATGACTCATCCTACGACTAATAGGCGCGTCATACTTGTCTGGTGTTCTCTCCAGCCTTCTACATGATTCGAGAATAGATGAGCTACGATATAAAACCGGTCGAAGAAAGGGTAGCGGGCATTCGATACCCGAGTCTCGCGAAGTAAAGGTAAATATAGTTACATAAATATAAAATACATAAATGTACTTATTGTTGTTAATAGTTAGTTTTATATTGTTATACGTTTTAATATTAATATAGTGTGTGTGTGTCTAAAGTTATTGTTAGTTTTATTTAAGAACCCGAAAAGACAAACTTTACAATATTTTTATCCAAGCTAACAACACTAACGAAATATGCCATACACAAAAAATTGAATAAAAAGCTAATATATATATTACATATATACATACCCATGTATAGGGCAATATAATTGAGTGAAAATAAAATAAACCTTGTTTCTCTTGCCTTCCTTGTATCAAACATTAAAATTTTACATTATAAAAGGCAATATGTCTATTTACAATTAGTTTTACTTACACGGGTCTAGTTGATATTTTCCTCCTGTATACCTTTGTTACAATTTTTTGCCACTCTAATGGTTGATGTTCTATAGAACAATAAAAAAAAAAGATTTGGTATTTACAAATTTAACATCAAATAATACCTTTGATTATTTCTCTCACAACTTCATTTTTGCGGTAAATAGAAGTGTTTTCCATGTCGTGTGATGTTGACGGAATTGCATCTTTGTCATGAATAGACATAATCAGTGGCTTGGAAGATGACTGGTGTTATTCGTACATACATGGATCTTGTCTGGCATGATAAAATGAATTCTCTATCGTAGCAAGTTCATTAAAAACTAAAAAAGTAGTGTTTTATTCATTATTTTTCGGGGCACATTACAAACCGTTGAAAATCACCCAAAATCGTATAAAATTACCTTAAAAACAGGAAAATTCTTTACAAATTCCCTTGATTTTAGACACCCCAAAAATAGCTTTTCATTTCTGGACCAAGCCAATTGGCGCATGGCAAAGGTCTTAAAAATTATTACCAAATAAATTCTGCATACCCCAACTCTATTCAACTATTATACGCACATAAAAAAGATATACCTAATTGTTCAAAGTCTACTAAAGTATCTGAACACTCCAGAATGGATTTTCATTTAGAGATCACTATTAAAATTTTAACGTTATCCTAAACATGCTCGATTTGTGTCACAATTATCAAAAAATATTACACCTGGCCAACGTATACGACAACGTTTAACGTTGATCAAGCGTTGGTAGTTTTAAAAAAAGACGTGAACGTAAACGTTGTCATGGTACGAAAATATTTGTTTTCATCACCAGAATATTTAACGGGTTAATAAAAAAAATGCAAAACATTCCCTGCTTTCGTTCCGATCTATTCTTAAGACATCTGTCTGTCGAGGAGAATCATCGGCACGACCATCAATCCTGAATTCGTCTTCGACTCATGAGCCTTTGGCGAATAAACAGGACAGGTCTTTATTATATTTATATCGGTTCTTATCTGTCCCACTTGGGCCGTCAATATCCCAATGTCTGCCTTCATTAGATTAAGATTATTTATTAACTAATTTTCTAATTTAGAAAACGAAGTAACTAATGTCCGTTTTCTTTTTGCTTCAATTAGTTGGATCGCTTTAACGTCCCACTCAGCCTCGCAATAAGTTGATGAATCCTGTAAAAAAGAAGCAGACACATAATATATATAATAAAAATATACAGACACATAATGGCCCGATTTAACCAAATCTAGATTGAACATGAGGAAACATGTGGTTAAATATAACATAGGGTACCGTTACCTTTTTGCCAAGAGACACGGATACAATCATGTAGTTAACATAAAGTTAACAAACTTTTTTCTGTAAATTAAAATAACACGCACTTTAGTTTGGAGTAAGAGACAACATGGTTTTAAAAAAAATAAATAACTTGAAGTAAACTCCAATCAACCGTATGTTATATTTAACAATGTTTTGGTACAACTAACACGACACAGAGAAATAGACGTAGACAAACAGATAGGCACATGAACACCGGGAAGTAACAAAATTATTTACAAATGTGTCTGCGTTCGCTATCGTCTCGGTCGTCGGTTCAGTTGGTTGTCTAGGTTCGGAAAGGCTCCGCCTGATGTTCACCCTAACCTCGTCATGTTGAGTATTTCTTGTCGATCTTCTTGTCGGTCTTGTTTTTGCCATTTTGGCTTGTCACCTGAATCAAAATGAAAATACAATTACAAGTCTTAACCAAAAATTATCGCAGATGCACTAAATGATAAGTTCTGAAGATAATAAAGTATGGATAGAGTTAGCCTTGGTTTTAGCATACTATATGGAAATTTAAAAAAAATTAAATCCCATTGTTTTTTGATCGCCAAGCAATCAAATATGCAAAATTAAAAACTACAACTTAAGAAGGCTATTACAATTTATTTCATTTTATGACAGTTTTCATAAAGAGAATTATTCGAGTTATTTGAATTAAAGTTAAATTTACCACTTTCGTTTATCTAGGTATGTCGTAGCAGCGGTTCTCAACCTTTTGCTTATCGCGTACCACCATAAGGAAATCACATGACATAAACTATATTACCACCAGCATTTGAAAAAAAAAATTTTTACTTTTTATTCATATATTTATTACACAAAACATATATTCTTAAAATTTAAAATAATAGTATATTAAAAAACGAGTTTCATAAGGCACCATTTTGCCGCACGAGATCAGTTTAGAAAACGAGCCGCTTGCGGCGAGTTTTCTAAAGAGCGAGTGCGGCAAAAGGCCTTATGAAACGAGTTTTTTATACTATTTTTTCTATTTTGCGTTTTTTACATTAATAAATTGCTTAAACTGGAATTATTTAATTTGAAAGTTCAGAGTTTAATTTTTATATAAAGCATGCAGTTGGTCACATTGATACTTGACATTTTCAAATTTAAATCTTGCTATCCGCGAAGTATATTATATTACATATTATTTATTAATTTTTGTTAACATTACTTGATATTTCATTTAAAAATATAAACATGAGTGACATAGAAACATATATATGTGGTTGTCAATTGTATACAACATACGTTGTTTGTGTAAAATACGAACATATATCATATCTGTCAAATGTACATAAATTCTTAAAATCATATGACAGCAATGATATTTATTTCTGTATTCGAACAACGCCAACATTGAAAAATGAAAAAAAGGGTATCGAAATAGAGCTCATTTCGATACTGTTTTTGGTTTCATAATGAGTTCATTTCGAATGCAAAATAGAAAAAATATGTTTAAAAGTTTACAGCAAAAAAAAAACGTAAAAACAGTAAAAATAAAGTATTCAATGCGATCCTTGCGTTTGTTTTGCAGATACAATTTTTTCTATTTCTGGTTCTATGTCAGTTAATTTGAATCTTAAGTTTGGTTCAATTTTAAATTTTGTTCTGTATTTATTCTTCAGATATAACATTTGTGAAAAACCTTTTTCACATAAATACGTCGTACAGAAGGGCATTAAAAACTGAATAGCAATGTTTGCTATGTCCTTAAAATCTGTTCTTTGTTGAAGCCAAAATTCAATCAGTGTTTTTTTGTTTAAGTTTTCCATTACAGTGGAATCACTTGACATATCTATTATTTGTTCTTTTTGTTCACGTGAAAAATATTCTGGAATATTTGAAGGAAGAGGGTTTCTGATCCAATTTTGATTTTCCAAATCGTCTTGAAAATAAAATTTAAATTTATTTATCAATAAGGAGCAATGATGTTTTATATCTGATGCCAATTCGTCATTATTGTTCATATTGTTATCTGTAAGAAAATTTTCTAGGGTTGGTAAAAGGCTGAAATTATTTTTATCTATTTCACTGATAATTAGTTCGAGTAAAGAAATTCACGTTTGGTCCTTGTAAGCCTAAATTTAAATCGTTCAACCTTCCAAATATATCAGCTAAATATGATAAACGGGCCAACCACATTTCATCAAAAAAACACTTTCCCAATTCAAATTTTGAAGTCAATAGGAAAGCTTGCACTTCTAATCGAAGTTCGAAAAGACGATTTAAAACCTTGCCTCTGGACAGCCATCTAATTTCAGAATGTAATAATAGGGTTTCATGATCACTTCCCATGTCTTGGTACAAAATTGCAAACATTCTGGAGTTTAAAGCTCGACTCTTAATAAAATTTACAACCTTAACAGATTGATCCAAGACAGTCTTCAATTTTTCGGGGTTTTCTTTTGTTACTAAAGCTTCACGATGAATACTGCAATGAGTAAATTTAGCTTCAGCGGCAACTACTTTTAATTGAGATAATACACCAGAATTTTTGCCAGTTAAAGCTCGAGCTCCATCAGTACACACACCAATGCATTTTTTCCAAGGAATATTATTTTCTGACATGAAGTTATCAATTAGCCTGAATATTTCTTTCGCCGTAGTTCTCCCAGAAAGAGGTTCGCAAAATAAAATATCCTCATTTATTTTTTCTTCCGCCTCGAATCGAATGTACACTAACAATTGAGCAAAATTTGTTATGTCTGTACTTTCATCTAATTGTAGTGCAAAATAGGGACTTTGGTTTACCTTACAAATAAGAATCTGTTTTATATTATCCGCCATTTCGTCAATACGTCTTCTTACAGAATCATTTGATAAAGGAATATTATCAAGTTTACTAGCTGTCTTTTCATCAAATAATGTTCAAACAATATCTTTAGCAGCTGGTAATATTAACTTTTCTCCAATAGTATGAGCACTACCAGTTTTGGCAATTCTTAAACTTACAAGATAACTTGCATGCAAGCACTTGTCATTAGCACTAACAAAACCTTTCATTACCTGTTTACGATATTTTAGTTCAACTAATTTCGCCTTAAAATAGTCAACAGATTTATTTTTTAAATTGACATGCTTGGATTCAAAATGTCTCTTAAGTAAAGATGGTTTCATACTTTGATTCGAGAACAAGTCGCAACAAATAACGCACTGAAGTTGAGGGACCATTTCATTTTCATTCCAAGTGAAGCCAAATGCTAAATAACTTGAATCATACTTTCTGGTAACTTTTCGTTTCTTTTCCGAATTACTACTACTAGTAGTAGTAGTAGTTTGTTTCTGTAAATCTATTTCCTGTGCATTATCAGGTTTCCGAGCCAATTCCGATTCCAGTCCTAGCCACATATCCATTTTCTAAATTTAAAATTTTTCTTATAATATGTAAACTTAACATAAATGATTGAAGTTGACGTTTGGTCGAGTCTAGGAAATTTATGAGCTTTGCATTTGCCACACTGAGAATTATTACCTCGTCTGCCATAGTCGTGCGTGTCTGTTATTGTAAAGAATGTATTTCTGTCATTACAATGATTTTAAATATTATTTTATTAAACGATTGCAATTATTATTGGCAATAAACATTCCAAAAAGTATGGGTTATTCTGTTTGATTTTAACAAACAATTTTTAGAATTACATCAAAGGTGATTACCGCTTGGGACACTAATGTTTATTGTTGCAACCGAAATCAAGTGTAGCGATACCAATTTGACCAATATTTGACACATACTGTCAACTTCAATCATTTACGGACACCCGTTATATTATACATTCGCTTTTTAAACTTACATTACTCCATTAAATTTAGGCGAGCGTCGTAAATGTAACATGCAAACACACGCGTTCGTATATAACTGATTGCAGACGCAGACTACACTTCTACACTGCCTTGTTCATCCGTGCATGGTAAATAAATATGGTTATTAATAAATGGGTAGGAAATGGAAGGGACCTTATATTTTGTTATATTTTGCGTACCACCTGGTGTTCTTTAATGTACCACCAGTGGTACATGTACCACAGGTTGAGAACCGCTGCTTTATAGTATAACTTTTCATCACTTATATTCATCAATTCTTTGCCTTATAAATATTCTAGCCATTTGGCTTTTATCGCTTGATCTTTTACTGGAATCTGATGTCTAGAAACAATTTTTTATTTTTATTAACAGATTTATTTGCATTATAGTTTTGATAAATTACCTGGTACATTTTCGATCATAACATCCTTTGACAGAACATCGTTGAATATATCCACCACTCATTCTGAACGCAAAAGAAAGCTTTTAATACATAATTCAATTATTTGTATAATTCGGTTCTTACCTTACTACTGAATATAATCCCCGAAAAAAATTGTCCTACTTGTCCTAATAATAAATAATAAATTGTCCTAATAACACACTATATAAAACTACTATAACACAAGTAACACAACTCACAAGATTTATGAAACTATAGTAAAATTACATATACGACACAATACGAATATGAAATATGGCGAAATACGACAACCGTCAACGAATCGCAACAAACAGGAAAAGCGAATTTAGCGAATGGCGAAAGTCTTTTTCTATGGCGGAAGTGCTGTCACCTGTCGCATTCAAATACTACAAACACCAGATGACGCTAGCATAATCGTCAGATGGCGCTGCAATCAGTGATTTTTTCGTTCCATTTAACTTCCCTACCCCTGACCTCAGTGTTGTTCCGTGACCTGTTGAGATAATCGGTAGAATGGTTCGTGAAAATTCGGTAGAATTCGGTAGATTTTTTTTATCCTTAGTTTAAAATCAAACAATTATATGAAAACAATTTTAATTTCTAAAATACATATAATAATAGTTATTAATAGTATCATATAAACTAGTAAATATAATAAAAATGTAAATATATATGAAGCACACTAACAATAACTTATGTTATTATATACATGATGTTTTATAAAACTAATGACGTTAATAATAATAATAGTTAATAAACTCTACTCGTCATCAGGTATATTTTTTAATGCTTCTTATTCTTATTTTTCTTATTATTCTTATTTTCAATATCAATTTTTTGTCTATTTTAAAATCGAAACAGCTATTTTTATTTATATATGTCTTACTATGCTATTCTATACTATAAGAAGTCCTGTGACTGTTTCTGTGCTTAATTTAGTACGTTGTTTAGTTTTCATTAAATTGATTTTTTAGTGGAAATGCAGTCGTGATTTGTGAACAACTTTCAACGTAAAAATCCAAACGTAGTCGCAAATATTTTATTTGTTCTGAACTTAATTTACCTTCTTCTATATAAATTCTAACATTTGCTCCTAAATACAGATCTTCTAATGCTTGATAATTATGTGGATTTTTAAATTCAATGTTTTCTAATGCTGTAGATAATAAATAGTTACGTTTTAGGAAACAGTCACAAATTGTTCGAAAAATATTGGATACATTATTATATAAAGTGTAAAGTTTTGGCGATTCTGATTGCATTTCACGATTTAAACTATTAAAGAGTGGCAAAACATAATCTAGAAATAATAGAAAGACTTTGGTTAGCGGATTATTTAAATGATCGAGTATGTTTTCAGCTGTTGAGACATTGCCATCTGCAACAGCAGTTGTAAAATATAATCTGAGCGGATTGTATTGTTCTAGAATTCGTTTAATAGCTGAATCAACCGATAACCATCTGGTTTGGGACGGGTGTAAAATTTTGTGGATTTTAACATTGCAAAATAATTGATACTCTTGGAATTCGCTGATTCTTTTTAGACTAGAGTTGAAGTAATTAAAAATATTTCTTGTTAAGTTTTCAAGGAAATTTGGCAATTTTTCGCATGCGTATGAAGCAACTAAGTGAAATGAGTGGCAGATGAACTTCATGGCAAATAAATTCGGTATATCTTTTTTTAGTAATGTTGTAATCGAATGATGTCTTCCCATCATTACATTTGCTCCATCAGAAGCAAAGCCAATCATATTATCTTTATAAGGAACATAATTTGAGACAAATGTATTTATAACATGATTATATAAAGTTTCCGCATTCGCACTATCTAATTTCACAAGAGCAAAAAAACAGTCTCTGATTAAATTGTCTTTTGCATACCTGACAACGAGACAAAGATGTTTTATCGTTGAGCGATCTGTAGACTCGTCTATAATAAGGTAAAATTTATTATATTTAATATCCTCACATATATTTTCGAAACATTCAGCACCTATGACATTTCGAACAAAAGCTGTGGTTTTCTTTCTGGCGCACGATATGCCTTGAGCAATCTTTGAATCGGGACAAATGTTAGCTATTAATTTTGGCAAATGATCCATTACCAAAAAAGGCAAATTATGTTCTGCAATAAATGCAGACAAGCGGATCTCGGCTAAAACCAAGATAATTAAAATTACTGTAAACATGAAATAATTTAAATAATCATACCTTCGGCAATATTATTCTTTATTTGCGCCGATTCTGCCATACCTGGTGAAAATTCGGTTAAACGAGGCTGATTGCGTATCATCCTTGCTGTATGTCTATGAATTATCGAAAGACTGTGTTTCATTAGAGAATCTTTTCCGATAGAAATATTAATGTCTTTACTGCAGATCTTATATCTTGCAAAATTTTTTCTATTTTTACTTCTAGAAAGCCATCTCTCAAAGTCTTCCATCTTTTCCCAATCTTCCTTATAATTTTGGGAATATTTTTTTTTTTTGCTATATTACTTGTGCCAGCTTGTTCACAGTCACTGTCACTACCATATTTTAACACTAGGTATAATTTAAAAAAAAATCAAGTGAAACCTATGTATGTGTTCTTCTAGAACCGATATAGGATACTGATTTCAAATTTTAAATGCAAAAACAGAAACAAACCCTTCACTCAAGATGCCCCACTGTTTTAAACTCATAGAAATAAGCAAATAACCGAATAGATATCGCTTTTATTCATTATTGAATGATATGTTGTATTTATTTTATTCATTCATGTGTTCGAATAAAAAGGATTATTTCATTGTTGTAGTATTTTGAAATAATTATTTTCGGAGGAATAAGTATTTTTATTTGAAAAACAATCTTTCTTTAAGATAATTTTTAACCAGAATAGTCCCTTTATTTAGAATAAAGAGCGCTTGAGAAGCGTGCAAATAAATACCTACCGACATACGTAATTGTTGCCTTTGAATTCAAGCATTATATCGACTACAATCCATAGTAGCTTTTATTACTGTCCCTACTCATAAAATTGCTTGCCTGTTTTAATTTTCTATTTATTATAGTCATAGATTAAAGATGAATGCCATTATAGTAGTAATTTATTATATTGTATCTTTATTCTTTATTATACATTTAAAAAAAATACCCCTACAAATATTAACATTAACACGTATTATTTACATGAAAACAGTTTTAGCACAATTTTATTTATTTTTTCTCATTCGTTTAAAAATCGGTAGATATGATGGCTTCATCGGTAGATCGGTAGAAGTGAAGAAAAATCGGTAGATCTACCGAAAAATCGGTAGACGGAACAACACTAATACGAAGTAATATAAAACTGTAATCACTGTGATTAGCGTGCTAAACGAAACGGTGATTACGGATTCACTGTGAATAATCACTGTGATCAATATATTCGCTCATCCCTATATAACGGCTGTTCATTTGAAAAGTCAATCATCATTCTCACTGCGATCTCTGTTATAGCAGCATCGTAGTTGAGAGCACCGACAACGATACATCGTCAAGCGAAGCCGGAAGAAATGGCCGGACAAACGAGAACAAAAACCAACCTGACCAACCTGATGTTTAACCCCGTACACGAGCACCTATGTTCACCCAAGATACGTGAAGATTTACTAAATTTTATCGACCAATTCACCAATGAAGAACAAGTCCAGGAACTATTAAAACAATCAGCGAATTTATTAATGGTTAACCCAGAAGAACCGACGATTCAAATTGAGTTAATAAGCAACCCCACAGAAAAACAAGAAAAAGAAAAGCCTCCCGTAAAATCGAAGAAGAGCCAACCGGAACCGAAAATCGAAAATGACGCATTCAAACACCCGAAAAAACAACAAAAAGACAGACAACCGACCACACAACGCCACCAATCGAAACGAAAAATTCCTACGACGCCCTCGAAAACAAAACCGAGGAAAAAATGGAAGAAGAAGCAACCGAATTCACCCCACAACCGTCAACATCAAACAGCACACCCAGGGTAAGTGACGAAACAAACACCACAAAACACAAACACCGAAACACGCAAAACACACAAAATCGCGCCAATCATAATAACAGACAAAGACAAATGGGCACATATACGACAAATACTTAAAACACATAACATGAACACCGTACAAACAAACTTGTGAAACCTGGCATTCACATCGAACCGAAAACTGGCGAAGACTACCGCACACTTAAACACATACTCAACACAGAACACATTCAATTTTACACGTTTCAATTACGAAACGAAAAAACACTAAAGGTAGTTATGCGAGGCATTCCTACCTTTATCACTGACACAGACATTACAAACGACTTGACTGACCAAGGCTACCCGACAATAAAAATCAAACGAATGAACGGTAAACACGGCATACCAGCACCTCTTGTTTTAATTGAAACTGACGAGACATTATAAATCAATTTATAACATACACGACTGCTGCGGACTCACGATTAAAATCGAACCATTAAACAGACGGACAGACATAATACAATGCCACAAATGCCAGACACCATCAAAAAAACTGTAACGATAACTACAAATGCATGAAATGCGGAGGCGAACACTCGACACACTTATGTACAAAGACGAAAACAACCCCACCAAAGTGTGTAAACTGCGGTGGTCCTCACCTATCCACATTCATAAACTGTCCTAACAACCCAAACAACCCTGCAAACAAAACCACACCCAAACCTAAATACATACCAGCACCACCCCCAACAACTAATCCCTGGACACAAAAACAAAAAAACACAACACCTAACACAATTGACGAATTAGCACTTGCCTTAGGCAACATGCTAATAACATTACACTCCACAAACGCAACAATCGAACAGATACAATACTTAGTAACGCAAACACAGAAAATAATAACAATTTATAACAATAAACATTAAACACACACATGACTGAAACGCAAAAGACCGATGACCAGTGACTTAAACGCAAAAAAGTGACAAACACACAGACTAAACACACACAACACAGGACCGCACAAAAACACACGATTATTTATTAATCAGACACAAACACGTCACACCCCTAGGAGATACGAAACAGTGGAGTGGAAATGGAGGCAACTTCGACCACAAAACAAAATTCAAAGGACTCATATAAAAAGTCAATCTAGTAGTTTGTGATTTACTGAGAACATTTTGAAGTATGTCGTAAATTAAAATTTACTACTTAACCTACAAAGTCGTATATTTTGACAGTTTCATACATACAAATAAATAAAAAATGTGATTGACATTATCAAATGTCATTTGGATTTACGTTTACGGAACAACAAACACATACTAATATACCGCCTAATTCTGAGCAAACGCAACGATGCGAATGTATGAATATTTCTCCCGCTCCAAATAGAATTCCCCTGAATGCTGTAGGCGTGTCAACATCGATGTCATATGTCATACATACTTACATATTATGGAGCGGCGTAAGAAAAATTATCTGATTACCAAATTACTATTAAAGGACTATAAATTGTTTAGTCCTGTGTTGTTGTAATGATTTTATAATAAATAAATTGCAATACGTTATACTGACGATGGTCACACAAAGCGTAATAAAATTATTAATAAGCGGTTAAGAAAATTGCAAATAAGGCATCAAGAGATTTAATAAATTAAATTTTAATAATAAAGGTAACAAAAACTATTCATAGTAAACTAAATAAACTTCAGAAATAAATAAAAACTAAATTAAATTCTAGTAATGTAAAGAAAAATTTACTCTTACAGATAATAAAATAAATTGTTCATAATGAGAAATTAATTATATAATAACGGAAATTCATCCGTTTAAACTCATCATCGTAAAATAATTGATGATGTTTGGAATATTTATAATTACGAAAACCATTTAATTTTAGTATGTGGTTAACGGAAGAGCAGCATATGCCTAAATCGTTGGAAATATCGCTATGTGTCAAATTTGAATTTAGTTCTATTGCAGCGCATACTAAAATGAACGTATCATTAGGAACTCCGGCAAATAAATCACATATTCTTTGATAAGAATTATCAGCGTGGTACCATTTCATAATTTCGGCTTTCTCTTCTAGTGTATAACGCGGCATTATCACAATTTAAACGCTTAAGAGACTCCGTATAGGGTGACAGTGGTGACACTAATTTGTGACATTAATTGTCAAATCGTTGCGCGACAAACTGTTTTGTGATTAGCTAAACGCGTTCAGGGGAATTCTATTTGGAGCGGGAGAAATATTCATACATTCGCATCGTTGCGTTTGCTCAGAATTAGGCGGTATATGCGTCTTATTCTATCAAAATTTCAAAGCAACCTAGATTGACTTTTCAAATGAAAGTTACATATATTAGTTTGCTGTTTGTTTATTTGGTATCTTTCTCAAGTAGTTATACAACCAGTTTTTTTTTACAACTATTAAGAAATGTATTTTTTTTTATACGCGTAAGTTATAATTATGAGATGTATGGGCATTTATTGTATTTGAGTTGTTTTATTTGCAGTTTACTATGGACTTTTCAGTTAAAAGGAGACGACAAGGTGTAGTTTCTAGTTAAATATAGAGAACGGCAGATTTAACTATTTTAATAAAACAGTGGGTGTATCAGCGGCAGTTGATGAAACTTGTAAAGCTCTAGGTTGTGGTAAAACCATTGTATCTGCGGTACAAAAATCACAGATTTACAAGCCCAAGTAGACAAACGCCGAAAAGAAGTGTTTTACAGAAAAACACTTTAACAAAGACATATGATGAAAATGTGCAGCTTATTATTCGATGTAAAGTCCATAATTTCTTTTTGAGTAATATTCCACCATGTTAAACAAAATTTTTGCTGTTGTTAACAGTGATTCTGATTTACCTACATTTAGTAAACTGACATTATACCGATTGTTGAAAGACATTGGTTTTGCTTATGAAAAAGTTGGTAAGAGGACAGTTCTTAATGAACGTGATGACATTATAAGATGGCGACATAATTATCTACGGCAAATAAAACAATTTCGACTGGAAGGAAGAAATATTCTATATCAACAAATCTTGGGTTAATGTTGGCCATTTTGTACGCAAAGCTTGGATAGATAGAACTATTAAATCCTGTCAGCAGGCATTTATTGAAGGCTGTAGTACAGGGCTCACACCATCTACTGGTCATGGGCAAAGGTTTGCTATAATTCATGCTATAAATGAAAAAGGCTTTGTACCTGGTGTAAAATCTACATTACTGTCTTACAGAATTACTGCCATTGTACATGATGAAATATGTGCAGAGAATTTTGAAGAATGGTTTTTAAATCAACTGCTACCTAATTTACTACCTCATAAAATTATCGTCTTAGATAATGCCTCTTATCACAGCAGAAAACTAGAGAGAATTCCAACAACAAACTGGAAAAAAATATTTTAGAATGGTTAATAGATAAAGGGGTTAACAACACTGCAGAAGCAATGCTAAAACGAGATCTCCTACATATGATTGCACAAATTAAACATAGATATAATGATTATTACCTTGATAATGAAGCAGAAAAAAAGAATGGCATTATATATTAAGGTTGCCGCCTTACCATTGTATCCTTAACCTGTGGACACAATTGCAACATTTTATTAAAACTAATTTAAAACCAATATTGCTCCATTTAAAATACGTGACATGACACCATTAATAGATGAAGCATTTAATAATATTTCAGAGGAAAATCTGCGTAATTATGTTGAACATATTAAAAAAGGTATGCAATCATAAATTTTAGTTTTTTTTTCATGATCATTCTTTCTTTTACAGTTCAACTAGATATGTGGAGAATAGATGAAATAGAAGATGATATCGAGAAGTTTATAATATCATTAACTGCCTCAAGTTCTTCAAAATTTTCTTCACAAACCTCTTTCTCCGATTAATAGAACTTTACTTTCTTTACTTAATAATGTAATGCTTTGTACAATCTACATAAACTTTTTAATCTTTGTGGTAATGGATAAAATTTAGTTGAAATAGCCTAATTTTTTTTCAATAGGTTGTTATAACATAAATGTAGACAATAAACAATTTATTTCTTGTATTCTAATAATAAAAACTTCAAAATTGTTTATTCTATACACAATAAATTGAATTATAATTTTATTTATACCCATTAAATTAAACACTAAAGTAATTTTTCAATAAGCTTCCCTCTCCTGAAGAAAAGCTAAGAACCTAAAAAAAATGCAAAAGCCTATGCTTTGCGCACTTGTTATATAGTGTGGGTTTATAATTATGGTCTGTTTAAAGTAGGCCTAAATTTTTACTCAATAATATCTATATATTATTGAGTAAAAATATTAGGCCTACTTTAAACAGACCATAATTATAAACCCACACTATATAACAAGTGTTCATTTGAAAAGTCGATCTAGTAGCATGTGATTTACTGAGAACATTTTGAAGTATGTCTTAAATTAAAATTTACTACTTAACCTACGAAGTCGTATATTTTAAAAGTTTCATACATACAAATAAATAACAAATAATAGGTATTTATTGAAAACTACAACAAATGTTGAAAATGTTGTCCTTCAAGATCAATGCACTTTAAAATCCTCCGTTCAAAATTTCTGATGATATTCTGCAACATTTTTTGTGATTGACATTATCAAATGTCATTTGGATTTACGTTTACGGAACAACAAACACATACTAATATATTTGCGTCTTATTCTATCAAAATTTCAAAGTAACCTAGATTGACTTATCAAATGAACACACGTTATTTGACTTTGTTAAATGACTTCAAATAGAAAAAGCAACAGATGGCTTGATCCCTCGCGGCGATCTTCAATGTTCTAATCCATAATGTCAGAAAATATTCTCAAAGCAGTACAATTTTTTTGCAGATACTTTGCCAGTTCATTTTCGCGATTGCGATAAGTTTTAGACCGAATAAACTATAGGTATTTTTAATTGACTCGAATCGAGATTTAATTTGAATTACGACAAGCCTCATTTCCACAAAATTTAGAACTTGTGCTATTTTTAGAGATATTGTATTCATACCACATTGTCTTTAAAAATATATCATCAAATTTTTTATTATAACTAATTTTAAAAATTAAATAAATTAATCTCTCAAATTGTGGCGCCATCTAGTTAACGTTTTCTAAACTGCTGTAGGTTTCCAGTTTAGTTTCCAACCTACGCTTCCGCCTTTATAAATACTTCAGTTATTCTCTTAAAGATGGCGCACCATATATTGCATTATTTTATTTTATTATAATTTTCAACAATTCTAAAGTATGCTTCATTATACATCAAATTGCTCATCTCAACATGTAGATTACGAATCACTAATTACAAATGCTGGGCGTTTTGTCCTTCAGGAGCTATCTGCACACAAAGTTCAAATGACCTGGAATTTCACCTATTTTCACGATTATGCCAAATAGTCTGAAGTCTGAGGCTGAGCTGAGGTGCAAGATCTCTTCAACTAGATCCTGGAAATAAATTTCACATAATTTTAACGCTTCACTCTTTATTTTTTCAACGGAGTTCGCGAAATTTAAGGAGAAAATTTTGAACACTCTGTCGTTCGCACATTTTCGACGGTCCAATTCCGAGATTAATTGATCCACAATTGTAAAGAATACTGTTTATTTTGAAATCATCCTTAGCACCGAATAGAACTTCTTCATCGTTGTTGGTTTTATCGAAATGTCGCTTTCTCTTCCTGGTACACCTTTCGCTTGCGGTGTAGCTTGCTATTTAGCGCCTTGATCTCCTCTTCGTAGATTGTAAAGTTCTCTCAGGAAGATGAAATAAATTACCATAAAAGTAAGTAGAGGATCTCAGCCGATTCTGGAACCTCCTCGGAGTGACCTTGACCTTGGTGTATGTTAGGTCAAGGTCACTCCGAGGAGGTTCCAGAATCGGCTGAGGCGGAGGGAGGTTGCAGCAACAAGGCCATTGAGGAGGCTCTGACCTTGACCTTGACCTCAAGCTTATGACAACCTTGACCTTGAGACGACGTAAAGCTAGGTGAGGTTACATAACCGAGGAGGTTCTATAAAAATAAATGAGGTTGCAACGACTAGCACATCGGGTTGGTTTTTGCACATAATTGTAGGTAGGGGTTATTGGTATTGCATATAAAGGGAGATTATTCGAAACAATTGTTAGTCTCATTGATCTTGAATGTTAATACTTTTAAACAAAATGTCTCAACACCTAGAATTGATATTAGAAGCAGTCAAGTTTGTTTATGAAAATTATGGTCATCTATCTGGTATTAAAACAAATCTAATAGAGTATATTCCATTAGATTTATTTAAAACGAAAGTAGCCCCAGAATGGATAGAGGAGTTCTGGCATTTAATTTCACCTGACAAACAAATTGAACTAGAAGAATATCGACCGTGTTTTAGACACTATAATACCGGTGAGGAACAAATTGACGGTCCAGCCCCTTCAAAGAGAAATTGCTCAGTTTGTAAAAAGAGTATTACCCAACAATTTAGAAAATTTAGAATACCGAAAAAGAAAAAACTAAAACATTAAATATGATTTAAATAATATATTTTATATACTAAAGATTATCTTCATTTATCAATAAAAATGTTCCGAGGAGGTTCTATAAAAATGTTCCGAGGAGGTTCTATAAAAATAAATGAGGTTGCAACGACTAGCACATCGGGTTGGTTTTTGCACATAATTGTAGGTAGGGGTTATTGGTATTGCATATAAAGGGAGATTATTCGAAACAATTGTTAGTATTAACAAGTATGTCTAAACGTAAGGTTGCTGTGATGGAAAAACCATCCTGTTCCCAACATATTGTGGAAAGAAGTGATTTGGAGGAAGGGGAGAATGCTGAGGAAGCGTTTTGGAGAGATATTGAGTTGGATCCCAGATTTGAAGAATTATTAAATGGGATGAGTGATCCCAAAACATATATTGTGAATGGTGATTTTGGACGAAAGGTATCAACCGCTGAAAAGTTCATGGAAAGTTATATGAGGGAACCAATTTGGGAAGTGCCATTAGTAGGAGAGAGGTTTTTCTTTTTAAATAAAAGTCATTCCAAATGGATAAGCATTGGTTTCTCCCCATTGCAGAATATGGAGTGCATGTTAAAGCTTGTTGGTGTAAAGAAGCAGTGTGTGTGTTTGAACGTAATGGAATGGGGTTGGTTAATTGAAGAGATAGTACGGTTGAGGGAACGATTCGAGTGTAAGAATGCAGTGTTTCCTACAATTTGCGGGATGCATATGCGAATATCGCGAGAGGTAATCGACGGGTCGACAGCAGTTGTGAAGATAGAAAAAGGTGGGGAATATGTGTATTTGGCATATGAAGGGTTGTTGGAATTGTTGCGATTGAAGGGAATATTAAAGTGTCGTCTGGCAGTTTTAGAAGGCATGCAATATAATGTATGGTATAATAATGTGGTGCGAAGTTTAGCTGAAAGTGATGAAGAAATAGAATTGACAATAACGAAAATGTATCATGGAGTTGTGTCAGAATTTGTATGCATACTAAGGGAGTTAGTCACATATTGGCCAAAGAAATTATCAAATGATGTGAATTATTTAAGAATGAATAATGGAAAAAGTTGTACAGTTTGATAATAAAAAAATTAAATTATTGTTATTTTTTATTATTAGATATAGGAGTTAGCTATATAATACTGTCTATAGATTTAATAAGCAAGCTAAATTGAGTATATATTTATAAACCGCATTGGCGTTGTGTTGTTTGTCATTTCACAAGTTGTTGATTCATGAGAAAGATCAATAAGATTGCACTAAAAGGTTGTGATGGTATTGAAAAGTGGTAGTTCAAATCGGACAGTAAGAAGGAAAGGTAGTGGGCTACTGAATACCGTGATTAATAAATTACCAGTAGAGTTGCATATACCGGGTTATAGTTTTTGTGGTCCAGGGACGAAATTAGAAGAACGATTACAGAGGGGTGATAAGGGTGTCAATATTTTGGATGAGGCTTGTAAAGAGCATGATATATCTTATGCTCAGTCAAAGGATTTATTAAAGAGGCACGAAGCGGATGAGAAATTGTATAAAAAGGCCGTAGAACGAGTGAAAAGTAAAGACGCAAGTGTAGGAGAAAGATTAGCTGCTATTGTGGTTACCATTGCTATGAAAGCTAAAACGAAATTGGGTATGGGTTCGAGGATACGACGTAAAGATATAAGGAAAGGTAAGGGTAGAAAGTATATGAGGAGTAGAAAAGGTGGAGCTATATCATTTTTGCAAGCGATGAAGAATGCTCGAAATGCTATAAGACGAATTGGGAGCAAAAAAGGTATTTTAGAAAATGCGAGAGTTGCATATCAGAGTTTAATGAAGTCGGGGAAGAAAATAAAATTTCCAAAGTCTAGAGTAATTCCAATACCGAGAAAAGGTGGATTTTTACCATTAATTCCATTATTCGCAGCATTAGGTGCTTTGGGATCGTTGGGTGGGGGTGCTGCGGCAATTGCCAAAGCAGTAACATCTGCAAAAACTGGAAGGGATCAGTTGGAAGAAGCAAAACGACATAATTTGGCTATGGAGTCAAAATCTGGGAGTGGTTTATATGTAAAACCATATAAGCAAGGTTGTGGTGTATCTGTGGGAAGTGGTTTATACGTAAAACCATATAGAACTGGTTGTGGAGTTTATTTGCCGAATAGTAAGGGTTCAAAAAACGATTAAGTAGTTTACCTCGCAGGCCTTTAACAGAAATAGATTTGTGGAAGTATGTTAAAAGGTGGAGAATTGGAAAATTTCGGGGTATATTTAGTAGAGACGTTTTACCTAGACTTATATATAAAAATGAGAAAGGGATAATTAACTTGGATGATGACATTGGGGGAGGTACTCATTGGGTAGCATACAAAAAAAATAATGATGTGGTCGAATATTTTGATAGTTACGGTGATTTAAGACCAGCAGTTGAAGTGGAAAAGTATTTATTATCGAATGGTGGTGGTGTTATATGTTATAATTATAGAAGATATCAGAGTATTAACAGTGAAAACTGTGGTCAGTTGTGTTTATTGTTTCTGAAGGGTGTTATTGAGTAACCTATGTGAAATAGGAACTAGTACTGGTGTGTAGTATTATACGAAAGAGGTGTGAAATTCTTGTTAAAATGGGGAGAGATAGTAATGGAAGTATCAGTAATATGGCTTTAGTGATATCTGGGAAGGGATCAGTTGTGGATTGTGTCTTAAATCCCCCAATATACTTAGATGGTGAATATGAAATGTGCATGATAAGTTTGCAAACATATAATACTGTTCCTAATGTTACATCTACAAACAATGTATTTCGATATACTGAATCACTGGACAAAATGGATTTTGATTGGACAGATATAATTATTCCAGTTGGAACTTATGATATTCAAGATTTGGAGAAATACATTAATGAGAAACTACAAGCCAATGAAGGTGGTAAAAATTATTTTACTTTGGATGCCAATAGTAATACTATGAAGGTGCATATGAAGGCTTCCGTTGATGTTAATTTTTCAATAGATAATTCAATTGGTCCTTTATTAGGTTTTAATAAGAAAGTTATACTAGCCAATAAAACAGTAATTAGCGATAAGGTGGTCGATATAAATAGAGTAAGTGCTATCGATATTATGTGTAACGTGGTTGAAGGATCATATATTAACGGTGAATTATCACATGTTTTATATCACTTTTATCCCAATGTTGCACCTGGTTATAAAATAATAGAGGTTCCACAAGATAAAATTTATATGCCCGTGAACACTAATGTATTATCTCAAATTATTATTCAAGCTGTAGATCAGACCGGACAACTTATTGATTTAAGAGGTGAGGAATTGACCATATATTTAAGGTTGAGGCGAATTAATTGAGTTTGGAGAAGAGCGCCTTCAATATTTTAGTGGGGATATTAATAATAGACCAATATTATTTGTAGAGACGAAGATAGGGTCGGACGTGTAATTGATATACGCAGTAGCAGACTGGGATATTCAATATTGTGTTGTGGAACAGTTTAAAGTTAAATAATTACAAATGAGGAGTAGCGTCTTTAATAAACTGCGCACTAGGGGAGGGAATTGCAGATACAAAATAATGAATAAGTTATGGCGGGTAGTTGGTGGGGTGAGGGTGCGTAATCGATTAACCAATGAAAATAGGAGTTTCTTGAGTGGTATAGGGTATGAAGTTTTGGTGTAGATAAAGTAAATCTTCGAGCAACTGTGGTATGGGGATTATAAGTTAATAATTGGAATAAAGAGAGGATTAAATTTAGTGTAAGAAAAGACTCGATCGTGATAAGTTTAACGAGACTGTTTGCATCAAGTTTTCAATAGATATGGAAGTTTTGGATGTTTTAAGGAAGGTGCGTGTCGATAATTCTATCGTTGAGATGGAATTTCACAATCACATACCATTTGGTTCTCCAAAATATGGGAATAATGACGAGATCAGGATTGTGGTACCGGAAATAGATAGATATACTTTACCATCAGAGTCTGAACTATTAATTGAGGGAAAGTTACGTCTGGCAAGTGATGAGAGTAAGAATAGTGCTACAGCATTTTTAATTCATAATGCAGGAGCTTTTATGTTTAGTAATATTAGATATGTTATTAGCGGAGTGGAGGTGGATGAAGTGAGAAATGTTGGTATAACATCAACTATGAAAGGATATTTCTCATATAGCCCAAGTTATGCTAATCAATTGGAAAATTCTGGTTGGGAATTCGCGGTGGGGAAGGCTCCAGTGCTAGATAACAAAGGGAATTTTAGTTTTTGTATCCCATTGAAGATGTTAATGGGATTTGCAGAAGACTTTAAGCAAGTTATTATGAATGTATCCCAGGAATTAGTTCTAAAAAGATGTGCTGATGATAATGATGTCATATTGAATTCAGTTACCACGGAGAATATTAAGTTAATAATTGATTCTATTGTGTGGAGGATACCACATGTTAAGGTTGGGATGAGCCAGGAATTGGCTTTAACTAAGTTAATTACGAAGAATCATATAATGGAAATGTTCTTTAGAGGTTGGGAAATTCATGAAAATCCAGGAATTCCCGAGACAACTAAACATAGTTGGGCCATTAAAACAGCTCCACATTTAGAAACGCCAAGATATATAATTTTGGGTTTTCAGACAGGGAAGAAAGGAAAAATAGAAGCAAATATGAGTAGATTTGATGCCATTAATTTAACTGATATGACTGTTTATTTAAATGGTAAAAGATACCCATATGAAAATGTCAGAGTTGATTTTGATGATAATCGAGTAGCAGTGTTATACAATATGTATTCTAGGTTTCAACAATCTTATTATGGTCACGAATATAGTGAACCGATGCTTAAATTAAATAATTTTAAGTTGTGCCCATTAGTTGGCATAGATTGCTCACATCAGGAAGATGCAATGCATAGAAGTGGTGTGGAGGTTAGAATAGAATTTAGTACGAAAGATAATGTGCCAAAGGATACGGTTCTATATTGCTTGATTTTGCACAATAAATTGTATCAATACTCACCGTTCAATAAGGTGGTACAGCGACAGTACTAGAGAACTAATATTTAAAGTGGTGTTGTATAAGTAGTAGATTCAGTTCGAAGTTGGTGTTAGTACGAGAAGTTTGTTTGGTGGTGAAAGATATTGAAGTTGACAGATACAAAAATGTGGAGCTCCTACTTGACAGATAGAAAATATATCATAATAGATTTTCAATGGTATCGGTTTAATAATTACAGTTTGATGCCAAAAGAATTGGCCACTTGTGATAGTGAATTTAGGAGGAGTCATTTTGTGTTTAAACCGGTATTGAGCTTCGGTGTATTAACTGAAGAAGATCAGCGTGTAGCGAGATATGCATTCAGTCATCATCACGGGTTAAAGTGGGAAGACGGTTATGCATCAGCGAGTGATTTTGATGAAGTAATTAAACGGTTGTGTAGAGGAGTGGATATTGTGCTTGTTAAAGGAAGAGAAAAATTGGAATTTTTGAAGTGCATTATAGATAAACGAATAATTGATTTAGTCGATGCGGAAAAAATAAGGAAGGGAGAAGCAAGTTGTAGTTTCCACGTTGGTAATTATGTGGTGTGCGCTCTAAGTAATGTGGAACGATTGCATAAGTTTATTGAGGAGAATAAAAAGACAAAAATAAAAGTAACATTATAATCTTTGAAATGGGTTGTGTGTGGACTCTCATGACAAATTATGTTGTGAGTAGGGTAGGTAGTGTGATAAGGCGATATGAAGTTGATGGATCATTTGCCGCGGTGGAAGATAGTGACTTAGTTTATATTCCAAAAACATATTTAATGTGGAATGTTAGAAGCTTAGATTTAGAATATATTTGGAATCGGCTACCGAAAAGTTATCATGAAGATATAGACTTAATTAGATGTAGACCATGTGTGAGTCATTATAATGTGTTTGGGGATACTATCGATGGGGTAATTAGGAGAAGAGACTGCAGCGTGTGTAGATGTAGAACTAGTATTTCATTATCTGGAAGTTAATGCTCGATTGTAACGAAATTATAAAAAATATTTAGATATAAGTACAATACCGATATATGAACATATGTTTGCATAGTTGTATATTTAAAATAAAGATTTATATATATGTAATATTAATAAGATGTTTTCGTAATCGAGTTAATGTTCGATTGTAACCAAATTATAATAAATATTTAGATATAAGTATCATATAGATATATGAAAACATGTTTAAGTAGTTGAATAATTAAAATAAAGACTTATTTATATGATGATTTGTTTTGTTTCAATAAAAAAAGATGCTTACATCGTTGAATAATTAAGAAAAAGTATTATGGGGGGGTGGTTTGGAGGCGTCTCTGTAAGTTATACGAAGAAAAGGGATTAAAAAAAAAGAAAAAAAAAGGAGTGAACCAAACGCCGACACATGAAAACACCTCAGGGGAGGGGGGGAGGGGGAGCGGGATAGAGGGTAGGGAGGGGGGGGGGGTGACGGTGAGGGGGTGAGGGGGGAGGGGGAGGGGGGGGGGGGGTCATGTGGAGGCCAATGGAGGGAAGTTTTATGTGAGGGGTAAGGGGGTTTCCTCTTGCTATGGGCACTTCGGTACGGTTACCTACAAGTCGTCGACCTTTCGAATACTTCTCTTTGTCCTTACTTTCTGATCTCTCGCGTGGTGACCTACAAGTTGTCGACCTCCGAACATTCCGCTCGGTCTGGTTTCACCGTAATTTATTAAATTAGCTCTCTGACATTTCAATGCAACTTTCGACAAGTCGTCAACCTTTCGAATACTTCTGTTTGTCCATACTTTCTGATCTCTCGCGTGGTGACCTACAAGTTGTCGACCTCCGAACATTCCACCCGGTCTGGTTTCACCGTAATTTATTAAATTAGCCCTCTGACATTTCAATGCAACTTTCGATTTCTCATTTAAGTTCTTTTGGAGTGGGTGAACGTATTTAACATATAAATACCCGACAATTTTAATATACTGTCAGAAAGTATTTCTTATACATACTCTTTAAATATACAGTAAGAAATTGTTAATTACACATACAATGGTAAGCATTTTTTCTATTATTCCTAATTTCTTTATTTATTTTTATTGTATTGTATTATTGTATTGTATTCTTGGAAAGTTGCTTTGTATTTTTAATGAGACATATTTAGGCGTTGTGATTAATTCTATCACAAATATGTGGTATTTAAATTTACCCAAAAAGTGTAATTCCATTTTCTTTGGTTTTTAGTTATCTTTATTATATCGAACTATAAATTCTATTATGGAAAGTTACTTTGTGTTTATAATAAGACATCATATTTAGGCGTTTTTATTAATTCTATCACATATATGCATAATGTTATTCTACTTTTCTTTGGTTTTTATTATCTTTATTATTTCCAATTATAAATTCTATTATTGCATTTGTTTTACAAACAAATCACAAATATTAGAATTACAATGCATTCGTTTTACTGTGGGTATTTCACACATGATGAAAATTTTTTCTTTAGGATCAAAATAACGCTTCAGCAGACTTTTTCTTGAACGAACCATCTTCGTCCAATTCTAATTTCTTGCAAGCTGTGGGCCACGCTTCCTTCCTCAATCAGAACACCAACAGGGTAACGGTATCTGAAACGCGTTTTGATGGGTCACCATCAACAGTGCCATCTATCGCTGCCCCTACAAATGTTGTTCATGACGTGGAAGGGACTAATTTTCCCCATATTGACGACTTTGATGAGGCATTGTTAGATGATACACAATTGGATAACTTTCCGGTAACCGTTATAAGTACCGCTGCCCATGATATGGTTCCTATTGTGGTTGGAACAATTACTACTGCCACTGTGACAACCTCTACTACTACTACTTTTACTACTACTACTACTTCTACTACTTCTACTACAACTACGACAACCTCTTCTACTATAACGACGACTTCTAATAACATAGTTGTTCCAACTGCTGTAGATTCTATAACGGTGATGTCTCGAATTGCCACTCCTGCACCGTCTCAAATTCGCACTATTACACCATTAAACATCAATCGTGTGCCTACTACACGTTCTAGAGGGACCGTTACTCGACGTCAACAAGGACTTACTCGACAAGATATATATAGAGAGCAACGTAGACAGACCCGGACTAGTAAAACTTCTTCTACACCAATTAATAGGTTTAAAAGCCGAACTAGTAAGATTTCTTCTACACCTATTAATAGGCGTACAAGTAAGCTGCGAGAGCTCCTTGAGCGTAGTAGACGAACGGTGGGTAATCGTGTTTTAGTACCGAATTTGGAACCAACACCAAAACTTCAGTCGGTGGCGGTACGCGAGATGTCAGTAGTGGCAATTGATACCTCATCTGTCATATTGGTATCTCCTCATTTAAGTGGTAACCCCTTATCTACCCAGCACTCCCAAGCATTATTTAATTGTTCCTCAATTTCACCAATCCATGCAGTACACAATACCCTCATTCCTCCTGCTTCTCCACTTTCGTTATCTATCCATTCTAATATTACTCCCGGTCAGAGATCTCCACAACCCGGTCCTTCCACAATACCGCAGTTCCCACAACCCGATCTTCCCATAATAGCACAGCCCCAATCAGATATCCCATCTAGTCCACGACCCAACATTATAACTGCGACTTTAAAAGAACTTTCAGACATTCTAACGTCTCGCATTGGGGGAAGTTCATCAGTTTCTAATGTTGATAAACTGTTACTTCCCTTAAATGAGGAAATACTGAAGGAACTGGCAACGATTGATATGATTCTCCAGCTTAATAGCGCCATTAATATTAACATCGGAGGTGTCGAAGGTGTTAATATTAGTGAGAAAGTTCCCTCCCTCATAGAGCGAAAGAATCATCTTTGTGAAATGCGCAATCTGATATTTAAATTATTTCGATGAATGCAAATCAATTCATTTGATTTCTATTCACTAAATTATTTAAACTCATTCATTTATCGCAATTTACATCGTAATTCAAGTATTTAAAATGGACCTAGTTGGTTCCGTGTTCAATAAAAAATGTTTGTCCAACATCCTGGATTAGAAGACAGGTGGGCACCGCATTGCTTACACATCACATCCTATGCTAAGAATTGGTTGTTGCTTCAGGTTGGATTGCTTTATAGCCACCTACAGCTGTCATATATATTCGGAATGTTTGTTATTATCCTATATTTTTATTGACAACAATATAAATATTTTCTTCTGTACAGGAACTATACATAACTGTTAATATGAGAGTGGTGGTAGTTTTCCCTACACAGGGAACACCACCACCTCCACCACCACCACCACCACCAACTCCACCACATACGCGGACGGCGACGCCGTTACACACCCCTCCTCCGCCCTATAGCCCCGTTAGGAGGGGAGAAGGAGGCCAGCGAAGGAGACGTCCCCCGGTTCTTCCCTTATTTAGCGGATGGACCGAGGTCAGTGGGTGGGAGACCCCACCAGAGTGGGATACGCCCACTGAATTGGACATAACGCCGGCTCCAGAGTTGGCACCACCAATACCACCACCGATGGCACCGTTCAAAAAGAAGGGGAGGAAGAAGCCTGAAGATAGGGTGGAAGATGTCAATTCTCCTACCCCCTCCTCTTCCTCCTCTTCTTGGTAGAAGACATAATAAAGAAAATAATCAGAAAATCCTTGTTTAATTTTTTAACAGACATTCAGCAGATATATATTTATTGATTTATGCAATTAGCATCGTTCAGTTTACATTATGATATCATAAGAGCAATATGAAATTAAAACAACAATCACTTTCCTTGCCTATATTCAATTTTGATGGAGTATTTAATGAAAAACGTTTTACCCGGCACAGTAATCTTTTTGGTGGTGTTTGCAAACGAGCGCTTATAGTGGGACCTTCGGGTTGTGGTAAAACAAATGCTCTACTTACTTTACTATTACATCCTAATGGGTTTCGCTTCAAAAATATTTACATTTGCTGCAGATCTCTCCATCAAAAAAAATATGAATATCTCAAAAATATATTGGAAACTGTCCCGGAAATTGGTTACTATGAATATATAGATGCTAATGATATGCCATCGCCGGATAATGTCGCAGACTATTCAGTAGTAATATTCGATGACATACCCGCTATTAATTTAGATATTGTCAAACAGTTCTACTCTTTCGGTAGACATCGTAATTTAGATTGTTTTTTCCTAATTCAGACATACAGTGCAGTTCCTAAACAATTACTGAGGGATAACACAAACTTCCTAATTTTGTTTCAACAAGACTGTACTAATTTGAAACATATCTTTAATGATCATGTACATGATTTAAGCTTTGAACAGTTTTTAAGTATATGTAGAATGTGTTGGAAGAAACCTTTCGATATATTTCTTATCGATACTGATTGTAAATTTAATGACGGAAGATACCGGCAAGGTTTTGATTCCTATATCACATTATGATGTGTCTAGTTCTTACATAAACACTATTTAATCATTAAAAGAGTCCTACTTCTACAAATCTACATCAGTATGTGAGTATTCGTTAAAGAGTGAAGATAAAATGGAAGATAAATTAGTAAATAATTTAGTGCAAGCTCGCTTAGCTTTAAAAGCAAAATTAAGAACGTTAAAAGCTGACATTGCAGAATCTCAAAGAAAAATTGATATACAATACGCGCCTATAGCCAAACCTCTACAAGAAATTGCGATGAAATTAAATCCCGCTGAAACAAAGACAGATAGGATGCATCGTGAAAGTATTACTGAGGATATTTCTGAAGCTTGGTCTGACATTGATCCGAATATATCACATGGCGCAATGGCTGGAACATCAGTTATACGACAAGGGAGAACACCTTCACGAAAACGTGTGGCCTGGTTTAGCCCAAGTACTCACTCTTCTCCGACGAAGCGGCCTTATGAAAAACTTAGCACAACGCCTCAAGCAACCAAAGCTAAAGCAATTTCTTCTGATTTAAAACCTCGGTTGTCGGTATCATTTGCACCACCTGTCAAAACTGCACCAAAACCTAGGATGTCAACATCATTTATGCAACCAACATTTATAGAAGATGATTACATAGGGGAACTGCTACCACAATCTTCAATAGAAGAGGGAGGAGATCCGAGTGAAGAAGAAACTAATACAACTGGTAGTGTGGATTTAGAAAAATCAATGGCTCACGCCATTTCGCTATTGGGTACGAAACCATCAAGATCAATAATTGCTAATAAATCTATGAATAAAACGCTCTTAGAAACGGATGAAGTGAGGGAATCATTGAAAGATTATAATCCCACGATACGCCCATATCTTATTGGTTTAATGATAGACGAAAATGAAGAATTTGATGAAAAGTATGGTGTACATGAAATGGATAATAATTTAAAAATGGGACAGGCAGATGTTAGATTTGATGGGTCCAACATTGTAATCGGTGGATTTACATATAAAGCCACTAAGGGTTTATTAGAATTACTTTTCAAAAAGAAACCAGGTAAATTTCTATATGCTGATGCGAAGAATTATAAGTACATACTCAACGACACTCACTCTGCGCGAGTTGATTATGATCCTGATAAGAAGTATGCTGCCAGTAAAGCTTATAAATACACATCAATTATTAAACCTATTTTACAAGGAAAGAAACCTGAAGTTTGGTGGTCTCGAACCTGGAAGACTGGTTTAGGTTTATCAAAAATATTACCAGTAAAAAAGACGCTTATACCTAATAATGAAATTGAATATAAGTATTGGGACGATGTGAATGAATTGTGTGATAGATTGAAGTTGCTAGTAGCCTCGAAGAATGCCGGTCATACAGGACACGAAAACGAGATAATAGCAATCATTGAGGAATTGAAGGAGGCTAAAATTATAAAATAGTCTCTCTGTATACTCTGTAAAGTCTTGGTTGTATGACAGTTTATATTTCGACACCAATGATAGGTAACGATGACAATAGATAAATTTGGAAGACACATACACAAGCATGTCCTTAAGAGACATTTAATGGATGTCGACGTAGTCTCAGACTTTCTCAAACATCCTAAATTTCAAGAAGTATTACAAATGCATAGAAATAATATTCCTTCTCCCAGTGCAACAGAAACTTCGAAGTATATTATTCCAATATATAGTGACGGTTCCATTGGCCTCATGGGTTATTATGTAAGTACGTCATTGGCGAAACAGACTTATTTATATAAGAATAAAGTATATCGTGGGAAGGTTATAAATGTTCACTATTCTAACGAGAAATTAACAACACTGCAAGTTAATAAGGAACTATTTAATTCCAAGAGACCGATAGAATTGACAGAAGGAACAACGTTTAGGTTGATATACGTTGGTACCAAACCTACACCACCAAAAACAGAAGCAGTATTTGCGGAAATAGTCATCGAAGGAAATGTCGTCAATTAGGAGGGATGTTGTAAATGAAATACATAGACCAGCTCGGAGGAGGTTTACTCGACGTCGGGTTATCATAAAAGGATTGCGGGACCTATTTCAAATCGATCTTGTTGAAATGATACCGTACGCAAAAGAAAACGACAATTTCAAATACATTTTCGTATGTATAAACACATTTTCGAAATTTGCCTGGGCCGTCCCGATAAAAAACAAAACAGCCCTAGAAGTTATGAAAGCCATGAAATCTGTACTCTCATCTGGGAAAAAAAATATACCGAAAAATGTTCAAAGCGACCAGGGGAAGGAATTTTTTAATACTCATTTTAAGAAACTTATGGATCAATATAATATTAATCATTATACAACTTATTCTAGTTTAAAAAGTTCCATTGTGGAACGTTTTAATCGAACTCTTAAAAATAGGATGTGGAAGGAATTCAGTTTCAATGGAAATTATCGGTGGATTGACATGTTGCCAAAATTAGTGAGAGATTATAATAATACAGTACACCGAACGACAGGGTACAAACCTGTGGCGGTTAATCAAAAAAACATGCGACACATTTTAAGTTCTGTTTAAAGCAACATGAAAGTAAGCGACCCAATCATTTCAAAATTTAAAGTTGGAGAGCCGGTTCGCATCAGCAAATACAGACATGCATTTTCAAAGATGTATAGACCAAATTGGACTAATGAGATATTCGCTATAAGGAAAGTCCAAAACACCTTCCCCAAAACGTATCTATTATCTGATTCAAAAAAAGAAAATATTTTAGGTGGCTTTTACGAATCGGAACTCTCAAAAGTGAAACACCCTGACGTTTATCTTGTTGAAAAAGTTTTACGGAGGCAGAAGGGTAAAGTTCTCGTAAAATGGCTTGGAATGCCTTCGTCACACAATTCATGGATTTCTAAGGATAATGTTTTGTAGGAAGTGAGTTCTACTTAGGATACAATACAGTATCAAATATGTTCGAAATGTTTTTTATTCAATAATATAAGATATAAATTTTACAAAAGTAGATGCTGTCATTTACAAAACATTTACAAAACACTTGGAAATTTATTAAAAAATACATACAATGCATTTACAAAAACAACAAATATTTACACTGGTAAAATCCTCTGACCCATCTCACACATGTCTTCCAACTCTAAAAGTATATTTCGCAAGTTTTCTTCCCGTGTAATCTCTTCTATTTTATGGTGACCCCACGCCAACGTATTACATTTATCGGGAAGGATATATCGTTTATCATCCTTAAATGATAAAGCTACTTTATTTCTCAATTCAGTATAAATTGTGTGTAACTCAGAATGAAATATGTACATTTTCCTCATTATGTTTCCTCCATTTTGCACAACATTCTTATAATCGGTTACCGATAAATTCTTATCAATAACATACTTTTTTACCCCCTTAGCTGTTTTGACAGTCCTATTGACTAATTTAAGACAATAAGCTTTAGCACCTGTTCCATAGAAGCATTCGATAATATCACCCGCGTATTCATCTTTCATTTTTCCCAGTCTAGGCAAACTCGGGGGTATTCCATGTATATTATCCTCAGTGTAATTCGATGTATCAAACATTTCTAAATTTTGCTTTATATCATTATATACGTTATAATTTTGCACACTCACTATCAACGAATCAGTGTCTGTATATAGTAGTGAAACGTCTGGACCATATAAAGGTTTTATGAAATCATAGAAAAAATTATACATTACCCACTTAGCGAGTTCCAAAATTGTAAACCCTACATATATGGGTTTTACATAATCTACACGTACCTTGCATAATTCAATTGCTGTAAGAGAATCGCTAAATACCTTGCAAGACTTAAAATTTGGTTTTGCGATATATGCCTCAGCACCGAGTTTTTTATGGATGGTTTCCCAATGGGAAACCAATCTTATATCAACACGATTTTCTACATTTTCCATGGTTTTGCCAAAGATGCTGTTCACCATTAATTTATAAAATTGTTTGAAAAACTCATTGCTAGATCCATTTCGTTTTGCAGTATTAAAATCGATATATTTCTTTAACCACTTGCTTTGCTTAAATCGAATACCTCGTCGAATTCCCTTTAATACCAGGCCATTCCTAACACATTGTTTCAAAGTTAAGTGATGTATGACATAATTTGATTTATCTGTAAGGTTTGGGATCAATTTACCATACTTCGAATTAGGTGGAATAACATGTTCGGGGCAAAATGGGAAGTCATTGTGCAGTTCGTGAAGGCGTGCGGGATATTCTAGATCTACTTCAAATACATATCCATAATCTCCATCATCCTCCAAGGTTTCTACATCCATCGTCAATAAATCTTCATTCGTTAACCACTCAAAGTCACCACATGGTAATGAAAAGGACATAGTATGACCGTACAAATTCGTAGCGTCCATGTATAAAATATATTTCACAGCTTCTGATGAATCGAAATCTGATACGAATTTATTGTTGGCTGTTTCCATTCTTTTACAACACATGCTCACACCTCCACGTATACCTTTTTTAAAAAAATGAAACATGTCGGCATCTGTTAATAATTCCAAACTTACACCGGTCATACGCAACATAGCATCCCAGCTCAATCCTGGGGATGTGAAATAATGTGCAGGGTCTAATTTATAATTCTCCAGACAGATATTCCGAAAATTTTCAAAAACATCTGCTAGCAATAATACATCTGATTGTATATATACATCGCTATAGTCCCCTAATGTTTCACACTCAAATAAATCCCAGACTCTTTGAGCTCTACAATAGTCTTCATCGCTTATATCACAATCTGATAATATATCATGAAAACACTCCTTCTTTGGTAATCCAGCAAAAGATAAAATTTCATGAGAAGTAACATAGTTGTATGGGAATACGCCTTTTTTGCGTATGAGTTCGAATTTTTCACCACTGTAATATTTACTAACTTCTTTACACTGCTCATCTTCTAAATAAGATGATAATTTTTCCAATGAAGAATTCATAAATCGGAAGGAATCTATAAATCTTAACTTATAAAATACGTGTCTTTTCTTACCATTACAGTCTATTATATCTCCCACGTGCACTTTCTTAGAAAACGATACATACTTTTCTTTATTTTGTGCAATAACATCAACATCCTCTTTTTCGAGCGCTAACGCTTTTACGAATAAATGGGTATCATAATTAGATAAATTGTGCAAAATAATAGGTATATATCGGGGTTCTTTATAATTTACATTACACACCATATGCGCTGCACCTCTATATAATCCAGTCATGTGATCATGGTCACGGACTTTTTCTCCATGGACTTCAAATGTTTTATCGCAAATATGACACACTGTCGCTTGTTTATAATTATCACTCTCCTCATTAGTTAAAGGTTTCATTTCTACCTCTTTACTTAAATAATGTTTATAGGCAAATTTCACGTCAGTTTCTAACTCCTTCACAAAGGTTGAAGCTGCATGTTGACCTCGATATACTCGCAATTTACTAAGATTTTTGTCGAAACTACATTTCACATAATAAGCGAATGAATGTGGCTCATGCTCGAAACATTTCACACTGTAAGATTTCGAGGGATCCGGTTCTGATGTATCAATAGGTTTCAATATAGCCTCAAAATCTGCATAAACTACGAAAGGAAGCCTCAGTTGCTTTTCAAATTTTTCAAATTTTAGTATATTTCCCGGTAATTCTTCACCATACTTATTTATTTTCAGTTCTTTATTGGGAAACACTGCCTTCACCTGCTTACAGTCTTCATTTGCATGTCTATGTAATTTTTCTTCAGAAGTAAAGAAAGTTAAACAACCTTCACATATGTATTTTTGATGTCCTGATAACGATTTCTGTGAAGAAACTAGTCGTGATAAATTCTTTATCCAGCAGTAATGTGTATTCCCATTTTCACCACTAAGGAGTAATAAATTTAAATGAATAGTTTTCCTCCTCTTTGTGAAATATAATGGGCCCACCACATCATGTGATCTTATTTTATTTTCAAATACTTGCTCTAAACCATATACATTGAGAGATATATTATTAATCTGTTCAAAATTAGCAATATCTTTTAAATTTGTTGGAAAGGAACAACTGCTAAAATCAGCTACAGTGCTATGATGTGGATATGAAGAAACTCTTTGCGGTAACCCTGTTGGTTCCCTTAAAGCAGAAGTGATGGCCCAAGCAAAACACTCATCGTCGTTATTTTGTATATTTATTATGGCTTTCTTTTTTTTTATTGCTGGGGGTAAGTCTACATAACTGGAACCTCTCATTGGATTATATTTGTTTATATTCACTTCCAAATATAATACATTACTCAATGTCCAACCTGAAATAATTAATAATTAATAATCAATAATTAATCGTACTTAAAGAAAATCTTAATTTACCTGAATCACGCTCCTGGAATTCACTCATTTTATTCTTAATTTCATCCATAAAATCTGCATATATACCATATAAATCACTTCCTTGAGTTATAACTTTATTTTTGGAATTGAAGGATTTTATTTCTACATTTTCTTTCACTAATAAGTAATATAAACCATATAGTTCAAAATTCACCTTCATTGATGTATGTACAGCTAAAGTACTATCCACAAGTGATAACACTTTCTCCCTAATGTTATTTGCAAATTCATCCACATCGATGTATACACGAGATGAATGATCAGATATTTGGTAGCTTACTATTCTATCACCAAATGCTCCAACATTTTTCATCACACCATCATCAACAACAACAAATGCTTTATTTCGATGTAAGGTACTGCGTATATGTGCCGTATAACAATTTTTTTCCACATCGACGCCGCATGTTTCACATTGCATAAAATTACCTGGATTATTCTCAAATTTCCTTCTCTTTCCCTTACAAGAACTTAACAAGTGTCGATTTCTATTATCAGCTCGAGTAAATGTTTTCCCGCAAAACTCACAATCGAACATTTTAACACTAAATTTATACCGACTAAACACCTCGAGTGCACCTACTTGACTAATGTTGGAATGGAACAACCATCGCCTTATATACAATCAAGGTTAAAAATTATATTTAGAAAAAAAACATTTCGAAGGATATATTTATATCTAACACATATTACATTCTACAGTTCTTATTTCTTCCTCCCCTAAAAACATTGTGTCTTGATCGAATACATCTATTTCAATATCGAAATTTTCCTCCTCACTATCCTCATCTATTATACTTTCATTGAATATATCTATGTCAATCTCGATATCTGCCCCATTACTACACTCTTCATCGCTACACTCCTCCTCACTACACTCCTCCTCACTATACTCCTCCTCACTATACTCCTCCTCACTATACTCCTCCTCACTATACTCATTTTCATCTTCGTCTTCATCAAACAAAATATTTATATCACTATTTGTTTTTACTATTTCAAAATTCAAATAACACATATTCTCTTATATGTGCAACTATTGAAACTTAGAATGAGAAATACAGATCCCTTCGCTATTAATATATTAGCGGTTGAATCCCTACCTCCATAGCTTCTCAAGGTCAAGGTTCCTTCAAGGTCAATGTCAGGTCATTTCAATGTTGGGTCGTCTCAAGGTCAAGGTCATCTCAAGGTCAAGGTCGAGGTCATCTCAAGGTCAAGGTCATCTCAAGGTCAAGGTCAAGGTCAAGGTCATACTTCCTAACCTCACCTGTCCTCAAGGTCAAGGTCAAGGTCAGAACCTCCTCAATGGTCTTGTTGTTGCAACCTCCCTCCGCCTCAGCCGATTCTGGAACCTCCTCGGAGTGAGCTTGACCTATCATATACCAAGGTCAAGGTCACTCCGAGGAGGTTCCAGAATCGGCTGAGATCCTCTACTTTGTACAAATCGATGACCAATCCAATATCTGCGTCTTTCTGTTGTAGTTTTTTACTGACAACATTGATGTGACTCAGAATACTACTCCAAAAAAAACAGTCATAAACGCAGTTTTAAATCTGGCCATTCTCTTGATTAATCCTGCTGCTTCTGCTTTCATAATCGCCTTCTCTAAACTGTCATTTATGATTGATTTCAGAGTATCGTGAATAACTCCAAGACTTCAATAAACCCTTACAGCAGGCGCGGCCCGTGATGACGTATTTGGGAGTGCATGTACAATGATGCGAGTGCTTCGTGTATTCTCGTGTACTAACTGTAGCGTTTTCTTAGTAAACACCGAAAACACACGAGACACTCGCACGCCTGCCTTACAGGCATCATCTCTGCATGACCGTCTCGTGCACGACATACTCTTTGGTGTTATTTGTACATTGTTATTCAGTTTCTTCCAACGCATTGTAGATGCCGAAAAGAAGTTGTAGATTTCTAGCAGAAATGTAAAATTATTTGTAGATTCATTACAACAACTAGCCGCTGAAGTTCCAACCAGATTCAGAGAATGGGCTGAACAGGATATAAATTCATCAAATTTGTTTGCATTCTTAACTTGCTTGAAGACCGGTATAGACTCCTGACATGTCGCAGCATTATCGTACGACTGGCCTCTACAATCGTTTAAATTAATTTCAAAGGATGCCGTGGCATTAGTTATAGTAGTGTACAATTCCTCGGAATTATGTCCAGTATTTGGTGCGAATGTTAAGAATACTTCTTTTAAGAATACTTCTTCTATAGGCACTATTTATTAGTGAAACGAAAGAAAAATAAACATTTCTCTTATACAAAAAATAAAAACAAACCCGAACAACTAAAAATAACAAAGGTATACGGTAAACGTTTGACAAAAATAATCCTAAAGATAAAATAATTAATTGCACATTTTTAGTCTAATATTGTTTAAAACTTATTAAACAACTAATTTTTCCATGCCTCAAAACTTCTACATTAACTTTTCCTAAAATTTCCTTAATTTAAATTTCGCTAATGTCTTCCACATGAGGGAAAACGAAAATATCTCTCGATTGTCTATATTGTCGCAAAAAGGAAACACTAATCTTCGTTTCAGAGGTTTTTTCAATGTTTACTATTTGGGCAAGAAACTTTTTTGTTGTCATTTCAGTAAATCTATTCTCATTAGGTAGAATTTCTTGGTAAGTTTTTGGATGCTCGTCCTCTGGTACTCTGTCAGTAGTCTCTGATGGTTTGAATAGTTCTTCTGGAAATACATCCAGATTATATGGATAAATTGCAGTAGCTTTGAAGCCATTAATAGCGTTTTGTGTAGTTGCCGCCCGTTTAAAGGCGTTGCCAAAAAGTTCTCCGACTTGATATAAAGTTATCACTTTCCCAGGGTTATTGATTAGCCATTTCTTCGTTTCTTGTTCATAGTAAGTATTGAGCGAAAACATAAAGGCAACAACTAATGGCTGTAGCCGGTGCGTTGTATGTGGAGGTATTACAATTATGTACACATGATTTGCTCTTGCCTTTCCAAGTAACGTTAAATTTTTCGTGTGTGTTGCATGGCCATCACAAATCAGTAACACAGGGTCAGTCAGGCGCGGCTCGTGATGTCGTATTTGGAGGTGCACGTACAATGATACGAGTGCCTCATGTGTTTTCGGTGTTTACTAAGAAAACGCTACAGTTAGTAAAGGAGAATACACGAAGCACTCGCATCATTGTAAGTGCACCCCCAAATACGTCATCATGAGCCGCGCCTGGGGTCAGTCTCGGTGGGTTTGGTATATTTAAGGAAATGATCAAACAAAACATCAGAAAAGATCTCACTCTGCATCCACCCATTTGGGTGATATTCAACGATCGATTCTGGGGGAAGTCCGTGCTCAAGGGCTGGGAATTTTCTTACTCGCGGGAAAATTAATAATGGAGGAATGTAGAATCCAACAGCATTGAAGCAAATTTCGGCAGTAGTTAAGGTGCGTCTTTCCGATGAACTAAGACTACCCACCTGTTTTTTTCCTTTACTGGAGAATATTCTGGAGGGCTTATTTGGTACTGTAGAGACACCTGTTTTGTCGCAGTTATAAATTCTACTAGGTGGTAATTTATGTTTCTCGAGCATTTCTCTCAGAAGCGTAAAGAATGAACGAAGAATCTATTGCAAGAGGAAGTTCTAGCGGCTGACGTATATTATGACAGTCTTAAATAAATATTTTTATTTCTGGTTAGAAACTCATAAATCCAATCACGCCCTGCGAGATCTCTGGTGGCATTAAAATTATGAGCGATCTTATTTTTTTCTGCAAACTGGAATGCAAGGTGTCTCAGTCCCCGCGTGCCGAGGCCAAAAAGACTACTTTCCATTTCTAAAATGAAATTCGCAGGTTCCTTTTCTTTATTTGCCTAAAAAATAGGTCTAAATCGCCCTAGATATTTTTTTGAAGCTGTCTCAGAGTCCTCGTTCGATTGGAATCGTCTTCGAAGTGTTGTCAAAGGGACATGGTACTGACCTGCTGCCTTTTTTGCAGAAAGTATATTATTTCTTACGTCCTGTATAGCTGCTATCATACTCTCCTCCGACCAAGAATGTTGCTGGGTTTTGCTTATATATTTACGCACCATTGTGAAAATATATTCTGACACAAAATAAAATTCAACCTAATTTTTGCTATAGGGCAAAGTGGCTATGGTGACCACTTTGCCCCATGATAGAAAATCCACATTGTCCCAATACATATCGAAGAAGTATTTTAAAAGTAAGAAAAACATGCGCGTGTTTTGTTAGATTGTTTCTATGTAAACCTCAAACATATATATAATGTCATTCTAAACTTGTACAATATCGAAGGAACAATTTATATTTTCAGCTAAACTGCTGCTTTACTTACTGATGAATATTACAAACTCGTGGGTTCAAAACTTTTCACTTCCCAGAAAAAAATGTGTGCGGTCTCAACTATGTGTATAATGCACACTAATTACCTGTACATCTGTAAGGGAAGTGATATACGTGAAGACACCTATAGATGTCGTTATGTTGCAGGAAATGTTACACAAAACCACTTTGCCTCCAGGGGCCGCTTTGCCCCAACTGCCCCTACCACTTCTTCATACGCTGTAGACGAAAGATAATTTGTTTTACCACTACCCGGTCTCCCATATATTTTTAGATGTTACTTTAAGAATAGATCAAATTCGGCTAATAGTTCCAACGCCATTAAAAAGTTTGATTGTGACGAGATCCAAGAACTTCATCAGAACCTCTTAACGGAAGACCATGACTTGTTAACTTTCTTACAATGATAAAACGCGTTCTAAAACTTCCGTCCAGTAATGTTTTTCTTGGCCTAGTATACCTATTGTTTAAATTCTTATTGGAAGCCCTTGCCTTGAGAGCAACCACATAATTTTTGTGATTTATAGATCGTTCGTGTTGTTCCACACATTGTTTCAGGTTTTTCCAATCAGTGAATCCTTTATCTGTGCAAAAATATGTTACCCACTTTGAATAATAAATGACAAAGTCCACAGTAAATACTACAATTTGTTTCAGAATAGATTATGATTATCCATTGTCGGTTTGGAACTTCACCATTATGAAGCTCTCTTTTGAAGATTGTTGAACTCAAAATACGTGTTTAATCTTTGTAGACTGGCTTTGAATTCTGAAAATGAGAATCTGCATTTTGAGAGTAGTCATTTCGCACAACAAATTCTATGAGTTCATCATTAACAATCTACTTTGCAGGGCCTTTATCAAATTTAAAATAATCAGATGATAATAACGATAATATTGATTGATCCTTATTTTCCTCTCGTTCATCGCGGTTTTCTGTAGCATCTTCGTTTTCACACAAGGCGGAAAGAACACTCGTCTCCTTTGATGTACTGGGTACATTATCTTCGAATTCTTAAATCGGTGATTGTGGAACACTCTTGGTGAAAAAGGAATCAATTTTGTTAGTTCTCTCCAAGATTTTGTTTTGTTTTCTTTGTTTTCCCTCTGATTCCTTTTTGTTATCTCATGCACCTAAACGCCTTCTACCATCTGTCATTTGTACGTATTAGATCTATAAAGTAATAAAATAAAAGAATGAAAGAAAACAAACCATAAACAATAAAATAATAGTTTGTTTCTTGCACATCTGTTTTTTGCCGTTGAATTGCGACGCAATTACTTCAATATTACACTTAAACTCGTTTCTTTATGGGCATAGATAGAAGCGTGAGGAGTTTTTATAATTTGTTTTATTTATTAATTTATATTTCGTAAGATAAATAAAGTACGGTGAGTTAGTTCATTTTTTTTCATTTTTTTAACTGTTAATTACATGTATACGTAAGTGTTAAGTGAATTTCGTTAAGTTTCAATAAGTTACGAATACATTTTTAATTTTCATTTATTTAGATCTAGAACATTATTTAAGTTAGTTTTTCAGATATGATATGGAATAACGTCGAGAATGGCATCGTGAAACAATGGCGAGTTGGATTAAGGGTCAAACTGATTGTATGTCCATTGCCAGTGATTCCGAAATTTATTGCAAAGTCTGTAAAATATCGTTGAAACCTTCCAAGAAATCGCACGCAAAACGTTACTTTTAGCATCGCGAATATATACACAGAAATTAGATCCGTTGGAATCTGACAATTTTAACGAAGAACGCTGGGAGACTTTAATGGCGGCAAATATTCCATTAAATAAACTTAACAATCTCACCTTCAAAACATTTCTCCAAAAATATACTGGTCGAAATGTTCCTGATGAATTCACCTAACGCAAATATTATGTTTCTAAGTGCTACACGAAAGCAATAGAACGCATTAGAAGCCATCTTTCAAATCAGTACCTATTGATAAGTGCCGATGAAACTGTTGATATGTTAGGGCACTGTGTGGCAAATGTTGTAGCTGGTGTACTACACCCAACTATTTCATATATCGCATATGTAATAGCAACAAAAGTTATAAATACAGTTGAAGCGGAAACAGTAGCTAAAACCATTTACGAGAATATGCACTAAATGCTTCATTCGGACGACAGGTACAAAGAAAAAATACTTTTATTTTGTCAGTGACAGTGCTGCATATATGTTCAGGCAGACTATTAAAGGTAACATATGCTAATATGCTTCATATTACTTGTGTAGCACATGCTCTCCACAGACTCTGTGAATGTATCAAAAACACCGTTCCAGAAGTTGATAGACTTGTACCCGCTTTTAAAAAAAAAATTCGGGAAAGCACCATTGAGAATAGCTCTTTACAGGGAAAAAAACTGACATCTTTGTCATTGCCTCCCTCTCCAGTAATAACTAGATGGGGAACATGGTTGGAAGCTACTAGTTTTTATGTAGAGAATTTCGATAATTTACAAAATTTCGTTATATGTTTAAATGACGATGCTCGAAGTATTTCTGAGTGCAAGGAATAATACAAATTAGTACTTTCTTCAGGAACACTTTCGAAAATTGCCAAAACTAATCAGTTATTTTGATAATCAAACTCAATCAAAATCAAAAATTAAATGATGGATTAACCACAATTAATAATTTGAAAAATATTCCAATTATATATTGACTTCGAATGTGGCCTTCGGCAAGATTTAGACGCAGTTTTTAATAGAAATTCAGATTTAATAACATTGCGGCAATTGTGTATGGGGACAATGCCTCAAAATCTAACTGCTAAATACGCTGAAATAAAAGAATATTTATATATATATATATATATATATATATATATATATGAAATGATGGTTTCTCGGGTTCTTGGCCGCGTGTGAGATGTGTCCTGAGAAGGATTGTTGTCTCGACGTTTCGACGGGATCGCACTCGTCATTTTCTAGAGTTGTTCTTTCACTTGACGCTGAAGAGTAACTGCCGATCGTGTCCTCGGGTGTCTGCTATTATGTTGCACTATGGGAGGTGGGGGTTGCGCTGCTGCCGTCGTGCGTACACGGCTTCGCGTGATTGGTCCGGGTGTCTGTGATTCCTGTGTGGGGGCGTGTACCTGTCTCGATGTGTTGTGTTTGCATGAGTCTTGATTTGCATGCCGGCTAGGAGTGGCTTCCAGGTGTACGCTAAACGTTGGCCGTCGTCGCGTTTGTTTAGACTTTTGGGTCTCTTTTCTATTTCAATCGCTTCTCTAGTAATTCTAGTAGATAGACTTTCGCTCTTCGCTAGGATCTTCGTATTCTCGAAGTCAATAGTGTGCCCCGTTAGGAGGCGGTGTTGTGCTAGAGATGATGTTGTTTGTTTCTTGAAGACTGCGTTTATGTGTTCCTCTTTTCTCACGCTTATTCGCCTGTTCGTCGGGCCTACATAGGATTGTTCGCATTCTGAGCACGGCACTTCGTAAACGCCTTGGTCTTCAAGTGGAATTTTATCTTTCGCGTTGACTATTTTATCGGCTATTTTTCCCTGTGCTGTAAAGATGGTGTCTATGTTGTGTTTTCTTAGTATTCTACCGATTTTGTCTGTGGTACCCTTTATATATGGTAGAAAGGCCTTTGATGTAAATTCCTCTTTTTCCCGTTTTTCTGCTCTATTGTGTCTGGCTTTGTCTATTGTTCTTTGTGAATACCCGTTATCAAGAAGAGCGTTTCTAATATTTCTTCTTTCTTCGTTTTTATGTTCATCGTCTGTTAGTCGTTCGGATCGTAAAACTAGGGTTTTCACTACTGAGTTCAATTGTGCCGGATGATGATGCGATTGTGCTTTTAAGTACCTATTTGTGTGTGTAGGTTTCCGGTAAACGGTGTGTCCCAATGTTCCATTTTCTTTTTTGATCACTAACACATCTAGAAAAGGTAGCTTCCCTTGTTCTTCTACCTCCATTGTAAACTTAATTTTCGGATGTTCGCAGTTTAGTTGGTGTAAAAAGTCTTGTAGTTTTTCTTTGCCATGTGTCCATATTACAAATGTATCGTCGACGTAGCGCAGCCACATTTTCGGTTTGTTCTTACAGGTGTTTAGAAAGTTTGTTTCAAAGTTCTCCATGAATAAGTTCGCTATAATCGGTGATAGCGGGGAACCCATCGGTGCGCCTTCGACTTGTCGATATTTCTGGTTGTTGTATGTGAAATATGTGTTTATAAGGCAGTGTTCTATCAGGTTAATTTTAGCCTTTTGTACTTGATACTGGTTTTCTAATATGGATATGGTCTCTGCGATTGGCACCTGCGTAAATAGAGATGTCACATCGAAGCTGACTAGCAGGTCCGTTGGTTGAACATGAACGTTTTTTATCAGTTCAATGAAATGATCTGCATTCTTTACGTAGGACGCCATTTGTTCTGCCTGTACCTGAAGTTCTTGTGCCAGGTATCGTGCTAGAGCTTGTGTTGGTGATCCAATAGAACTAACAATCGGACGAAGTGGTACATCGGGTTTATGTATTTTTGGGAGTCCGTAGAGTTTTGGACATTGGGACGATTTTTCCCGGGGGATGGTCTGCTTCTTTATTTCTTCGCTCAGCGGTGTTGCGTTTATTTTTGCTTTCGTTACTTTTTCTAAGTACGTTGTAGGGTCCGTGTTGATTATTTTATATGACGGGTCGTCTAGCAGTGATCTTATTTTGTTGTCGTAGTCGGTTTTGTCTAATACTACGGTGGCGTTTCCCTTGTCGGCAGGTAGAACTATGATGTTAGTGTCCTTTTGAATATCTTTCAAGGCTAGATGTTCATCTCTTGTGATATTTCTCTTTGGTGGTTTTGCCTTTCTGATGATGGTGGACACTTCCTGTCGTATTATTTCTGCGTTGTTCTGTTCGACTTTCTGTAGAGCTGATTCTACCCCGCATATGATATCTTCTACCGGAATGCGAGTTGGTGTTATCGCAAAGTTAAAACCCTTCTCTAGAACGCTGATGGCCGCTTCGCTTAGTGTTTTTTGTGATAAGTTGTGTACTGTTCTTGTAGTTTTGTTGGTAATTGCACTTGTAGTCGGTTGCTGTTTCACTCGTAAATGTTCGAATTTCCGTTTCTGTGTGTTTGTTCGGATGTCGGAACCTGTTTCTGCCCTGAATGTACATAAGGTGTCTATTTTCTCCCATAGCAGCGGGTGTAGTTGTTTAGTTAGCAGTAAGTGTGCCTCTAATGCGCACTTGTCGGTTTCCTCGAGTTTTCGCCGGTTTTGGTGTATTAATTCCTCTAGCACGATACCTGGCACAAGAACTTCAGGTACAGGCAGAACAAATGGCGTCCTACGTAAAGAATGCAGATCATTTCATTGAACTGATAAAAAACGTTCATGTTCAACCAACGGACCTGCTAGTCAGCTTCGATGTGACATCTCTATTTACGCAGGTGCCAATCGCAGAGACCATATCCATATTAGAAAACCAGTATCAAGTACAAAAGGCTAAAATTAACCTGATAGAACACTGCCTTATAAACACATATTTCACATACAACAACCAGAAATATCGACAAGTCGAAGGCGCACCGATGGGTTCCCCGCTATCACCGATTATAGCGAACTTATTCATGGAGAACTTTGAAACAAACTTTCTAAACACCTGTAAGAACAAACCGAAAATGTGGCTGCGCTACGTCGACGATACATTTGTAATATGGACACATGGCAAAGAAAAACTACAAGACTTTTTACACCAACTAAACTGCGAACATCCGAAAATTAAGTTTACAATGGAGGTAGAAGAACAAGGGAAGCTACCTTTTCTAGATGTGTTAGTGATCAAAAAAGAAAATGGAACATTGGGACACACCGTTTACCGGAAACCTACACACACAAATAGGTACTTAAAAGCACAATCGCATCATCATCCGGCACAATTGAACTCAGTAGTGAAAACCCTAGTTTTACGATCCGAACGACTAACAGACGATGAACATAAAAACGAAGAAAGAAGAAATATTAGAAACGCTCTTCTTGATAACGGGTATTCACAAAGAACAATAGACAAAGCCAGACACAATAGAGCAGAAAAACGGGAAAAAGAGGAATTTACATCAAAGGCCTTTCTACCATATATAAAGGGTACCACAGACAAAATCGGTAGAATACTAAGAAAACACAACATAGACACCATCTTTACAGCACAGGGAAAAATAGCCGATAAAATAGTCAACGCGAAAGATAAAATTCCATTTGAAGACCAAGGCGTTTACGAAGTGCCGTGCTCAGAATGCGAACAATCCTATGTAGGCCAGACGAACAGGCGAATAAGCGTGAGAAAAGAGGAACAAATAAACGCAGTCTTCAAGAAACAAACAACATCATCTCTAGCACAACACCGCCTCCTAACGGGGCACACTATTGACTTCGAGAATACGAAGATCCTAGCGAAGAGCGAAAGTCTATCTACTAGAATTACTAGAGAAGCGATTGAAATAGAAAAGAGACCCAAAAGTCTAAACAAACGCGACGACGGCCAACGTTTAGCGTACACCTGGAAGCCACTCCTAGCCGGCATGCAAATCAAGACTCATGCGAAACACAACACATCGAGACAGGTACACGCCCCCACACAGGAATCACAGACACCCGGACCAATCACGCGAAGCCGTGTACGCACGACGGCAGCAGCGCAACCCCCACCTCCCATAGTGCAACATAATAGCAGACACCCGAGGACACGATCGGCAGTTACTCTTCAGCGTCAAGTGAAAGAACAACTCTAGAAAATGACGAGTGCGATCCCGTCGAAACGTCGAGACAACAATCCTTCTCAGGACACATCTCACACGCGGCCAAGAACCCGAGAAACCATCATTTCATCATACAACCGCGAGAACATCAAAATTATCATATATATATATATGTATATATATAACCAGTTGCGATGCAGGAAGGACGTTTTCTATCTACAAGGATGTATTTTATTCAAAGAGAACAAATTTTACAGAAGAGAAGCTTGAGAAAGTATTACTAGTTAATATTAATACTCCTTTACTTAACTTGAACTACATAATGAATAAATAAAAATGTATTTCGTATTTTATAGATCACCACCCGTTTGTTTCCTAATTATATAAATAAAATTAAAAATTCCTTAAAAATACAAATTTTCAGTCATGGGCCTCTCGTGTCCGGTCCCTAGTAATAATTAATAAAATAATATTTAGACGAATTTGGCGAAAAGTACTAAACCAGCAAAACGTTAAAAACGTTACAGACGCTACAAAATATTAGGTTATGTTCAGGATTTGACGCGCGTATTTCAACTAATTTGAATTTTCATGATGACCTAATGATTATGAGACGGTCGTTTTTTAAGATAGTATTTAAAACAGACCTATATCCATGCTTTCAAATTTTGCTAAAATTTTTGAGCAAGTTATATATAATTCAATTTATCCTTTTGTTCGTTCCCATATATCACCTGTTCAACATGGTTTTATGACACGACGCTCGACTACTACTAATCTTGTGAGTTTTACCCAATACGTTTGTAAAGAGTTGGATTGCCAGGAACGGGTTGACGTTATTTATACAGATTTCTCCAAGGCTTTTGATACAATTAATCATAAACTTCTTATACAGAAACTTAATTGTTTCGGTCTGAATATTGCTTTTTGTAAGTTAATCAACTCTTACCTGTCCATCAGAGAGGATATGTTTTCTATAATGGTTTTAAGTCATTGGAATTTGTTGCATTATCTGGAGTTCCACAAGGATCGAGTTTGGGACCTTTGCTTTTTAATATATACATCAATGATTTGTTTCCATTAATGTCTTGTCAAGTATTAGCATATGCAGATGACGTTAAGCTCTTTCATTGCATACATAATCAATGCGATGTAGTGATACTTCAGGATAACTTGAATATACTGGCCAATTGGTCCGAAAGGAATAAGCTTGTTTTGAACGTTAACAAATGTTATGTTATGACTTTCACTAGGAAAAACCGTCCATACTTGTCCTCCTATTCAATTTATGATGTTCCACTCACCAGCTTGAGTGAAATTAAGGATTTTGGTGTGTCATTTGATTCATCTTTATCGATTGTCACATTCAAAAAATTTGTTCGTCTGCCTCAAGAATGTTGGGATTTACTAGCAGAACTTGTAAATATTTCAATGATGTTGCGCTTCTGGAGTCTTTATATTTCGCTCTTGTTCTTCCTAAATTGGAATATGGGTCTGTCGTTTAGTTCCCTCATTATATATCGCAGCAACTTCCTATTGAGCGTGTATAGCGACGCTTTTTCAAATTCTTGATTTTCAAAAATACTGGAGTGTACCCAGACAGAAATGTTTCCTATGATGAACTAAGGCTACGTTTTGGGTTCCAGACACTTACTAATCGGAGGATTGAACAAAGTGCTCGTTACTTATTTAAACTTGTCACCAATAGTATTGACTGCGCTGGGATATTAGCTGCTGTTCGATTTAATGTACCTTCAGTTAATACTCACTATACGAGTACATTCAACTTGAGCACCCCGACGACCAACTTACTAATGAAATCACCTGTTTACCACATGATGCGGAATGCTGATGCAATCTACAGCGATATATTTACTGGTCAAATCATTATATGACTTTACGAATGTGCTCCAATTTATTAATGTACACTTTTTTGTTTATTTATGTCTATCTGTAAATTAATTTTCACTATATTTTTCTTTTTCCTGTTTTGTCATATGTATGTATGTAACAAGTGTTCATTTGAAAAGTCAATCTAGTAGCATGTGATTTACTGAGAACATTTTGAAGTATGTCGTAAATTAAAATTTACTACTTAACCTACGAAGTCGTATATTTTGACAGTTTCTACATACAAATAAATAACAAATAATAGGTATTTATAGAAAACTATAACAAATGTTGAAAATGTTGTCCTTCAAGGTCAATGCACTCCAAAATCCTCTGTTCAAAATTTCTGATGATATTCTGCAACATTAGGTACTGGATTGTTATTAATGTCCATGCATTTCTGTTCGATTCTCTGTAGCATATCATTCAAATTCAATATTGGTGTTCGAAATATGTTATTTTTTAGATATGGCCACAAAAAGAAGTCGCAAGGTGTTAAATCGCATGAACGTGCAGGCCAGACAATTTCAGTATTTCGACTAATTATACGCTCATCAAAAAATTCTCTTAAATAATCCAAAGATTGTTGGAAATATGCATTTTGAAGTTCATCATCATGCAACTGATTGACAAATGGTTGTAAAATTTCTGTACGGTACCTTTGAGCAGTTAACGTTCCCTGAAAAAATATTGGTCCAATGATTCGCCTTTGGCTTATCGCTGCCCAAACACCAATTTTCTCAGGATGTAGCGATTCTTGATTAATTACATATGGATTTTCACTACTCCAAATTCTTGTATTTTGTGAATTTAGGTATACCGTTTTATAAAACCAAGCTTCATCAGTAAAGATGACTCTTTGCGAAAGTTCTCCATTATTGTTCATATTTACAAACCAATTACAAAACTGTAGTCTACGTGGGTAATCAATTTCTAACAATTCTTGTATTACTGTGACACGGTATGGATAAAGTTGCACATCTTCTTTTAATAACTTGGTGAGTTGTATCAACAGAAAGGTTTATTTGTTGACTCAAATGTCGAACAGATGTTTGTGGTTCATTTTCCATTATTTCTTCAACACGATTGACAACTTGCGGTGTACGTTTCTTAACTGCCCCGCTCCCTGATTTTCTTAAGAGACTACCAGTTTCAGAAAAAAGTTTTAAAGTTCCATCCAAAGTATTCTTAAATTGTATATAATCTATTACAAAATGTGGAAACTCAACTTGAAATTCTACCATGCAATCTTGAACTGAATAAACCCATAAACCATCAATTTTATTACCAGTATTACAGAATCGACGTACGATTATTTTATGCACTAACTGATATTTGTGATTGACATTATCAAATGTCATTTGGATTTACGTTTACGGAACAACAAACACATACTAATATATTTGCGTCTTATTCTATCAAAATTTCGAAGTAACCTAGATTGACTTTTCAAATGAACACTTGTTATGTATTACACAGTTTTTGCCCTATTACTGGGTATGAATTTGTTGGGCAAATAAACAATTATTATTATTATTAACAGCTAAATCCTTTTTTATGAATAAGGCAGAAAGTCCGTAAATTATGATAATTACCATACTATTAGAGCAAATCCAAAAAACTACATGGCAATTAACTCGCAAAACATTAAAAAGTAGCTGTCGAATAAAAACAAATTTCATTTTTTTTAGAAACATGGCCATTCTAGATTTTTTCAGTGCTTCCCTCGTATGCAGGTAGGTAGTAATTTAGAGCTGAGGATGTTTGCGGTACGGCAGGACCGTATGTAGTGCATCCTCACATTTAACTATTTATCTAAATATTCTCTGAAATGATTTGCCGGATCTCATAAATTAATAGAGTGATATTTTAGTATGCACTGGATATTGTTATTATACAAAATCATAATAGCCATTTGTATTTATGGATCATAAATAATAATACGCATGTATTTGTATTTGGTTGTGAATTCAATTTAAACTTAAAACGAATCGTAATATTTTAACGACAAGCCGTCCTTACAATACATGCATTCGAGACAAAGTGTGCAACTCTACGAATAACTTCCATAATTGATCGAAAATGGACATTTTGGAGCTGAAGTAAAGCCCCTATTCTTAGAAAATTTTATTACTGTCGTTAAGAACTATTATTATAAACAACAAAGGCCTTTTATTAGTGTTGAAGTTTTAGTTTCATTGAATTTCCATGTTGTAAGTAGTCAATTGTAAAGTGTTCATTCACAATATTCTAAAACAAGGTGTAAATTTAACTAAAATCCAGAAAAACACATTCTGATAATATATTACTAGATTAGAAGCTGTGTTTATTACTATTTATTATATTATTTTTATAACCAAATGCAATAAAAGCTACGAAAACAAAAGAAACCTCGATTTATTAAAATCTTGTCACACAGCCTTTCAAAGCCTGGCAGCACATATTTTGCATATATTTTATATATACTACCTACTTGAACTAGGTGAATGAAGTTAGAAGTTATAACTTATAACTTCTACTTTGTCTCGAATGCATGTATTGTAAGGACGGCTTGTCGTTAAAATATTACGATTCGTTTTAAGTTTAAATTGAATTCACAACCAAATACAAATACATGCGAATTATTATTTATGATCCATAAATACAAATGGCTATTATGATTTTGTATAATAACAATATCCAGTGCATACTAAAATATCACTCTATTAATTTATGAGATCCGGCAAATCATTTCAGAGAATATTTAGATAAATAGTTAAATGTGGGGATGCACTACATACGGTCCTGCCGTACCGCAAACATCCTCAGCTCTAGTAATGTTTGAAGTTGGATAAATAAATCACAAGAAACAATGATTCTTCATACGAATGTTTTTATTATAAGTGAAGAAAAAAAGGTAAACACAAAAACTAAATTTGATATAAATACTGATTTCTTTTAAAAAAAAACCCACGCATCACAGAAATTATAATAATTACATAACATAATTCTTTCACACACACACAAACACGTACAGTATAATCATACTACAAAATAAAATACATCATAGAACTATATGATATTAGAGAAATAGTTTAAAATGATTTGAAAATCACCATTTTTAAAATCATTTTTATGATTATATAATAATTATATAGTTTGTTTACATACAATAATATGGTCACAAATTCAATTCTCATCTATATATACTTTTCTTTTTCTTTCTATACATCAAGAAAATAAAAATTAAAAAATCAAAAGGGTAAAAAGTACGTATGTAAAAGAACACGGAAGATATTTGGAAAAGGAAGAAAAGACTAGCTAAAACATAAATTAACGAGAAAATCGGAACGATTGCGTATTCTCGGAATAATTCAGGAATGTCGGAGAAGACAAAATCGTTCCGATTTTCGGTCTTCATGAGGAAATATTAATATGGCAAATCGATTCACATAAGTTGCAGAGATAAACACAAAAAAAATCACAAAAAATAAACATAATGGTTCAATGATTAATAAATAATATTGAGCAGATGAAACAAAAAGGAAAAAAAACTAAAAGTATAAACAAAATAACCTAAACAAATTATTTTATGACACATTTCTTTTATTTCGTATGTTTTATATTTATAATATCTATAAACTATTTCCTATTATTCTCAATTCGTCGTTTACTATACATTTTATATTTTCAATTACTTAAGACGTGTTCGCATTGAAACTATAAAATCTAAAGAAACAAAGTATACAACATATGGCACTTTTTGGAATGATTTACTAAGAAAATTTTTCTCAATTTCACTGTATATTTTTACCTGATATTTTTGCCATGTGACACTGAATTAAAAATGTTTAATTACCTCTTTATTTTTAGAACATGTCCAGCATCCTTTCATATATATATATAAAAGAGAAAAAAAGTCGAGGTAATTTTTACATTTCCTTTTGGTGTCATCTGAAGGCACACAAAATGTATATGTCAAATTCTAAGGCACTAAACTATTATTATTGTGGAAGGCCTGTGAATCTACAACTCCTTTTTTTTCATCAATACTACAAAACTATGTCTTTTACAATTTACAGTTTGTTCCCTAATAATACTACGTATTTTTTTCATCAATTCTAAATAATTCTATCCAGTTTCGTGTTGTATATATATAGAATATATTTTGTGTATATATATTACAAAGTGTGTATTGTATATATATCACTAAAAAATATAAAATAGACAAACCTTCTGGTGTATTTTGTCTCGTTTTTATTTTTGTAACTAGGTTACACCATTCTCAGTCGATATAAATATTTTTTTGTTTCTTAACTCCTATCTAAGAAAGGAAAATTAAAATATAGTACGCTTTTATAGTAAATTCTACAATAAAAAGAAAAACTTTGTACATTAATATAATCGCCCTGTTTTTACGTTTCTTGGATTTAATATGAGACGATTGCTATAATTTTAAATATTTTTTAAATATACATTATATACTAAAATGACAGATTTTCGAAATCTTGCAAAAGATTTGCCCAGTTTTTTTATACGTTATATACAATGCAAATATAGTGCTTCTTAATTGTTTACTGTTGCGTGATTTTTAATTTCTTAAAAATTATTTACAAGTATTTACATATTATATGAGGAAAGCTTTATTTAAAGCGTTATCCAGCTTTCCTGTACAAGCAAGATTAGCCTTCCATATGTCGATATTTATGCGCAGACATTTGGGCTAAACCCAAAACAGCATATTGACAAGATAAACAGTGATAGTGTGTTTGTTTGCCGCTGTGTTGACAGTTAGGAGCTCTGCAATGTTGGCTGGGGGTAAATTTTTCAAACCCCGCTGCTTGAATTGAATCCAGTTTTTGGTGTTGGCGTCTATGTGCTACCACTTTATTAGTGTCGGTACAGACGAAATCGCACTTGAGACAATGAAAATGTGAAGCCTTATTTTGAGTTGAACCTGTAAAACAATGTCATAAAATTAGCGAGTGAATAAAAAAACAATCAGAGTTTGCATAAAAAAAATTTGAATTTGATGTACATATTGAACTTTTAGTTAATATGCAATGTCCCTCATGATGCTATGGAAGAAATTCCATAGCATCATGAGGAATAAACAACACATTGTGCTTATTGTGATATAAATGACTACAATAACCTATTACAGAAAAGATACTTCAGAAGAAAGAGAAGTAGAGGAGAAATTAGCAGAAAAAGTGTGATTACTGGCCATTTGTAGTAAACAAACTTTAAATTTCACATTTTTTGAGTAGCTGTTTGGACTATTTCCATCGTTTGTAGGATTTGAATAATCCGACGTTTCGGTAATCAATTTACTGTCGAAACGTCGGATTATTCAAATCCTGCAAACGAAACAAACAAAAATGTATATTCCCTCACAGACGCGAGAAAAATAATAACATTTATAAAATAACGGGTGGACAAAAGTAATGTCATTATGTGAATGTGCCATAATTGTTGCAAATGGCGTCAAATGTCATTGTGTCTTGACATTTATGTTGGAGACAGATAGAGAATTAGTTCATAACAAGCAATGGAGCGATACACACCTGAAGCACGCGGAAATATTGTTACTGCTTATTTGACCAATTTCCCGTCTGTTGTTTTAACGCAGCGTGAATTTCGTCGTCGTTTTCCTCGTCGTTCTGCACCATGTGCGCGAACAACTAAGCGTTTCGCTGAGCGCCTCGTGCAAACTAGGTCCACTAGAGAGGTCACAAGAAGTAGCCGGCCCTGTATTGCTCATTCAACCGAGAATGTCGCTGCTGTGGCTGAGGGCACCCGAGAGAGTCCACAAACATAGACGAGACAACGATGCACACAATTTGGCATCAGCAGACGTTCGTTGAGTATAATTTTGGTGAAAGACTTGAAGATGTTCTCTTGCAAAGTGCAAACCGTTCACCAATTGCTGCCTGCTGACCGTCAAATGAGGTTAATTTACTCCCATGATCTGTTAAACCTGGTACAAGAAGAGGATGATTTCGTATTCAAAACCATAATGAGCGACGAAATCTATTTCCACTTAAATGGTTACGTGAATAAACAAAGCTCGGGCAACGATGGAGATTTTGAAACACCAATTTCCAGGCTGTGTGATCTCTCGTTTTGGCGATTTGAACTGATCGGCCAGATCGCCAGATCTTGGCGCTAGACTTTTTCCTTTGGGGCTTTTTGAAATCTCGCGCTTACCTCAACAAACCACAAACTCTGCAAGTCTTGAAAGCCAACATTGAAGAAGAAATCACCAATTTGGAGCCAGATGTCTTGCGAGCAACAATTCAAAATGCCGTAAAACGAGCATAAATGCGCATCAACTCAAGAGGTGATCATTTGACTGATATTTTTCCAACTTAATGTCATCAATTTCACACCTTCAAATAAACTTTCCGTGAAAACAGAACCCAATTTTTTTAATTTCTAACAAAGTGGCAGCCAATTCACTTTATGACATTATTTTTGCCCAACCCGTTATTTATAAATTGTTTTAGTACCGCCAAGTGCGACCGACTGTAACATAATGAGTAGGGTAGCGTTAAGTAGCGGAACAATTGTTACCCGATTCAGTCACTTTCGATAGTTATGTACGTTCGATATAATTTACATTTACGCGTTCCCAGGTATATTGTTACCAAATTACGAAGGTTTCTACGTGAATTTTTTGGATTCACATTTTATATAATTGCATTTTTTCAATTTTTCATAGTTTGTCTTTTCTTTCAAGGACAGCCTATATACAAACTATCATTAATGTAGTGTATATTAAGAGGACATGCAGAATAAAATTAGAAGACGAAAAGACGCCATGAGGAACATAGTACTTGGAGAAAAAGTATGTATAGAAGTACTAATTTAATTGTGATTTCCGAAGGATAGCTGAAATGGGATTGGCGTATAGTGGAAGAATAAAGATTCTGTAAGAGTGATCGTAAGAGAGAAGAAAAAAGAAGAAGCTGAAGGTCTCCAGAATCACAGCAGAAGTTCTAAATAAAACCCTCTTCGAATCAAAGAACATTAAAGAAAATCAAATTATCGTGGATCAAATTATGAGCAATGTTTATTGTTACTTACCTAAGTTAGAAGTATATGCACAGTCTGGCCTTCCGCAAGCAACGTTTGCACGATATTGTTGAAAATCTCCGCCCATTAATGTATCCAACCGTTCATGTCTTGCCGTATGTTGAACGAATCTAGTTTTGTCACAGAAACTATAGCCACAGTCTTGTCTCTGGCAATGAAAATGGGTTTGGTGTTCTCTGTATCCACAATGTTGATATTGGCAGTCTTCGTTAAACCTGAAATTAAATCTAAGTTATATATGAATGGTAACACATATACATTTTTAAGTACATACCTAAACCTTAAATATCCTTCAGGTACTGGTTCGTCTTTTAGAATCCTCATCGAATTTTGTATTCTCGCCTTTTTTTGGTCCGGCGAAAGTTCGTGAGGACTTAAAGATCTCTTATTTAGATTAGCAGCCATAGCTGCTAATGGCGACGTCATATTTTCTGTCGGATACGGACTCTGAGGGGCTAATAAGGGGCTCTGAATTAAACTGGTGTGTGGAAACATTAATTGAGCCGGTAGTCCTGCATTCGGATAAAGACTTTGGTGTAAGAAAGAGTTCTGCATGCTTTGTTGTTGTGTCATTAAAGCAAATTGCGTTGCTAAATTAGCTGGAAAACTTGTGAAATGGTTATACGCGTCGAAGGTCGGCGTTAAATATGGAGTTTCATGTTCTGATTTTGGCACCACAGGATTTTGAAGTGATTGTAAAGGAGCAACGGTTATCTTAGATTCGGCTTTAACAGGCGTACTGCTTTGAGTGGACTGTTGAGGAGATTGTTGTTGGTTATTATTGTCCTCTTGAAATTGACTATTTAAAGCACCACTGCTATGTTTGGCAACGTGAACGACCAGTTTATCAACTTCCGAAAACGCCTTGAAAAAAGAAAATTTAGTAAATCATGGTACATCGCTCAAATGTAATAAGTAACATACTTGGTTACAAGCGTTGCAATGGTAATGGTATTTCCGTTTTAGTTTACAAAATGGCCTACTGCAGCTAACTTCTGGTCCATATAATGTATTACTTCCATTAATATCGGAAGGAGATGTTTCTGTAAAATAAAATGCGTATTGATTGCGTTTTTCATTTTAGAAATCTCGGACTAATTGAAAAAACTATAGAAGGTGTACAAATCTAAGAAAAAATATCCACCACCCTCTACCCACACTAACAAATTTGAATAACAGTAACAATAAAAAAAATAAAAAAGCCAAATAAACAGAGTATCTAGATACCAGAGTACAGTGAGTGAAATTTACCTGTTAGAATACTTTTAGTATTTTCTTGTGTATTGTGTCTCTCATTTGGTATTGTTGAAAGAGGATAAAAAGTTCCCGAAGCCTTAACAACTAGAAGAAAGATAGATGGATCTATATACAAACTATATTTACAAACATGAACTACATTATTTGCACACAAATGCAAAAGTAAATAATAGCTAACAAATATTATCTAAATAAAATTATATCTAAATATTTGGAGTTGATATTTCGTTTTGAAAATAATCACTTCTAAAAACTGAATTTGATTTTAATAATTAAACATTATTTAAAATGTAGACTCCAAAATTTTAAATATTTTATTCATTTAAAATGCATAAAAAAATGAAGAGCCGAAATTTGGTACTTTTCAAACTTTATTAACAATCAATTTTTTAGACTTTAATGAAAAAAAAATATAACCAAATGAAAAGAAAAAGTAAATACAATGAATATCAGACATGCATTGGAGGTTGGGTACTGAACTAGCAGCTTACGTATAAGGTTCAATGAAACTAAATAAAATTTTTTAGGATATTAGGTTTCGTTAAAACTTAGTTATTATTTCTTTAGAGTTTCTGTAAGTCTAAAGATATTGAAATATGTCGTAGGAATGTTATTCTTTAATATAATACTTTTGAATTTGTTGTATTCTTAAAAATTTTGTTTGGAATAACTATCGCACTAAATACCCACTTGTAGCTATATAAATTATCTGTATTAATTGTACAAGGGTGAACTGGAAGAGCACATAGCTGGTGGGCAAATATACCTTATTTTCTGAAGCTATGATATTCATTAACGTACATTCAATAATTTTTCCATCGAAGTTCGAACTAAACTGGTTTATGCATTTGTTGAAATGGAAACAATTGAGTAGAGACCGACAATTATATTTTGTTTTGAAAGTCTAAACACGAACTGAAATAAAAATTGAGGTAGAATCAACTCTTGGCAATGATACATGCCCTTTCCTTCTCAATAATATAAGAGTGGACAACAAAATTTAAACATGACCGTACACCGATACAAGGTGATAGTCCTGTAAGGTGAAAATCGCACAATGCAATGTTAAACAATTATCGTGTCAAGGTGTGGGAGATAGTGGACCATGTAAAGATCTTAGATGAATGGTAAAGATATATTTGAGATGAGTCTGATTTAAAATACAGCAAGATCTCGCATAGCGCTGTTCCGCTTAGCGCTGTTTCGGTTTAACGCGGTTTTATTGGAATAGTGGTATTTCCCGAAAATTGCACGCAGCGTTGGGCTTCCCCGACATACAAACTATGTAAATGTGATAGACTTGCTTCTTCCTTGCGGTGGTACACACGCGTATTTTTATATGTAGTTTTAAAAATTTGTTTATTTGTTACCATAATTGTAAAAAATCAAGAATTTTAAATAAATTGATAATCATAGTTGTAAGTACATATATATTTATGTAATATAAGGATTCATGTATTGATAAATATAATAATTTTTAGTTTTTATTATGGGTGATAATAAAAAACACGAAAATAAAATGTCAAGAAAAAGTATTTCACTAGACACTAAAATGCAAGTGCTTCGACGATTAGAATCGGGTGAACGTCAAGCTCAAATTGGTGTTGCATTAAACTTGTCGACTTCGACAATAAGGACAATTCTTAAGAATAAAGAAAAAATAGTCTCGTCCGCAACTACGACTACAACTACATCTGCCACTAGAATTACTCGTTCGAGAAATTCTGATATAGAGGAAATGGAAAAACGACTTTCCATATGGATTGATGACGAAGTTCAACGTAATATGCCATTAAGCCAAGCGATTATAATGCAAAAAGGTAAAAGAATTTTTAATCATATTCAAGGTGAAAACTTTCGTTGCAAGTGCGGGATGGTTTCACAGATTTAAACACCGAAATAGTCTTCGTAATATAAAGATTACAGGAGAAGCAGCGAGTGGAGATACAAAAGCGGCGACAGAATTCCCCGCCACATTAAAAACGATTATTGAACGAGGAAACTAACCTTCAGAATTAGTTTTTAATGTCGATGAGACGGGGCTTTTTTGTAAACGAATGCCAAAAAGAAGTTATTTATCCTGTGAAGAAAAGCGTGTACCAGGATTTAAAGGCGCAAAAGATCGCCTAACACTTTTGCTGGGTCGCAACACCAATGGAGATTTTAAATTGAAACCACTACTGGTGCATCACTCAAAAAACCCAAGAGCGATGAAGGGTATATCTAAAACAACTTTACCAGTAATTTGGGAATCTAATAAAAAATCATGGATAAATATGAAGATTTTCCAGAGTTGGTTTATTGAACATTTTTGCCCATCTGTGAAACAATATTGTGAGACAAAAGAAACATCATTCCAGTTGAAGTGGTTTTCTTGTCACCTAACACAACTGCCTTAATTCAACCCATGGATCAAGGTATAATATCAAATTTTAGAGCTTATTACTTGCGGCGAACATTTAGACAGATGTTTGAAAAAACGGGTGGAGAAGAAAAACAATCGATAAGAGATTTTTGGAATGAGGTAACGGAAAAATGTTTGAAAAGGGCGTGGAAGCACATTTGGCCAGATCTATGCAAGAACAATGACAGTAGAGATTCTGATGTTGATATGAACGAAATAGTGGATTTAGCGAAACGAGCAGGTTTAGATGAGGTAAATGTGCAAGATCTGGACGAAATTTTGCAAGACACAGGAGAAAGTCTTTCTAATGATGAGCTCAAGGAGTTGGCGAATCAAGAAGATCTAAAAAATATCGAAAGGTCAATAAGAACTATTAATTGCATTTTTAAAAACCAGTTTAGATACGATAACAGAGATTATGGACCAATTTATTGAAAATGACGAGAATTTTGATCGAAGTTCAAAGGCAAGACGGGGTGTCATGGATGCTTTGTCCACTTAGAGACAACTTCTTACAGAGCGTAATAGAAAAACACAAACGACATTAGATACCTTCTTAGTAAAAAGGCAGAAAGTTCAAGAATCTGAATGATCTGAAACATTAATAATGATTCAGAGTTTTGTTTATTTTTATATACCTATTTGTAAGAAACAAATTTTTGTTGTATTGTTATAAAAGATATATTGAATGGCTTTAAGTTCCAAAATACCTGAACAATATTTTTAATTTACTACCCGTTTTCCCCTAACCTTATTATGTATTTAGATGACGACATTACCTCGTTTAATGCTATTTCGTATAACGCTCTACCACGATGGAACGGTTAAGTGATCTTGGTGTATATTGAAAAAGGGGGCGACATATGCAAACAATTGCATTATAAAATACGCCTGTTTAGATCTTGTAAATAAATCACCCCTCGCTCGCTATGCGCTTTCTTAGCTCCTTAAGGAATTATAAGGATGTTGATTATTTCTTGTTCAAGATCGAGCAATGGGGCGAATATGCAGAAAATAAACATTAGTTTTTCTTATATATAAGCAGATTAAGGTGTTGCCTACGTATAACGATGTGGCCTAGATATGAGCGTAGGTATTCAAGATTTTCAAAATCAGATTACATGAAAAAGATCTCAGCTGGTGGTATTTCGCAATCGATGTATTCCTCTGAATTGTTGAGTCGTTTTATAACTGTACTGAAATCACTAGGTATACATCCGACATAAGCAATAGTTTAGAAAACGGGTAGAATTTCAAGTGCTCTAAAAAAGATCAAAACAGTTCTATCGGCTGGGAAGGCAATGGCTAGTATTTTTCGCGATACACGCGGTGTTTTACTCGTCAACTTTCTCAGCAAAGAGACAACAATCACAGGAGATTATTATGCAACATTATTTGAAAGGTAAGTTCTCAAATTAAAAGATAACGACCACAAAGAAAATAATGCTGTTTCATTACGAAAGTGGACCAACTTTAATTAATTAATTCCATTAATTTTATAAGCAAAAATGTTTGATCTACATTTCGAATTGTTCCCACATGAATCTTGCTTATCGGACTTGGCCCTTAATTGCTTTTTCTAGTTCCCCAAATTGAAAAAAAAGTATGTGTAGGAAAGATATTTGGCTAAAAGGATGAGGCACTGTTTGAAACTGTCTATTTTGAGTGCCTCGAACAATCTTCTATCCGGAGGATGTAAAGAAGCTTGAGCATCGCTGAACTAAGAATGGAGAAAAATAAGTGCTTTGGAAATAAAGCTGTGTTTCATTGGTCAGGACGAAAACATTTAACTCCACCCTTGTACAATAATTTGCATATTTAATTGTATAATTAGTAAAATTAGTATTGATTTTGGTCTCTTAACTTTCAACTGGAAACTGAGTTTTAGGTACTGCTGTTAGAACTGATTCTTAATTTTTACTTCCATGAGATATATTCAGGTATTTTACTAATATTATTTGTTTTATATGATAATGTTTGCTTAAGAATTATAAGCAAGACGGTGATATGAGTTTTGGTATTACATCACATACTGAAACTAAGATAGGTTACTGCTAAATTCAATTTTTATTCTAACAATATGTTGTGAGAAAGCCGTTTTTCAGGATTCCTGTGAAACCATTTACGCTCTAGAAGGTAAAATTTCGTGCTGAAATACTGTTCTGATTTTCGTTGAAGCTTAGTAATATACATATTGCAGTACCGTTAATCGTCCAATTTCTAGTGTAATTCTCTGTTGTAATATATAATTATTACTAAATGAATGTAATCATAGTGCAAATTTATCTCCCGTCGTCCAATCCAAAGATTGGAATTTACAATTTCAATCTTCCAATCTCTCTCCAGTTTGAACTTCATTTCATTAGCGTCCTTGCAATTAGATAATTTCAGTTATGGATTTGTCTACATGTTTCTTCTCACTACTCCCTCGTGCATTTTAGATTTGCTTCAATACCCTTGCGTTATTTGTTTGATTAAGATGTTGAAATCATTCTAATTGGTTTGCTTAATTTAATCCAAAACCAATATTTTAGTTATACTCATTACAGCTCTAAAGTAACCTACTTTACTTCATTCACTTTAGTAATTCAGAGACTAGACTTCACATTCATAAGTCAGCATGTAGATTTATGCACTGATGAATATATTGGGCTTTTGTATAAATTATTTTACTATTAACTATATGCTATTCTATTATTTACTTCCAGTTTAAATTCACTTTGAGCATTCGGCATTGTTGCCAGATATACATACAAATATTCAAAGTTATTCTTATGATTTAACTCTTCACTCTGTATTGTAATTGATTGCGTCTTTGATCTTTTTGTATTAAATTTTGTGAATTGTTTGGGCAAAATGTCTGCAATAGCAACAATATATAGTATTAAATGCAACTGAGAAGTTAGGAAAATATGATGACTTGCGAGCGACCATGGGAGTGGATAAACTATATGTTTGTATATACATATACCATGCGGAAAGGTGGTGGAAGAACGGCGGAGAGGTAAACGATACTCCTCCAGTACGCCAGGCGTGTCTGTGTTGAAATACGAGTATATACGCAATACCTATACCACACCTACTTGTGACCTATTAATAGGCGTGTTTGTGTTGAAATACGAGTACATAGGCAATACGTATGTAATGGGTGATTCATTTGGAGGTACTTTTTTAGGTGGGGATTTAATGGCTGAGCGCGCATGCGACGCGTCAGCGGACTGCGCATTCTGGTTCAGTACTATTTGACATTACGTAATGGAAAGACTTAGCCCGGCACAGCGTCTACAAATAGTACAGCTTTATTACGAAAATGGGCGTTCTACAAGGAATGTGTATCGTGCGCTTAGAGCAACATATGGGCCACATAATCGGCCTACCGAACGCACAATTCGCTATACCATCAATAAGTTTGAAACTCAATTTACAATAATGGATAATACGCGACCACATAGACCTCATCCAGCACGTCGTGAAGGAAATATAGCGGCGGTAGCAGCGAGTGTACGCGAAGACCGGGAAGAATCAATTCGTCGCCGTTCTCAACAGCTTGGTTTGTCGTATGCAACTACTTGGCGTATTTTACGAAAGGATCTTGGTTTAAAAGCATACAAAATTCAACTAGTGCAAGAACTAAAGGCGACCGACCTTCCGAATCGTTTCCGTTTCAGCCGTTGGACTCTTGATAAACTTGCAGAAGATCCACTGTTTTCGACAAAAATTTTGTTCTCCGATGAGGCCCATTTCTGGCTTAATGGGTACGTGAATAAGCAAAATGCCCGTATTTGGGGTGATGAGCAACCTGAAGAGATTGAAGTGCTACCATTACATCCAGACAAAACAACTGTTTGGTGCGGATTATGGGCCGGCGGAATAATTGGTCCATATTTCTTCAAAACAGAAGCCGGCCGGAATGTGACTGTGAATGGCGACCGTTATCGCGCCTTGATAAGGGACTATTTGCTGCCTGAACTTGACACCCGTGGTCTACAAGACATTTACTTCCAACAAGATGGCGCCACTAGCCATACAGCTCGTGAAAGTATGGCTTTACTGCGAGAACGATTCGGTGAACATTTAATTTCACGCTTCGGACCAGTAAATTGGCCCCTAGATCTTGTGACATCACACCATTAGACTTTTTTCTGTGGGGCTACGTGATGTCTAAAGTCTACATTGATAAACCGGCTACAATTGAGGCATTGGAGGCCAATATTACTCGGGTCATTGGACAAATACCACTCGAAATGCTAGAACGCGTCATTGAAAATTGGAACAGCAGAATAGACTACGTTAACCGCAGTCGCGGCCAACATTTGAGAGAAATAATCTTTAAAAAATAATTGTAAAGAATGGTTCTTTTGTATGATAATCAAGTTTCTTAAATAAATTGGCCTTTTTCATTTGTTCTTTGCTTTTGGAAAAAGTATCTCTAAATGAATCACCCTTTATATACCACCCTTACTTATCTAATCAAATGCTACACTTATAGATTGAATAAACATATCAGGGAAGTTGACGGGGACGCGTCTTGCGCAGCAGTGTCGTTCGGTCACCACATTTCTACACGGTATATTACAATTAATTTTGTCATTTATTAAATTGCTGCAAATATATGTTAAATCTGACATCAATCCCTCCACCTCTTTGTCATACTTATACACTATTGTAATCTGAGCAAGATAATTTGTAAATGTACGTAAGATTATTTGCATTAAATAACTTGTATTTTGAATTGAGTGCAATTGGATAACTGTCTGAGAAAAATAAACTTTTACTTTTTGAAATACATAGTCCAGTCCAATGAAACTGATTTGATTGAAAGGAAAATGAAAACGGTAATCAAGTGCTAACCTTCCAAAACTTGACTACATTGCATTGCTGCATGCACGTGCGACAATTAGGGCATCATTTCGTAGAAGGCAGTTGTCATGTTATAGACATGGAGCAGAGAGCAAATATTAAATTTGTTTCAAACTCGGCACGCGCGAGAATAAGACTGTGCAGTTAATGCAACAAGTATGTGGGGTCTATGTATTTATACTAGTTTATCTCGTAAACAGATATTCAGGTGGAATAAACGGTTCGAAGATGGTGTGGAAATGATAAAGATGAAACAAAATTAGGGAATCCAATTTCAGTGCCTAACGAGGATCTCAACGCAAAAGTGGGACAGCTTAAAGAATATTGCAGTATGACTGTGAGACTGTTGGAAGATGAACTTAGTGCAAGTCGACAAACGAATTGTCACATCTTAGTTGAAAATTTAGGCAAGAATAGGTCACTTCTTCGATTTGATGCTACATACACTGTGCGAAGATTACCGTGTTAAGTACATTAGCGACACCTTTCGTACAAAATTTAGTGAATTACGTTTATTGCGGAGGACGAAACTTGCTGATTTCACCATGATTCTATAAGAAAACGCCAGAATAGAAGTCATCGAAAAAGTTCCTCTGCAAAAGTACACTAGTGATATCTTTTGAACAAAATTTAGTGAATTACATTTATTGCGGAAGACAAATCTTGCTGATTTCACCATGATTCTATAACAAAACGCCAGAATGGGAGTCATCGAAAAAGTTCGTCTGCAAAGACAATTTGGTGCGCTTTTCCAACAGTAAAGGGATTCTTTATCATTAATTTGTTCCTAAGGGACAAATCGTCACTGGAAATTTCTACTTGAGTATTTTGGAGCGCGTCTGGAGATATAAGATTCTGATACTCTCGATTAGGCTGAGTACTCAACATCACGCAGTTAGTCCTTGTTTTTTGACCATGCACAATAAGAGAGCAGTTGTATACGAAGATAAGTATTATATGCGATCAATCACCCCATCATATTCTTTAGAGTTGTCTCTTTGCAACTATTTTCTTTTCCCAAAACTGAAGTTACTGTGGATAGGAAGACTTTGACGATGTTGGGGATATCCAAAGGACTGTGATATACCAACAACACGATATGCAGAAGTTATTCTAGTCGTTGCTTTATTATACCACTCGTATCGATTCAAATGGAAGGTACTTTGATTAACATATATGTACTATACAATATCTAACAACCTAATAATATTTTTTCCATCTTTATAGTTAAAAAATACTCTAATTATATGTAAAAAAAAAAGATAAATGCCACGAACAAACTGTAAATTCTAATTTATTGCAAATTAAAACTATAAATCTATTACTTGTAAACCATATACAGCTACTAGAAGTACACGACCTATACACATATATAAAATGATCAAATTGCCCATCATTTACTATGATTCGTGCTTTTGACGGTACGTTGAACACAAGATAAAATCTTCTGAAAATATATTGACCGATCTGAATTTATTCCATTATTTTAAAGTAAGTGAAGATTGAATTCATATCAATATTATACTAAGTAATTTTAAGAAAGAAGAAACATGGATAAGTTTAAAATAAATTAAATTTCGTATTTTTTTGTACTAATGACAATAAAAAGCTTAATTCGTGCTCTAATTAAGAGGAAACCATGTGGAGGAGTGAAAAGGTCTTCTTGGAAGATGAAAACATTTTATAATAAATGTAAAAGTTAAAGAATCTCAGATTTGTGGACTGCAGGAGTACCAGATTATAGAACTTCAAATTATGGAAAAGGCCGCTTTACAGTTTGCAATTTTCATTGCATGCAATTTTTCTTGCAGCAATTTTGATTTTATGCAATTTTTCTTGCACGCTACTTGCACGTAAGAGTGGCACTTTGCCACTCTTACGTGTAAGTCCGTGAAATTATTTTTATCAATCAGGTTCACCAACAGTAATATTTATCCCAAAAAAAAAATTACATACATAATCTGTACATACGAGGGAAGATCGGAAAGTTTTTAGAACGAACCAGAAGATGGCGTTGTGCACGCGTACCGGTCATGTGCCCCATCTATGATATAACTGGTGTCAAATCTTTTGACAGATAATGCATAAAGTAAAGCCGTTATAGCCAACCAAAGTAAACGGTGCGCGCATTTTCTTAGTCATGAATAAAATCGAATTCCGTCCAATTATTAAACATTTTTTTTGAAAGGCTTAAATGCTAAAGAAATAAAAACGGAATTAGACGAAGTTCATGGAGACTCCTCACCGCCACATACAACCGTTGCGAATTGGATTGGTGAATTTAAACGTGGCCGAACAAGCTTAGAAGATATATCGCGTTCTGGGTGATCAAAAACATCTACCGATGAAGAAACTATTAGAAAAGTTCAGGGAATCGTAATGAATAATCCCCGATTAAAGTTGAGAGAGATAGCAGAGGCAGTAAGCATATTATATGACCGCGCACATTACATTTTACATCAATATTTGAACATGAGAAAGTTCAAATGCAAAATGTGTGCCGCGTTTGCTATCAGACGATCAAATACAAGCTCGCGTGACCAGTTCTCATCAATGTCTAGACATGTTCAAGCGTAATCCTGTAGATTTTTTGAGACGTTTTGTAACCGTCGATGAAACGTCGCTACACCACTTTACACCAGAAACCAAAACACAATCAAAGTAGTGGACAGGACGCGGTGAACCAACTCCAAAGAAGGCCAAGACTATGCCGTCAACTGGAAAGGTGATGGCTACCGTCTTTTGGGATTCTCGAGGAATAATTTTTATTGACTACTTGCAACACGAAAGGACAATAACAGGCGCGTATTATGCGTAGTTATTAGACAGATTGTACGAAGAAATCAAAGTCCAAGAAAAAAGTCTTGTTTCACCAAGACAATGCCTCATCCCACAAGTCGGCAATTGCGACGGCGAAACTGCACGAATTATAATTCCAATTAATTGAACATGCACCGTACTGGTCAGATTTAGCCCTTTCGGACTTCTTTCTATTTCCGAACCTCAAGAAATGGTTGGCTGGAAAGAAATTTTCATCGAATAATGAAATCATCGAAGCTGTAAATGAACATTTTGAAGGTTTTGATAGTTTTTATTTTTTTGAAGGAATGAAAGGTCTTGAAAAATATTGGACTAAATGTATAAGAGTTACTAGGAGACTATGTAGAAAAATAAATATGATTTTACCCCGAAAAGTGGTGTTGTGTATCTCGTTCTAGAAACTTTCTGATCTTGCCCCGTACAAGGTTAACATATAAAAGCAGATGACGGCAGTTACGGATAAAAATCAACGTAAAATTATTAACATTAAAGCTGCTGGTTTGCTACTAATTATTGCGTCTTCTACATTATTAGCAGAACTCGTAAACATTCGGAAACGAAGATCGTGGGTTAAACCCTAGTTAATAGTTAAAAAAAGAAATATAAATTTAACACAAGACTTTTTGGATATCAACGATCTGAAATCATTCGAAACTGGAAAAATATCATGCAACCAACATTGTGAGTTTTAGGCAGGAATCTGGTACACACGGGATTCCAAAAGGATTAGTGCACATCATTCTACGTAAGAGGCATGTAACAAGTTCAAAATTCATACAATAAATCTCAACTTTTACCAAATTTGAGGAAAAAACTAAAACATCAAAATCTTCATTATGATTGATAATTAATTAGCTGAAACACATCATAGTTGCAATTCTACTAAGCTCGAAGAAACCTTGGGTAAATACGATAAAACCATATTGGAAGGAATAACGGAATGGAAATTAAAATGGCAGATTTATTTGCTAGACAGGCGTCTGAGATCTTGTCCATTGTGCTTGAACCCGAAGCTGTTTGGATCTCTAGCTGGATGAAATTTCAACAAAGATTAGTTTGGGACCAAACACTAGCACATATCAAATTTGTTAATGATAAGGAATATGCAAATGATAAAATTATTAAGCTTTGTGACGTAGTGGACGCATTAACAAACTTATCCAAAGCTACGATTAGTAATTAGCAGAGAGCGGACTGAAGCGATTGAATGTTATAACAGCCTCACTATTTGCTTGCTTGATTGCATTTCGAGCAGATGATATTTCCGTCGTTATTGTGTCTTTTCATTCATAAATTTTATTTTACAGTAGCGTGTAAGACGAAATATATATTTATATCTTATTTCATTATATCCGCTAATTTCCAAAGTGTATTCTCGTGTTTACATGGGTATTTATTATTCTTGAGATTGTATATTTTCTATTTACTTCTATAAGGGATTGTTTCTGGTTTCGTTTCTTTCAGCGTTATTTGGTTACAACGTTTAGTATTTTAAAAAATCCATTTTATATTGTTATATTGTATATTTATCCTATAATTTTTTATAAATATTAAGTGTAATTTACTACCCTATTTTTGGAGTAGTTTTCGTATCTTCTTTTTAGATCATTTCTTTCAGTTCTTAGTATTTCTCTTTATTTTCATTAACTACGATGATACCGAAATATATTGCAGTGCATGCTCAATAAGTTTGAGGTGTCCACAAAAATGTAATATGCAGAAACATGTTTCTTCGAAAACTCATTAAGATAACATATGACCATCTGCACCTGACACTTTTAACGAAGAACTTTGTGAATCTTTCATGGCAGTCAATATCCCATTCAAAAAGCTTAACAATCCAGTCCTCAAGAGGTTTCTTATAAAATATACTGATCGTCATATACCAGATGAATCTACTTTACATAAATACCACTTACCAAAATGTTATTAGAGAACCATTGAAAAAATATGAACCAACCTATCTGGTCATTATCTTTGGGTAAGTGCAGACGAAACAACGGATGTAATGGGACGATATGTATTAAATGTAGTTGTTGGTATTCTTCATCCGACAACTTCATACCAACCACATTTAATTGCAAGTAAAATATTGCCAGTCGTAAATGGTGAAACAGTTGCAGAAGTAATTGATCAACGTATTCATAATATTCTGTTATCGGATAACAACTAGATGCTATTATTTTTGACTGATGCGGCAGCTTATATGTTAAAAATAGGAAAGTTATTAAAGCAATCTTATCCCAATATGCTACACGTTACCTGTGCAGCACATGCACTACACAGAGTATGTGAATACATCAGGGGTCATTTTCCAAATATTGATAAGTTAGTTTCATCATTTAAAAAGATATCTCAAAGCTGAGACAAAAAGTTGATGCCATTTTAGCAGAAATCCAGATTTGAATATATTATATCAATTCTGCACAGAGCCGATTGAAAAATCTATACATTCGAAGTATAGTGTAGTTTTGCAACATTTTAATCACGCACCCATCACCAGTTGTGATGTGGAAGACGTTTTAACATCTGAACAAATTTTAATTGCTCATAGTAATGTTTTACACTTTCAATGTTTCACAGAAAATACATAGATTTGAGTTTTGTTCTTTGTGAATGATTTTTATTCAAAATTCGATACGCAATTCGCTTGTCAGCATTACTTTTGTTTTAGCAGTAGTTGCTGCCGGTTACCAAACCGTTTATTACATTCACTCTGTTGTGCATTGACAGATACATATTAACTGCATATGTAGGTACGTGCCACTTATGCAGTGGCCACACGTATCCAATTGTTCGAAACTCACGGATCGCTTACAGAAACAAACCTATTGCGAATACAAGATACAAGGCAGACGCCTATAGGCTATGAATCATCAATCGCTCGAGTCCGCTCTCTGGTAATTAGCCATAAGGATATATAATAAGCCGTATAGTTTGCGATGCAGGGGGCTAGCGAAACACCAAATTTCTAATATTCAGAAGAGAATTTTGTATAGGAAATAAGAAAATTTGTTGCACGGTCCAATATAAGGAATACAAATATAATTCTAATATCAAAAGTTTAGTGAGGAAAATATTTGAAGGAGTCTGTCCGTTAGAGTGGATTGGCAATATATAATTGCTCAAATTTCTAATATTTAAAAACAAATTGTGCACTATTTGAAAATTAAATTATGTTATATAATTTCCTATTAAATTCAAATATAATAATCTTGTAAATAGACCAACTTGATCATTTTATAAAGGGGCGACCTTGTTTTTCTAATGTTCCGTTCCTCATCTATAAAACCCATTACATATACAAAAACACCCAGACTAAATCGGAAGAGTTGTAGCACTTACCTGATACTTTATTATCTTGCATAGAACTTTGACTTAGATTGATCGCTTTAAATTGATGGCTCTCCATTTCTGATTTTTCGTCCATCGGCTCGCTTTTTACAATAACTTCGTTATTTTCACTATCTTCCAAGTGTTTCTGATTATGCAGCGCCATCGTAGAGTACTGTACAAAACTGTAATTGCAATTCGACCTGGTGCAGTGAAAATGCCTGTTAATTTTGTTACTGGGGCAATTTGGTAATCTGCAGTCCACGTTTCTGTCATAAAACTCGAAACCATCCAATATATCGATGTTGTCGTGAAAATCTTTACTGTGCATTAGAAGGACGTCCTCTTTGTCGGTAACATAGAGACATCTGTTCTGATTGCAGTGGTAATGAATGTTTCCTAAGTATGGACATAAGGTGTCTGGACATTTGGTATTTTCATTGTACATATCGAAACCTTGCATGCTGTAATCTTGGAGCTGTAAAAGACAACATTTTTTGTATTACAAAATTATTTTGTATCCTTAATGAAAGTTTATAACATACTTCAGTCGGTGGACTACACGATCTTTCATCGTTAGAATCGTGTTGATCGATTTCTTTAGTATTAGATGGCGTTGAGGTAGAGGGTTTAGGTAATTTAAAACTTGTGAAAATAGCTTGTGGTGAATCCATTAAGCTTTGTCCTCCAATTGGTGACTGTAATAAATTTGATTAGACAGATTCTCTTTTTATTTTACTCAAAATACTTACATAATCATTCCAAACTTCAATAACTCGATTTTTGGGTGGTCTTCCTCTTTTTCGACAAAACATGCCGTCTATGGAAGTCGCCAAGTGTGTCATAGTCAATGGATCTTTAGTTAAACTCAGTTTTCTAGAATACTCGTGCATTTTGTAATGTTCTAATCTTCGAAAAGGTTTATCATTCGGTAGAATAACTTCTCGACAGTTTTCCTAAAAATTATTAATATTTAAGAGTTTGCTTTTTTTCAGTTGGAAACAAACTTACCCAATTACAGTGGAAATGTTTTTCTTTATCTTCATATATACAACCATCTTCACAGCCGCCATTTTGAGCAGTTACGGTATTAAAAAAATTATCAGTTATTTGTTCTTGTTGTTCGTGGTTTCTTGCATGTTCCCTTACACCATCTCTACAACTAATTTAAATATTTAGAATTAATATTAACTAACGGGATTTGAAAAGAATATTACTTGAAAACCATGTTACAGTGGTCAGTGAAACAATGGTAATGGTCACTATAACTATATTCACAATTTTCTGTACAACTTTCTTGATGTCCGAAGAACTGGCAGAATTTTTTCCAGAAATCTTCACTGTTCCAATTCTGACATTCCTCCTGAACAGTTTGATTAGAATCGTTAGCTGATAAATCGATGACAGAAGCATTTTCTCCATCATCATAACTAACTGGGGAGTTTCGTTCACTTAAAGTTTCCGACGTTGACAGGTTGGAGGCAGAGTTCTGATTGAACATCGTCAAATTTAAACCTTCGAATTGTTGGTCGTAGTCTCTGGGAAATGACAGATTCATACCTCCATCTTGCAACGTCTTCATCATACTTTGGGCCAGCTTGTATTTACGGTAAGCTAACTCCGAATCTTTTCGTTCGTGTTTCCTTTTATGCGAAAATAGCTGACCCGAACTGTGTAATACGTAATTACATTGAGGCCTTATACAATGGATATGATTGCAGACTTTGGAAAATCGACAGTTTTCGTACGGGCAAATCTCATTCTTCATGAATTTTTTAAAACCGTCTCTAGACAGTTGTTCATCTTTTATGTGGTAAGATTTGTGTTTTTCTGTGAATTAAAAAAATATATTTTTTTAATTAATAAAACAACGATATAAATATAAAGAAATAGTCTTACCCATATCAGACTTATTTTTAAAAGTGTATCTACAGCCAGATCTTCTACAATGAAAATGCGTTGTTCTTTGCCCAAAAAAGGCACAATAAGAAGCACCGCATTCTTCAGTGGCTCTATATCTTTGAAAACCTTCTTGAATTATTGCAGAGTCCTTCCTGTGGTAATTTGCGTGCATTTGTACGTCCGAAGTAGATATGTACACCTTATCACAACCTTCTTTGATACAATGATAATGAGTTTGTTTCTTATTGTGAGTACAATTGGAATAGCGGTCCGAGCAGTCGTCCAAAGGACTATACCTCATGAAACCGTGTTGAAGTGATTCGTCACGCTTTTTGTGCCATTTGAAGTGACGGATCATTTCTTCTTTTTTGATGAAGACTCGCGAATTGCAGTCTAGGCAGTGAAAATGCTCTCTAAAATTTAGAAATTGCATTACATTAGACAAATTAAACGATGCACGAAGGATATACAGTATTTATCATCCCTAGTATATTAGGCGTCGAAATATAATTTCCATAACAACGCAACATATTTGTTATTTATCTGTCAAACGATGTACCGAAGCTGGTTTTTGTAGCTTTACAAGTTAAGAAGTTATATTAGGCCAAAATAGACATTTCGTGTAGATTTAGAAAAAAATTGATAAAAATTATTAAATATCTGCAAAGAAAGGTCTGATACAAAAACAAATTTATGAAGATATGGTTAGTGTACTTGGAGATGATGCGCATCGTATCAAGTAGTAAAGAACTGCTATAGAGAGCTTCAATGTCCTAGAACAACTTGTGAACATGCCAAAGGTGCTGGTCGGCCACAAAACTGTTTGCACACAAGAAAATGTTGATCCTGTATGTGACTTGATTAGGCAAGATCGTTGGTTAACTACTAGACGTTTAGCAGAGATAACAGGCATTTCAAATAGTACAATTAAAATCATAATCAACTACTATTTGGGACTTTGTAAAGTCTCTGATGAGTGCCCCGAATGTAGACGCCCGAACAAAAGCGAGAGTGAGTCATCACGTCAGAATCGAATTTGGTGTTATTTAAGAGTAATCCGAAAAGTTTTCTAACTCGCTTTGTTATGGTTGATGAAACGTGGATTCATCACTTCGATCCCGAGTCTAAAGTCCAAAGTAAAGAATGGCGACACAGAGGATCTCCATCACCTCGCAAATTTAGGGTTCAACACTCAACGGGTAAGATTAATTCAATTTTGTGGAATGCTCAGAGAATACTCTTAATTGAGTACCTGGAATGGTGTCACACAATCACAGGTCAGTATTATATAGACTTAGTAAACAAACTTCGTAACTGTATTAAAGAAAAAAGAAGAGGAAAAATTGTCTCGTGGAATTCTATTTAAAGGCTCAGTTAAAAAAAGTATTCAAGGAACTAGATTTGAGAGCGACGATGACATTATGATGGTAGTTGGAGGATTCTTCGGTGACAAAGACCCAATTTTTTTGAAAAGGTGTCTCTATGCTAGAACACAGGTGAAATAAGTGTTTTCAAGCGCAGGGTGAAATATAACCGTGTTTTTTTATGCTAGAGACAATAAATACTGTACATTCCTCGTATATTGGCGCAAATGATCTTACGCAATAGGACGAAGATTTCGTTTTAATAAGTAAAGTTCAAAAATTTTCTTTTTAAAAAGGAATTGTGTAAATTTTTCATTACATAATTATTATAGTATGATATCCACGAATTCTCAATCCATCTTCTTTAATAACATTTTCTTCGATCTTATTTAGTATGATTTATTTCTTGTTTGGTTTCAACTTTGTCTAATTATGTTTTCTACAAATACAGTCTTCATTTCACTTCTTTAAAGTAGTCATTGGGTTCATTCCGATATCTGAATTAGAAGTTATCTTATATATTTATGCTTTCCTTAAGTATTAATTTGTTCAAAATTATATCATTGATTTACCAAAATATTCCAACCACTCTTAGAACTTATCTTAGTTCGCCATACAGGTTATGCTGATTTAATATTTCTAGTCCTAGATAGTTAGACCTTAATTGGCTTTGTTGATTTACTGGTGGACTAAATTTTCTTGTTTTGTCTGATACTACTTATATGTCATATTGTCTGATCGTCAAGTGTAAGTTATGTTTCATTATATAGCATGGTACCTAATGAGTTGCCCTGTCGAGTACCTGTGATAGTGTCTTTTGCAATGCTTTTCCCTGATTGGCAAGGTTGGATGGCGAATGTTTTGCTTTTAAATTCCTAGCTTATTTTTTCAGCTTTTTTGTAAATTGCAATTGTTAAGCTGATTTGTTCATTTTCGCGATCTTCCTCTATAAATATTTTTGTCAGTAGCAACTGTTAGAAAGTTCAGTACGAATTTGATTCTTCAAAGATTCATGGCCAAAATTAAATGCATGATACTAGCATTTTACAGATTGACATGATATACTATTAAAACGTTTTTTTTAGCTAACCGAAACATGCCGACTTAATTCGTGTTTGAATTTGTATAAAATTATTGACCGAAGATGTTCGTTATTAACTTTCGTAGAAGTGATAAATTTAAGTGGAACTTCTCTAACTCGAAATATTCAATAAAACGAATATTTTTTGAACATTATAAGGTTTAAGCTATTTTTATATATATTTTCATCTCTTTAAGTCGAATTTCCGTTTTTCTGATTTTTTTTGCATTCGAACTAATATTTTCAAATCTAACTCGACTCGATTTCGGGGAAGCCTACCCTATTTCGGGGATCCACTAATTTGCGGCGACGATAGGACCAAATAAATATTTGCACGTTTTCATCCTTACTGTAAACCATTTTGACTATTTCATTTAGGAAATGTCACTTATCAAACATATTAGTTGTCATTTTCATAGCTTACTTTAATAATGTTAACTTTTCCATAATTACAGTAACTGCGATATTCAACATTTAATAACTCGAAAACGGATGATGTCCTAATTTGGGTTAACGTCAATTATCCAAGATGTATTGGTCGAGGTGGTCCTGTTGCATGGCCACTCAGATCACCCGATCTTAATCCTCTTGACTTTTATTTATGAGGGTACATGAAAAATTTAGTCTACGCGCAAGTTTCGAACACAAGAGAAGAGTTGTTCGATCGTATTCACGTGGCTGTCGTGTAAATCCGACAAAACAAGTATGAAATTCGGATAAGTACTTCTTCTGTTAGCTTACGGGCACAAGCCTGCATTCAACAAGGAGGTGGACATTTCGAAAATATTATTATTGAACTTTTTTAAATAAAATCAGTTTTTATTGACTTTAGGATTACATTTTTTTTTCATGATCTGACAATCACATTCATAGATCTGTAACTTTGAAACAAATAAAAATGGATATATAAGTTTTGCGTTTTTGTTACTTGAAATGAAGTCTACTTTACACTCCTAAAATTTGAACATAACGCTGGGGACACTTGTATAATCAAATAAAACATATTAATAGAAGTTGTAGATATTTTAAAATGACATAAACCTAACCTCATAGATTGTTTACTAACAACAGCTGACTCAAAGCAATGTAGATTTGTCAACCCTGTTTCGTAATGATTTATCAAGTGTCTCGTCTCCTATTGTGAAAGACATATATTTGCGTCGTTTCTAATAACTCGAATTTTATTGTCTGTCTCTTGGAGACTTAATTTAGAGAAGTTCCACTACAATTTCAAAACAATACAATATTTTATTGATTTGTTACTTTTGCTAAACACGCAAAATATTAATAAAAATGTTAAAATGACACATATCAATACATGACTTTTTTGGTTCAATATTAAAAGAACGTGCCTGGTATATTTATACTATCACAACAAACCTTCGTTGTACGTACTTAAGATTTAAAATAAACTACACATACATTTTTTTTCAGGCATTTTAAATATATTTTTCGACGATTAATTACTAAACCATTGTTTGTACCATAAAAGTCAATTCTTTTGCATTTTAACAGGGTATATATTCAATTAACCTACCTATAATTTAAATCTTTACAGTACGAACTCCCACATTCCAAGGACGAAGAAAATTTTTTTACGTATTTTGAATAGTCCATTTGGCTTTGGGTCTTGTTCATGAGCAAACTTGCGGCTTGAGCGTTCGAATCCCTGGATTGCGTGGGTGCTAAAGATTGTGCCATCATAGCTGAAACAAAAAGAAAAAATAATCTTTGAAAAGGAATGCGTGTAAGTCATCGCGCATCAATCCAGACTCGTACTACAAAATAAAAATATTGGCCGTTTCGTGTTACGTCTACCGACGACGGTCGGCCGATGATGGAAAATGTGTTTCAAAAAACGACATCGTTTATGGAATAATAAACTTTATGTCTTCGTAATTGATGCTTAGGCTTGAAATAAGAGAAACAAAAGAATACTACATCCGCGTGCATTAAGAAGAGACTGAAAGTTGGTAATTCTAGAAACTGCCTGATAAAAAGAAAACAAACGGCTGCGTAACATCCGTCGAGTTTTGTGTATGCGTAAATTTAAAAGAGGAATGTAGATGATGACAAAAAATATATAGAATTCGTCTCTAAATGTATACAGCTGATATATTTAAAATGTGTCTAGCAAAAACAGCATTTCAATTTAAATTGTTACGTTCTACAACGTGTTTCAAAACTAATTACATCTAGTTATCCATGAATTCCTCCTATAAATTATAATGTTCTGCATTCTTGAAATGCGGATATAGATTAAATGTTATGTAAGTTATCTACTTGTTACTGTCGAAATTTATCATCGAGAGATATGGTGATGAAATTAATAACAAGTACAATTAGATTATTAATTTATTTAATAAAAAAACTTTAAAGATGGGATATGAATCAAACGGGCGCACACGAATTGCGGTTACAGTACCTGAATAATCCAAGTCATTAAAAAGGGATTGTAATCCCTTGCTTGAATTGCGGTTAATAGATATACTAGGGCAAAATTAATTCCAAATTTACCAAAAAATATTAGTGATATTCATACTTATTTAGAAACTGTTCCCGTTAGAACGACTAAAGAAGAAAATTTCTTGATTATTAATAACAGTGAATCAAATATTATCGTTTTTTCGTGTTATAGCAATATTGAGTTTATGTGCGAACAAGAACTATTATATGTCGATGGGACATTTGATTATTGCACAAAGTTTTTCCTGCAACTGTTTACTATACGCGCTTTCAAAAATGAAATATATGTTCCTGTTGCATTTTGCTTATTGAAAGATAAAAATAAAGCTACATACACAAAGCTGTTCCGAATGTTAACCGAAAAAAGCATGGAAATGGGATTTATCTTTAATCCAAAAAATATAGTGATGGACTTCGAGCAAGCTATTCATAGAAGTTCGTTAGAATGCTTTCCAAATGTGAGAATAATTGGTTGTAGATTTCATCTGAGTCAATGTTGGTGAGTAACGAAAATTAATTAATAAAAAGGAAAAGTTTAAAATAATTATACTTATCAAACATGTAATTGTTACAGGTGGCGAAAAATTCAGCAATTGGGGCTTACTAACGAGTATAAAGACACTACTTCAAGTATCGGAGATTGGTTACACAATCTATTTGGTTTAATATTTTTGCCTCCAGTGGAAGTGGAAAATTCCTTTGTTGAAGACTTTATGGCGGATAAACCTGAAGACAGAAGAATAGATAAACTTTGTGACTATCTATCACATATATTAAAATAAATTCAATAATGAAAAATGAAAAACGATACATACGACGTGATATTATAAATAAACAAAAGTTTCTCGAATCAAAAATAATGCAATATCGTACAAAAGAAATTAGCAGGTACAACTTTATAAAATGTGTAGCATAAAAATTCAGCAACATTGTATAAGGTATTATTTTTATAAAATAAAATTCTAGGAATATATATTTATATAATTTTATTTTGTATAATTTCATTTGTAGTTACATTAATTTTTAAACTCAAATTTGAATAAATATTCTAGAAAAATATTTTCCCATTTTCATTTTACCTAATGTATCATAATAAGAAGTCATTTTCGTAAGTAAGTATTTATATTTTCTTTGACCGCAATTCGTGCGATAAATTAATAAGTTTCATTTATTAACTATTCTTGGACCGCAATTCATACATCGGATTAGAGGTAGGGATTATCTTGACCGCAATTCAGGTTGCCCCAATCAAACAACCAAGGTAAATAACTAATTCCTATAACTTTTTATTATAATTTATAATAAGTGTTCAAACTGTTGAATGTATAATGCAATACGACGTTTCATGTTGTCAAAAATATTCTGCAATACAATTTGGTGTTATTTCATTACATTTAATTGTAATTATATTCATCAAGTTATTTAAGTTATTAATTCTTGTCTTATATACTTCATTTTTTAGCAATCCGAAAATAGGAAAATCTAACGGAGTCAGATTGGGTGACCGCCCAAACACCTCTGCTTATAACTCGATGAGCGGAGTAATCTTCAAAAAGCGCTAAATTTAATCCTGTAGTCCGAAACTTCTCCACGACTAGACGAATGTGATGATGTAAAGCGGTATTATCCACAACTCTATTAGGAAACTCCAAGTGAAACTGTCGCTTACATTCCGCGTAGGAATATTGCCATTCTCCGTTAAGAAATTGTACACGGAAATATGCTTCAACAATAAAAATATTTCTTGCAATGTGTACATTATTTAGTAGTATTGTTTGTAATATTTGTAAGAAAAAAATATATTGCTAGTCACAAAATCATATTAGATAAATAGTTAGTTAGTTATAAATAAAAGGCAAGTGGCTTATAATAATTTGCAAGTACTAGTTACTCGGTGCCTACTGAGATGAAGTTCTTTTCGAAACACTTTGGTATATTTTGTCGAATAATAAGAACAGCAAGAGATAGAAAACAGCGCTAAATTTGAATTTATAATTAGAGATTCATTCGAGTAATGTCACACCGACGGCTCGTCCTAGGTGCGTATATATATTTTGTCAGTCCCCGTCCGAACACGGTTCAGTGCACTTCGCTAGTTCGCAGTGATACCTAATAATTTTACAATGTTACAAATAGTCAGAAAGAGATCATTTAACGATGTAGCTCTTAAATGGATAAAAAGATTTCCAGATTTAATGTAAACTGGCGGACAAAAAACTGATCCACTTTTTTTGGCATTATAGAATAATATTAAATATTTCAAAATAATAATTATTATAGCTGTCATGTGTTATGTAATAAGTCCTAATATTACAACGATGGTTTACTTAAATGACGTACGACGCGCGCAACTAAAATAGAAAGTGGTTCATACCCAAGGACAGTGGCTGAAGAATTTCAAATAAGTAAATGTACAGCTCTTCGTATACAGAGTGGTTGGTTTTTCATTGTACACTCAATATTTTCGTCGAGAGTATCATATTTTACTATTTTTTGCCCTCTTTCCGATCTTGCAAAATAGAGCAAAATAGAGTATCACTTGAAAAACAAAAGACGATCTAATGAATTTTTTTTTTAATTGAAGACACTATATATTATTGGAAATTTAGCTAGCTTATTCAATTCTTAATACAGTGTATATATTTTTTTTTCGTTAGACAATGCATAACGCCATAATAACAAAAATAAAAAAAGAAAAAGTTAGCTTTCTAAATGTGATCGAGTAAAAAACAAAATAGAATTTAAATGTCAGTTCGTGAGGTGACACAGTTTAACGATTAGTGAATCATTATTTTTAGTTTCCCTGGGTTATTTATCATATTAAGTACCAGCTATAAAATCATGAAAGTCTTTAGGAAACCCAAATGAAACCCTTTAAAATTCGTTTAGTGCAACATTTACAACCGCTCGATCTGCAAAAAACGGATGACTTTTTGCAATTGGTTATTAAATATTGGACGACAATACTTGTCACACATTTTATGGACGGATGAAACAAATTTTCATAGCAATGGTGTGTTCAATACACAGAGTAATCACATTTGGGATGACGTGAATTCTCGTAGGATCCAGCAAACTCGATGTCAATTATGTTTTTCTACAAATGTCTGGATAGGTGTGATAGGGGATCAGTTATTGGGACCCCATTTTTATAACGGCACACTTAATCAAAACAGATATTTAAACTTTCTTGAAACTGAATTTCAAGAATATTTAGACCATCTCTGCCTTAAACTATTCGGAGACAAATGTGGTTCCAACATGACGGCGCATCACCGCATAACGCGCAATTAGTAACAAATTTTCTGCAATTAGAATTTGAAAATAGGTGAATTGGGAATAAAGGGTCACATTTATGGCCTCCGAGATCGTCTGATCTTTCAATATTAGATTTTTTGTCTGGGGATTTATAAAAAATAAGGTCTACTGCGCTTTGTCGAATACTCTAGAAGAACTCAAAAATAAAATACTACTGACAGCACAGGAAATTACACCGGATATGTTAAGAAGATCCCAACATAATTTATTATGCTGAGCGCGTGTATCAACAAAAGTGATGGACATTTTGAACAATTTCTTCAATAGCATTTTTGCTTTATTGTGTTATTGTTTTTCTATTGTTCTTTAACCAATATAATTCTACTTATGTGTACTAAGTATCCAATAATATACAGGGTCTTCAATTTAAAAACAAAATAATATCATTAGATCATCTTTTGCTTTTCGAGTGATAGCACTCTATTTCACAGATTCGGAAAGAGGGCAAAAAATAGTATCGGATACGATTTGATTTGTTTTAAATATGATACTCTCAACGAAAATATTCAGTGTACAATGAAAAACCAACCACTCTGTATATCGAAAATGGCGAAATGAGGCTAGACTAAATAGAAATATAGGATCAGAGCGCTCAAAAATTTCAAATGCGGGATATGATGCACTATTGCGCAATGTCTTAAGACATAATCTTTTCGAAAGCTCAGTTACTGCAGCAGATGTATCAAATTTTCCTGGATCTGTTAGAACAGCTCGTCCCCACCTTCAAGAATCGGGATTACGTAACTATTCCACAGTTAAGGCACCATTTTTAGCACAAATCCACAAGGAAGCGAGAGTAGGATTTTCACTGGAATTTATGGACTAAATGGAATGGATTTTTGGAGTCGAGGGATTTTTTCAAACGAGGAAAAATTTCAGTCATATTACGATTGCCGAAAGAGGGTATATAAACCACAAAATATGACATACATATTATTTAATTGGTCGCGAAATACAGGTAAACTTCTATCTAACCAAGTCCATAAATCCTGAAAAAGTTTGTTATACGGAAATTTCGTTAAATGGAAAAAAGTTTTTGCATTGCAGTACTTATTTATTTTTTCAACATAATATAATACAAATACATATAATGGTATTTACATCCTATAACTACATACGTACATTAATTAGTAAAAAAGTCGGTAATTTTACTTTGACCAAAACGGTTAAAAAATTTCTCTCTCTCGTAATAGATCTCGCACGTGTTCAAGGCATTAAAAATATTTTCAGGAACATTTTCTAAATATTGAAGTCTATGACGAATTGTTTGAAAAGCTTTAACCACGTTTTCGTTTGTAGGTTTTAGTACAGGTTCATCCGAATCGTCTTCTTCGTCATCATCGTTTGATACTATTTCACTTCTCTGGTTACTTGCTCAATCATCATCATCATTTGGATATTCAGTTGTAACAATATCTTCATCAACGCCAAGGTAGTCTTCGACTGTAATATTATTACAGTAGAATAGGTACAGGTACAGTACAATAGGTATTACCAGACATACTTCGGAAAGCGGCAATTCATCCACACTTTTAACAATTCAGAAATGCATTCTCGCAGGTTAATTATCTGCTTAATAACTGTGGTGTTCTTTTTCAATTGCATTTATCATTTTTACTAGAATCCTTTTGCTATAATGAAATTTGACATTCTTTATTATTCCCTGGTTCAGTGGCTGAAGTTTAGACATCATGTTTGGGGGAAATAGATGAGCTCTATGCTTTTCAATCTGTTTGAAATTATAGAAGGGTGAGCAGGACAGTTGTCAACAATTAAAGCTATCTTTCAGTGTTGCATACTCATCTGTTGATCTAATTTTAGTAGCCAGTTTTCAAAAATCTCGCTTGTCATCGAGGTTATCTTATTGAAATGATAATCTATTTCTAACGACTTTGTACCTTCGAAACACCTTGGATTTTTGGTTTACAGTATTTCTCTCTTTACTTTATTTTCCACCGAAACATTTATCATTTTTAAAGGTGAGGATTCTATTTGGTATAAATTTGAAAAGAACGCCGGTTTCGTCGGCATTAAAAATGTTTCTAACTTCGTACTGTTTTAATATTTGTTTCAATGTTGTATTTCTCCAATCATTGCAATCTGCTTCATTAGCATCCGCGCTTTCTCCACTAATAACTTTTTCAATAATACAGTGCCTTTTTTTGAATTTATCGAGCCAACCGTTGCTTGCTTGAAAATTTAGATGTCCAAGGGATTGAGCGAACTTTAAAGCTTGTTGCTTAACTAGAGAGCCTGATAGTGGAACATTCTTGTTACGAACGACATGTACCCATTTTAAAACTGCCTGATCAACGTCTTCAAAAACACACATTTTAACCCATTTTCTTTCACGTCCTGCATTACCACTAAATCTTAAAATTGAATCTCGATTTTTAATTATTGTCGATAAACTACTGGGAGGTATACCGAATTTTTCCCCAACTTTTTTTTTCTTACAACCTTTATAACACTTTACAGTCTTTTTCTTTTGGTTTTCCCCTTTTGTCAATTGTGTTTCACAATTTGTCAAATGACTTTCCCAATTCCTGTCATATTGACATATATGTCAAATTAAATTCTTTTTTTGTCAAATCTCTTTCACTTTATATCAATTATTTTTCCCATGTATGTAAATTATATGTTTTGCTTAATAACTACTTACCAAGCTGTGCATCATTTTCATTTAGTTATTGACGTACCCTTGAAAATAAAGTATACATTTGAAATTTTAAGTTATCTAATTTATTCTTGTGTAATGTACATAGAAATTGATACATACATGTATGCAAAACATTTTCAAATATCACAAATATGCACAGTACAAACTATCGAAATATATAAATGAAGAAACAATTAATTTAATATTTCATTTTGTTCTAAACAATCACCCAGATATGTTTCCATATGCTGAACATAATGAAGACAATTATCTGCAGTTATTTGTTCAGAAGCATTGTGTATTGCTGCATATAATTCATCCTTATTTGTCGGCTGAGTTCTCTTTATTATGTGTTTCCATTGATTAAATAATTCCTCTATCGGATTTAAAAATGGACTGTAAGCAGTTAAAAAAACTTCAAAATGCTCATGCTTCTAATGAGATTGACAACTTCTTCATTTGTATGAAATCTAACATTATCCATAACAAAAAAGGCGCCTTGTATGTTATCATTATGTAAATGATTAATTAGACTTGTAATAAATTCACATAAATGAACTGTATTGAATGGTCTATCTTGGATTTGGAACAAATATAGTGAATTTACATTCATTGCTGCAGCCACAGAATAATTACGCCCTCTTAGTTGAGCTTTTATTTTCGTTGCTCGAGTATTTTTAACTGATCTTCCATATGAAGTTCGAGAATTAACTTGAATTCCATATTCATCAATAAAAAAAATCTTTTCTCTTTCGAACATGATTCTATTGTACCGGATAGCATATTCAAAGCGAGTCTGTATGATTTGTGGTGTATTTCTTCTTTCGGGAACGAAAGAGATTCTCTTCAACGAATAATGGAAAGTTTTTAGTGCTCTGTTTATCGTCGATAGCGATATTTGATGAAGTGGCCACTGCGTCAAACATCTTTCTTTTAACTGACGAAGTGATAAACTGCAATCTTCATCAATCCAATTGCAAATTTCATTTATCTGTAACACAGATAATTTTTTTGGTCGGTGACCAGCACTTCTTTTATGAATATTAGCGGTTCTCCGGTATGTAGAATAAATCTTTGTTACAGTATTGGGTAAAATTCCAAATTGCTCTCCAATATTATTTGCCGTGAGCCCATTGTTCATAGAACGAATTATTAAAGCTCTTAAATCATTACTTATTTTACTATTATTCGACGATTCTCCATAATAGATGAATATAAAATGATTAACACACTTCGTGAAAGTCAATTGACATATAGTGAAACACATTTGACAAATAAGGAAATTATTTGACACATCGCCGCCATATTATAATAAATGGGAAAGTCATTTGACAAATTGTGAAACACAATTGACAAAAGGGGAAAACCAAAAGAAAAAGACTAAGTTTGTCGTTTATATCCAAACATTTTCTTTTCAACATTTTCGCGGTTGTTAAACAACCCATCGATTTAAAATGCAACGAACTACTGAAGTACACGAACTAAATTGCGCTATTCACGTTGTGTTTAGTCGAACTGACCATTTCTTAGAAGTCTTTTATTATATCCGTTATAAAATTTCCCTGAAAATTCGCTATATAGAAGTCCGAGGTTTGTTATTGGGAGGTAATTTTGCACGCAATTTCAATTCAAGTTCCACTGTATTAATTTTATTTACATTTGCTATTTAGGGCGGTCACGGAGCTAAGAAGGTTGAGAATCCCTTATCTAGTCACATAGAATTTGGAACTGAATCCAGTTTCAGTTACTTTTTACATCATTTTCAGACCTTTATAATAGCTTTTTTGTTGCCAATTATTTACCAAATATAATAGATTATTAACATTAGATATATTAAATCCTTTACTCTGGGAAAGCATTGGAAACATTATTCTAAAATTAGATTACCAGCAGATGTTGAATTCTCGGATATATTCTATAGTAATAGTGCTAATAATTGTAGCATTCGAGATAATCTACTATTAAAAGTTTAAATTTAAATAGGCATCCAAGTTTTTATGAAACATAAGTGTATATCGAGTAATGATTCCCAGACAATCGTTCCTAACTCGATTCTTTAAAATAGCAAGATCATCAAACCTTAACTTTCTTGTTTGAAACAAGGTCAAGTAAATCAATTTGAATCTATATATGGAAATTATTTATTATTTATCGTATTAATTAACCATCTGTAATATAATAATTTTTTTCTTTACCAGGAGTTTTATGTATACATATGTCTAAATATTCGGATTCTTTCAAAATGACATATTTAACATTTACCAGATTTAGTCATCTTAATTAACGTAATATTCGTGATTGATGGAAGCAAATCAACCTTAATTTACAGCGTTTCTTATTATCTTGCAAGAAAAAAAATATTAGCATAAAATTTACAAGAGAGTGTTGTATAATTATGGAAAAATAATTTATCTGTCAGTTGGGAAAATAATGATAGAAACAGCAATAATTTTTTTAATGGAATCCGTTTGATAATAATATAATTTGTGAACGGTCCTTTTTTGCCAATCTTAGAAAAAATATCTATTAATTGGGTTTGGCGTGAATAATATCCTCAAAATCAAGTAGCTTTAATTAAATACAGTGGATTATAAAAAATACGGTACGGAAATAATAGTATAAAATAATAGATACCACAGCTCAACTGATGTTTTGGTGTCGGCGATTTTTTAACCGTTTCAAGGTAAATTTTGAGTGTAGAATTTAAAACAAACCTGCGATTTTATCAGAACTAGTTTTTTGAGGTACGCCATATTGGTCTATTTTAGAATAAAATCATTTAATTTTTAACCTTATATACATTCCACGTTGTTACTATTACTATTTATTTGCTTCAACTGTCAGTTTAAGAAAAACAGAGAATATAAGATAAGTTATTTACAGAGAGAGCGAAAATGTTCTGTTCATTTTTAATTGTTAGTAACACAACAAGTACGTTAAATATTTAAATAATAATAATATAATCTTGTGAGTTTTATTTTTTGAATACTGTACTCGTTAAATGTCTTCCTTCTTTTGCCAGACACTCTTTTAAGCGTCGGATAAAATCACTCATCACTCTTTGAAGCATCTTCTGGGGAATAGCTTGAACTTCTTGCCAAATAATTGCTTTGAGCTCCTCCACATTTCTTGGTTTACTTTTGAAGACTTTGCCCGTTAAATAGTCCCAGAGAAAGAAATCAAGGATAGAAACATCAGGAGAACTAGGCGGCCAATTGAAATCACCGCTTCGAAAAAAAATTTAATGATTCGAGAATGTCTGAGGCAGGATTTCCATACTTATCCCTGCAGTATGATAGGTCAGTAGAAAAGCTATGGGGGTTCGGACACAAAATCCCAGACAGGTCTGTCTGTTTCGAACCTCCATAAGAAAATACATGGGATTTGTGCCCGAAGCCCCAATATATTTCAAATTATTACTAGCCACATTTAATGTGGTTAATCCATCCATTAATTTGAGATTTTGATTTTCAAAATAAGTGATTAGTTTTGGCAATTTTCAAAAGTGTTCCTGAAGAAAGTACAACTGATTTTTAAAATTTGGAATTTGTATTAGTTCCTTGCACTCAGATATATTTCGAGCATCGTCAGTTAAACATGTAACGAAATTTCGTAAATTATCGAAATTCTCTACATAAAAACTAGTAGCTTCCAATCATGTTCCCCATCTAGTTATTACTGGAGAGGGAGGCAGTGACAAAGATGGAAGTTTTTCTCTGTAAAAAGCTGTTCTCAATGGTGCTTTTCTGAAAACTTTTTAAAAGCGGATTCAAGTCTATCAACTTCCGGAAAGGTGTATCTGATATATTCAAAGATTCTGTGGAGAGCATGTGCTACACAAGTAATATGCAGCATATTGTGCACAATATGTTTCCTTTAATAGTTTGCCTGTTTTTAACATATATGCAGCACTGTCACTGACAAATAAAAGAATCTTTTCTTTGTACCTGTCGTCCGAATGAAGCATTTGTTGCAAATTCTCGTAAATGACTTTAGCTATTGTTTCTGCATCAACTGTATTTATAACTTTTGTTGCTATTACATATGCCTTATATGAAATATTTGGGTGTAGTACACCAGCTATAATATTTACCACACAGCGTCCTAATATATCGACAGTTTCGTCGGCACTTATCCATAGGTACTGATTTGAAAGATGGCTTCTAATGCGTTCAACTGCTTTCGTGTAGCACTTAGAAACATAATATTTGCGTAAGGTGGATTCATCAGGAACATTTCGACCAGTATTTTTGTGGAGAAATGTTTTGAAGGTGGGATTGCTAAATTTATGTAATGAAATATTTGCCGCCATTAAAGTTTCACAGACTTCCTCGTTAAAATTGTCAGATTCCAACGGGTCTAATTTCTGTGTATGTGTTTGCGATGCTAAGTGACGTTTTACGTGCGATTTCTTGGAATTTTTTAACGATATTTTACAGACTTTGCAATAAATTTCGGAATCACTGCCAAAGGCCATACAATCAGTATGACCCTTAATTCAACTCGCCATTGTTTCACGAGGCCATTCTCGACTTTGTTCCATATCATATCTACGAACGTAACTTAAACAATGTTCTAGATCTAAATAAAGGAAAATTAAAAATGTATACGTAAGTTATTGAAACAATGGAAAAAAGAAACTAACTTCTTTATTACTTTAGTACTTTATTTTATCTTACGAAATATAAACTAATAAATAAAATAAATTAAAAAAACCCCTCCCGCTTCTATCAAGGAATTTAAGTGTAAAATTGAAGTAATTGCACAATTAAACGACAGAAAAACAGATGTGCGGTTATGCGAATTAATAGAGCTATTCAATAACTGCGTGTTGTAGTGATGTTGTAGGTTATTTATATGGTCCATTGTAATTTCGGCCTCTCATGTCCGGTCCCTAGTAATAACTTAACTTATTTATGGCAAAATTATTTATTACTATTATTATATATAATAATACTTAAGTAATACGCACGGTAATTAAAGTTCGTAACGTACCTAAGAACATATTAAATAAATAATGAAATATATTTTTTTTCACATTGTCATACTTGATAAACTTCAAAATAGGTTAATAGGTAATTATGTTTTCCTTGAAATATGCATAGAACTCTTAATAATCTTTCCGTGTATATTTTCCAATTAAATATTACGACTCTCTATTCAACAGGTAATATCCTTTTCAATAATCGATTTATTACTATTATATTTGGTAAGGAATGAAGTTAATAAAATTTCATATTGTGAATATTAATTCTTGCATTTTATTATTGATATAAGTAGGTCAATGGATACATTTTATAGCTCGTTGAACCTCCAACAAAGAGTATTGGCCCTAACAATAGAATGCGAGCCGTGTTTGTAGGAGAAATTATCAAGCCAGACGCTACGGCTTAAAGGACCAAATGAACCGGCGAAAATATAATAAAAATTCCTGCGTTTTTCGTATTATTATTATTATTAAAAGAAGGAAAATCCTTGTCAACAGTAACAGAACCCTTTCACGAAATTATTCCCCCGTTTTTTTAGTTAAATGCACATAAGGGCGCCCCTATACTGCACAAAATCACCGCCGGGAGATTACTTATATTTAAAATAGCCCTCGCCGTTGCATAGTAAGCATAAATACTACTTTAAAAGTGAATTTTTTAAAAATCTACAATCAGTCAGTGGGTTTGTTCTACGCTATTAGGAGAGATTTCGTTGATTTAAACTTAGATGGGTCGACACATAAATCCGAAATAAAGTTGGTGTCCTTTGTATATTGCGCATAAAAGGGTTAAAGATAAATAGGACTAGTTCAACTCTTTTTTTTTGTATTAGAGGTTGAAAACCCGGTCGCCTTTGTTAATTTTTTGAAATTCTATACTCTTTTATTTTGATCGTCTACAAAAGAAATCGACTAAAATGCACGTGCAAAATTTCGCCGTAATAAGGGGTTCTGTGGGGGGTGTAGATGTAAAGAGGGGTTTTAAATAACGTACTTACACTTACTTGATGTGTGTATATGTATATAGCAAAGGGGATTCGATAGATTTCATACTTTAGAAATGAATCTTCTTTATTTAACGAAAGAGAGAAACCTGTTAAGCGGATTCAATGCGATAACAGAAAAAAATTGCATATTTAAAGGATTCTTTTAACATATAAAGAGATTTGGAATTTTTTAATTTATTTTACGTAATTCAATGAAATGTACTTATATATCGATTGATATTGAATAACAATTAGTAGAAAACAAAATATAAACATTGCATATAAAACCAACAACCATATTAGTAACTACATCAAAAACAATAAAAGTAAAACAGCACATCATAATAAGTCAGGTGTGTATAAACTAACTTGTGGCACATGTACTAAAACATATATCGGGCAAACAGGTAGAACGTTCAAAAAGCGCATACACGAACATTATTATTCGTTTAGAAATGGGAAAACAGATTCAGCATACTCCAACCATTTAATTGAAGAAAGCCATAGTTTTAATAATAATTTCAAGATCCTACACGAAGAAAAGAAAAGTAAGAAACTCGATTTATTAGGAGCAATGCAAAGTAATAAACAAAAATTTTCAAATAAATTATTAAATGACAAAACAGAGCTTAATTCCTCCCCTCTGTTGAATTTATTTCCTATTTTTGATTGAAATATTTTGTTAGATATGTGTCACTTATAATATAATTTATGTTATCTATATGTATCCCTTATACTAAAAGAGGCGGGTAAAAATATTTCGGTTTCCAATTTCTGAGAATACCATTAAGTAGTAAAATAAAAAATATTTACGTTTAAGTAAAATGTTTTATAGTACCGCTTGTTATATCTGAAGAAACCGTTGTACGGTGAAACAGCTGTTATATACTCATTATTAAATATTATTAAATAAAGTGTAAATCTAATACAACATTGTGTGTTTTTATCATTTGATATGGATTTACATCAAGTAAAGGCAGAATCGATTCAACAATTAGTAGAACTATATGGGACAGAATTAGAAATCAGACCCACGGCCAAGCCTGAACATGGGGTTGATTATTTATAGAAGAAACGTGTAAAGTCCAATTGTACGTCATTGATGACGTTTACATGTTGTCATACCTGTATTAGAGAAACCACATACTTAAATAGATATACCGCGCAAAACAGACGTCCGACACGCGGAAACATGGGAGCTGCCATTTTTACGTACTTCCTGAAGGAGAGACTATCCAACTTGTAAATGTTCGATATGTTATATGTTAGTTAGATGTGGTAATTCTACTCGTTTCAAAATCACATGAAAGTATATCTTTGAACATTTAATTTTAAAATACCTTTTGATATTTAAATATTATACACCAATTAATTTTTATTCTTAAAAACAAACCCAATAGATGTAAAATAAAAAGGTTTGCTTGCACTTCAACTTAAATTTTTCTCTCATTTGCTATTACAACAATTTTAGTTAGCAAAATAGCATTTTTATTATTTTCCTCTGAATTAGAAGAAAACGGACACACGTACTAAATAAGAGTTTTATTATTTTGAAGTCGAAACTTCTATTAAATATAATTATTAAAAAATATATATATATTAAATCATGCACAGATCGGCACAGTCATATAACATAAAATATTTGAGAGTAAAATACAATTAATATTATTTTAAACTACAATAAACACAATATAACGTGGATATATCTCACTAATCAATGGAATTGAAAAAAAACGTCACATGTAATAAACAGTCAAAATTACCTGTGCACATTCCTATCAAGTTTATATACAGAGGCGCGGCTTGTGATGACGTATTTGGGAGTGCAAGTACAATGATGCGAGTGCCTCGTGTGTTTTCGGTGTTTACTAAGAAAACGTTACAGTTAGTACACGAGAATACACGAAGCACTCGCAACATTGTAACGGGTCTTTCATTAAGCGCTTCCTATCTTTAAATTTAAATAAAACAAAGTGTGTGTGAGATATCATCGAAATTTTTTATTCGTTTGAAAGACCTATTGATGCCATTATGTGTGGAATATAACATCGTTCAAATGTCCGCCACGGCTTCTCTGGGTGGAGCGCATCCGAAATGTCCAATTTTCCATGGCGCATAAATCAGGCTGAATTTGACCGATGGCATGGGTTATGTTGTCTTTGAGGACCGCTGTGGTTTGTGGCTTATTCGCATACACCTGTGACTTAAGAAAACCCCACAAGAAAAAGTCTAACGGGGTTAAATCGCACGATCTCGGTAGCCAGTTCACATCACCTCCACGTGAGATGACCATGCCCTCAAATCGTTCGTGCAGAATTTCCAATGTGGCATGAGCTGTGTGGCACGTAGCGCCGTCCTGTTGAAACCACATGTCGTTGGTGTCCAGATCATCCAATTCAGGCCGAAAGTTGGTAATCATCGACCTATAGTGCTCGCCGTTGACAGTGATGGCCTGGCCAACGTCGTTCTCAAAGAAATATGGACCGATGACGTCGCCAGCCAAAATCCACACCAAACAGTAACTTTTCGAGACGCATTGGACGCTCTTGGATCTCATGTGGATTGGTATCGTCCCAAATTCGACAATTTTATTTGTTCACGTACCCATTCATCCAGAAATGGGCCTCATCGCTGAAGATGATTTTTCGATGAAAATTAGGGTCAGTTGCCAACTGCTCCAGAGCCCATTCAGCGAACACACGTCGTTGTCTATGGTCGTTTACCTTCAGTTCCTGGGTCAGTTGAATTTTGTACGGGTGCAGGCCCAAGTCACGACGCAAAATTCGCCAAGTTGTGGTCTGCGAAAAGCCGAGTTCTTGTGAGCGACACGAAATCGACTACCTCGGATTCTCCTGCACACTCTCACGGACAGCGGCGATGTTTTCGGCAGATCTTGCGTTTCGGCGACGTACGGGTGTTGGTCGATCGTTTACTGAACCAGTGGACTCAAATTTATCCACCATATTGCGAATAGTCCTATCGGTAGGACGATTATGGCGACCGTAAAATTGGCGAAACGCGCGGTACGTTGCCCGAACAGAACACCCATTTTGATAAAACAATTTTATTATTTGCACGTGTTGTTGAATGCTATATCCGTCCATGGTGATTTGGCAAAATAGACTGAATAAATGACAACTAATTTGACAGATGTAGCTTCAACAAGATGACCGTTATCAACTGTCAAAGTTCGGAAATCCCTGTTGGAAGACACGTTATTTGCACTCCCAAATACGTCATCACGAGCCGCGCCTTTACAACGGCAGTGACTGGGTTGCCTAAACAGCAGAAAATACGTAAAAATGTCGTCAAATTCTATCTGCTTTTATTCCAAACTCCGTACAAATGCGCAGTGGACCATGAGCTGTATATTTATTTATATGTTTGTGAGAGAAACTAACAAAGTTAGTTTGTTAAACTATATTTGAAAGCTTTTATTTCATTAATTTAAATGCAAAATCTTTCAAATTGATGATAAGATAGACATTGATGGCAAATAAACACATAATTTCCGTTTCAATACTAAATGTTTCTGGTAGTTATTTTTAACAGGGTAATAGTTACTTGCGGTGTTGAAAGACAACATATCTGTCAAATAAGCTTAGTTTTGTGTACATTTTTTTCGTTTATTTTGATTGTTTAAAAACAATTCCTTTTAGAACTACATACGTGTTTATTATCTCGTTGCGTCATTTGGATATAATGCCGAAAGGTTTCTGTAAACAGTCGAAGCAATTAATTGCTTCATTATTAACCTTTTTATAGTTGACATCTTATAATTGACATCTCTATATAAGTCGTGTCGTCATGGATTTAGTATGACGTACAATTGGATATAATGCGTTTTTTTTTCTAAATTTAGTTCTCAAAATTTGTTAAATAAGGCGACGAAAATCACCGATAATCGAGAACAATTTCCGGATTCAAACGCAACCAAGATCTAACCTACAATTGGGAAGAGAGTATTCGACCACTGCGTTGGCAGTCATATAAAGAGAAGTTCATGGGACAATTCAAACAGAGTCAAGAATTGAAGAAGTTTCAATTCCATTTTTGGCATAAACAAATAAATCATTGGGTTTAGCAACAGGTGAGCAACAGCTACATATAGCCGTTTGTGGGAGAAGAATGAATTTTCTAAATCCAAACCGCATATTTGCATAGGCTGGGCTTGTACTTCATTGATGGTCATGGCAAATGCTAAACAAATCAGGAACTGTTTCGGAATCGTTTAGATTAAATTGGTGCATCTGTTGGTATCATTAAAATTTGTGGTAACAAAGCATGTTCTTTATTAAACTTTCCATTAATGATTGTTGTCTCAATGACGTGCCCCAAATATTTTTAAAGAACCAATCTCGTTGCATTGCATAGTTTTGGCACATTTAGGTTTCGTAACAAAATTATTGGTGAACAAATTTTCAAATGTACATTATGTAGAAGTAGACGGAGCAAATTTAATCCAACAGAATTTGGGAAAGATATCGTATGTGAAATAAAATAATTAATAACCAAATATCGAATGTGTATAAATATAGAAGTAGTAATGCGAGACACTCAAACGCCACCTATTGGAAGCATATGTACATAAAAATATTTTGGATATTGTCTGCCAGTTTAACAGTAAACAACAATTTTTACGTGTTGACAATGCTGTTAATTAGTGCAAACGTTCGACAAACTATTGCATTAATTGAAGATGGTCGTAGTCAGCGGTATGTGTTCCGTACATTAGGAAAACCCCATACTACTGTTCAGAATGTTTGAAATCTGTTTGTAAAGACTCCCACATTCGAAAGACGAACAGGATCTGGAAGGCGAATAGCAACAAGTGCGGTTGACGATCGTTTTATTGTGTTGAATACATTAAGAGATCGCACAATAATAGCAGTTCAACTTCAACATCGCTTGCAAACAGTGCGACGGATTGAAATAAGTGAAAGGACAATTAGGCAGAGACTTCAAGAAAGTGGTCTGACTTCACGAAGACCGGCTACAGGATCACAATTGTTACCTAGACATCGAAGCCCGTCTTTAGTTTGCACAATTATATGCGAATTGGACTCTTCAGCAATGTGGTGAAGTTCTATTTACGGATGAGTCGCGCTTTTAGCTACGATCACCCGATGGTCGAGACAGAGTGTGGTGAAGACGAAATGAGCGATATACGCATTGCACCATCTTTGATCTCTATTTTCATGATGGTTCTGTTATGGTATGGACAGGTATTTCTACTAAAGCACATACAAAGCTCATATTTGTAGAAAATGATGATTTAAACGCTCACAGATAAGTGGAGGATATTCTGCAAAAGCTCATGTCCCATTATCTCTTTTTATTGGAGATGGTTTTGTTGTCATGCATGACAACGTTAGACCACACATGGCAAGAGTCGTTACTAAGTACCTTAATGAAGTTGAAATTCGTAGACTTGGTTGGCCAGCACGCAGTTCGGATCTTAATCCCACACCTTTGGGATAAACTCTAGAGGCGCATCCGTCGTCGTCCAGCAATGCCAGCAGCTTCGTAAGAGCTATGATTAGCCCTTTTAGAAGAATTCGAAGCAATTCAAATTTGCTTAACAAGTTTGATAAATTCAATGCCAAGATGATTGAACAGTGCAATCGAGGAAAATATACAAACTATTAACATTCAGTTTAAAGTTAATTAGAAGCTGTTATTTTTAGTTTTTGTAATTTATGTAAACTGTACTTTCCTGTTACACTCGCTTGCAATGAAATTGCATACGCTTTATTATATCTATGAGATTTGGATGTGATCTGTCACCTACAAATTGTCAAAATTTGTTACATTTGAAAGTTTATATTATGGGCTATTAATTCATGATACGAAGACGTGCACGTCATTTATTGAACTTTCGGCATGACAAATCTGTTCCAAATAGAATACCTATGTACACCCGCCATCTACTTTCACACCTGTACAGAAGTAGCATTCGAAAATTTTTGCTTTTTGTTCTATGTTGAATACAATTTTTTAAATAAATTTAATTTTCTTAATAAGAGTTTTGAAAAATTTGACACAAACTTATAGTTTCAATGTCAAATAATAAATGTCATTATGTGGAAGTGGCTAAAGTACCAACCCAATTTCACAGTCTACTCCAATTATAAATTTTTACGATGGCTCGTTATTAAACATGCAAAAATATACTGTCAAGTTGACACCTCCATGACATTTTTAACGAAAAAACATGAAAATTGGCATAAGACTTGTACGCAGTTTTATTACAAGCGACTGTATATTTCTCGAATTAAATTAATTTTTGCTTTTATATTGTGTCTTTTCTCGCCATTTCGTGTGTTTCTCATTGGGAATGCTTCAACAAAATTGAATTTCTAAAGGAATTAATAAATGTGTACCTACGTGTTTCGTGAAATTTTTAGGGTGGCTAGTTTTTTTTGCCGGTCAGTGTATTTTTTTGCAGAATTTTTGTTATAACTTATTAAATCTTAAATATAATAAATGCATTTTATCTGTGCATACATATATAAAATTACAAATCGATTGTATGTATTATATTTCAGTAAAATAGACAGTATTTTTTTACCGAACCGTTAATTCAAGAATATTGAATAGATAAATATTAATTTTAAAGTGTAGTACAACAGTAACGACGCGTTTAGTGGTTCTTTTAATGCTCAGAGAAAAGAATGTTTTGTCACTTCCATTATTTAACTAATACATCTCGCCTTCTCTTTTCTTACTTCTTATCCGCCTCATTTTCAAAGCAGACTAGATGACTGTGCACGCAGCACTCTAGAAACAAACCGAAGAAAAAAAGAGAAGAAATAATAAAAATCATGAATGTAAATATAATTTCTGGATTTGGATTTGATCTCGAATGTGAAAAGGAATGAAAAAACACGAGGAGAGACATACGTATGAACCCGAATACATGCACTAGAAGAGAACACTTGAACAAACAAAAAAGCCTCGACGTAAGGTCCGATTCTGGGCCTTAAATATAGGTTATGTTAGAGCTTAACGTGTTCTGTCGGACTTCAATACAATTTTGACCCTTTCAAAAAACATCTGGTCTCTCATATAACATATTTTTAAAGCGCTTCCACATTACGCGATGAACGAAGACAAATGATGCATATTTCCTCATCGAGCGGATAAAGACGAGAATACATACGCATGTGAAAATCAACTTTTAAAACAAATGAATGAATCAGTTATGTGTTCATGGATTTTTTCCACGGACTACTTGGATTATAACCCACACGCTTTATTTTATTTACATTTATTATCGAAATGTTCTACTGCGACATCTGTCTTTTAGTTAAACGAAAAAAAAAATTAATAATTCTATGTTTCTGTTGGAAGTGAAAAAAGATATGCGTATGCACATATTGAATTGTAATTGAGTTTATTTGTTAATGTTTCTTAATCCAAAAGATGTTGCAACCATCTAATGTTTTAGTATTTACACATGAACTTTTAAACTATTAGTTTCTTTAGTGATAAAAATACGAAGGCTATTAGGGGAAATTTAAAATGAGAATGTCATTTGTGTTTGTAGCAATACAAAGTAAGGAGCACTTTTTATTTTCACACAGTCTTTGTTTCTAAACAGCATTCACTCTTTAAAGCAAGTTTTATATTGTCGATAAATTGTTGGATGTTGTGGATTCAGTAATTTCTACAGTCAATTTTATAACAAAATTTACTTTTCGTCCAGCTGTTTTCTTAGTATTGGGTTCTTCAATAGGGACATAACAATTATGTATTTAAATACAAACGCACCCTTATTTTTTTTTATGATCTGTCAATGTCAAAACGTCATTCAAGGTTTACATATTTATCATGGCGAAGTTCACGAACGAGCAACGTTTGGAAATTATTAAAAATTACTATCGAAATTATGAGTCGATGGTCGCAACTTTAAAAGAGCTTCCTCCAATTTTCGGTCGTAATAATCGTCCCACCAGACACACTGTGCATACTATAGTAGTTAAATTCTAGTCAATATATTCACTATTGAATGTTCCTGTACCAATAAAGTAGAGTATCTCAGAATTCTGAATAAAAGTAATTCGAAATAGATATGTATTTGTTTATTACCACATCAAGATTTTGAACCAAGGTTAAAAATTGTTGGTGTAAAAAAACAATGTGTTTGCTTTAATTCAAATTTTGATTACAATAATTGTATATTTCCGAGTTTCAGAGGTATGCATATTCGAATATCATCTGCATCATTTGATGGAGTGAGTAGAATTGTGAAGATAGAAAAAGGTATTTAGCGTTTGAAAGTTGATCGGATTATGGTGATTAGCGGTTTTAGAAGATATGAAATATAATGTATTTTATAATGATATGGTCCGATGTGTAACTGAAAGTGGTGGAGAAGTAGATGTGAAATTAGAGCGAATATATAATGCTGTAATATCTGAATGTGTTTGTATAATGAAGGAGTTATTTATGTATTGGCCTCAGAAAATTAAAAATTATATAAATTATTTGAGAAAAAATTATATATGATTATGAAATATAATACTAAAATAAATCAGATGTGTTTTATTGTTAAATTTGTAAGGAATTAATTGTGTAAGACAAATTTAAGGGTTTTCAAGATTAAGTGAAATCGACTAATAAGTATTTGTACATATGGTAACTAGAGATGCGGTTTTTGTCATTTAGATTGTTGATGTTGACTGAGATAGTTTAGTATATAATACTGTCAAGGTATTTAGAAGTGGTGGTTTGAATCACGCAGGTAGAAGGAAAGGTGGTGGATTGTCGAATAGTGTGATAAATAAGCTCCCAGTAGAATTACACATACTGGGTTATAGATTTTGTGGTCCAGGAACGAGGATTGAAAAGAGGTGATAAGGGGGTGAATATTTTGGATGAATATTTTGTAAAGAGCACGATATATAGCATTGCACAACGCACCGGTCAATCATCGCAGCCATAAGTGCTTCAACTCAAAATGAGCCAAATCAGTCGATTCCACGCCGTTCACAGGAATTCGAAATCTCAGTCCACATTGTGGCGAAATTTGCGTAAAGATCTTGGTTTACACTCTAATGAGATCAGCTTAATTCAAGAAGTAAACTTCTTAGGTTAAGCGTCTTGATCATTTGAAGCGCCGAAACCTCTCCGATTGGGCTCTACTTGAAGAAAATCCCGAATTTCATAGAAAAATCATCTTTAGCGATGAAGCTCAGTTTTGGATTAATAGCTTTTTCAATAAGCAAAATATGCGTGACCGCGTGATGTGGATTTCATGCCGGAGGTGTGATTGGACTGTATTTTTCGTCGATGAAAATGATCGCCATGTTACGGTCAACGGAGTTCGCTATCGTGCCATGTTGGAAGACTATTTTTGGCCAGAATTGGGTGAATTTGACATCGGTGATATTTGGTTCCAACAAGATTGTACCGCATGCACACACAGCTGGTCATACAATTGATCTATTGAAGATATGTGGTTCCAACAAGATTGTACCACATGCCACATAGCTGGTCACACAATTGATATATTGAAGGGGAAGTTCGGTAATCGTATAATCTCGATAAATGGTCCAGTCGAATAGTCACTTCGCTCGTTGCGATTTATCGCCGTTGAATTTCTTTTTATGGAATCATGTTAAGTCATTGGTTTATGCCAACAAGCCAACAACGTTAGAGGAGATCAGGAACAATATCAAACGCGAAATTGCCAACGTTCCGACCGACATGTGTGGAAGTGGTGGAAAATTGGTTTCAAAGAACCGATTGCTGCGAACGTGCTCGCGGTGGTCATATGAGCGATATCGAATTCCAAACTTAAATTTAACATGTGTACTACACCTGGAATAAATTTCAGCCCGATATCTCAATTATTCTGTTGTATTTAAATACAAAATTATGTCCCTATTGAAAAACTTTATAGGTTGGCAAACCGATTAGGTGGCTTCACACTATCATCATACTAATCTACACTCAGGGACAAAAAAACCCGGACATTTATTTTATACAAAGAAAAATGAGATGTATGTTAGTCAGAGTTTTTGTAGATAATGCAATTCAAAATGCATCAATTTGTGATAATTTTGTTACCATGGATTCGTGTAAACAAGCCAATGTTATGAGATACGCCATTTAATTGTCGAAAGTCACAGTCACTGCAGAATTTATTATTTTGCCTTTTTATTATTTATTATCACTATTTGTTTAATTTTCACGTGTTATCAGTGTTTTGAGTGTAAGACGGTAGTCACAATTTATCTTATTACACAATGAGACCTGAGGATATTGCTGCAGCCGTTGCTTTACATAATGATGGACGCAGTGTGCGTTACATCGCATATGTCATGAATATGGCTAGAAGTACCATTCATGATGCCTTAAAACGTTTTAGAGAGCCGCAAGAATACACCAGGAGACCAGGTTCGGGTCGCCCGCGATGCACAACGCAAAATGAAGACAGGCGCATGGTGTTGTCAGTTCTTAGGGAGCGCAACCTGCCATCTACTATGGTAGCCCAACGCTGTATTAACATGCATGGACGTCCAATATCGGCCAAAACAGTTAGAAGAAGGTTGAAAGCAAGTGGACTTATGTCAGCTAAACCTGCAACCGGTCCCAGATTACTAAGGATGCATCGCGTCGAAAGATTGCGCTTTGCACAGAATCATAGAGTCTGGAGAAATGAACAGTGGAGCTGTGTTCTGTTTACAGACGAATCCCGTTTCAATTTACGGTCACCTGATGGACGTGAAAAAGTTTGGAGAAGGATAGGGGAACGATATTCGCAGTGCCGTATTTCCGAGAGATCGCCATTTGGAGATGGTGGAGTGATGGTTTGGGTAGGAGTGTGTATGAACGCTCGTACGGAGTTGGTTTTCGTAGACGGAAATCTAACAGCTGATAGGTACATAAATGAATGTTTGGCGAATCATGTGGTGCCATTTGGTCCATATATAGGCAATGATTTTCTTCTAATGCACGACAATGCGCGCCCACTCGTCGCTCGCGTTACCACAAATTATCTGCAAGAAGTGGGGATTTGCGTTTTGCCATGGCCAAGGAGTCCTGACGTTAATCCCATTGAGCACGTGTGGGACATGTTGGGACGGCGTATTAGGTGGCGGCAGAGACCATCGGAAAACTTACAGGAGTTAAGAGAAGCACTTCTAGACGAATGGGAAAACATTCCCCAAGAAGCCATTTCTAACCTGATTCAAGGCATGCCAAGAGATATGGATGCAGTTATCCAATGCCAAGGGAGTAACACGCGTTACTAAAAATGTGATTTCAATATTACAATCACAAAACATCTAAGCCACAGCTGAAAAATGATCTTACTGGGTTTACGACATTTCCGTTTTGACGAAAAGATTTTTTTTTCTAATACTGTATTTATGATTAATTACATGAACCTTTGTTTGAAATGCGTTTTTCTATCATTTAAAATACTTAACCATTAAATTTTATAACATACTAGATCTTTAATTAACAATTTCTGACATAAAACAAGTGTCCGGGTTTTTTTTTTGTCTCTGATGTATTTGACAAATTGGTGCTTATTTTATTGTTTTTTTTTACAATTTATTATGAATTTTAAACAAATTTCGTCGTTTTTTATAAATATCAAATTTTTTATTTTGCTTTGTACTTTTCTTCAACATAACCTTTACAAGAATACTGTAAAAAGTATTTGTCTCTGGATTCGTTAATCAAAACTAACGGTAATTAAAACAGACTATATTAATAATAAAACACTAATACACTATTATAACACTTAAACTAACAGTATTTACTTCTTTTAATATTTATTTCACAGTATTTATTTATATTACAATACTCGTTATCGGCGGCTGGTCGTCTGATTGTCCCCCTCCATTCCGAGTTCTTATATAGATCTATAGCTCATTGGAGAGCCTTCCAGTAGCTCTTTTCTAGGAGGTACGGAAGACTTGATGACGTATTCGGCGCGTGATACCGCTCGTCTCACGTATCGTCGAATGACTCACACCACAATACTTTAACAAATTGACGTATGACTATTTATATTTACGCTTACACTAACAACAACATTGTAGAAAATAGAACATTATTTACTTTCCTGAATTTATTGACGATGGTTTATATTTGTTGTTTCTTGCTTGAATAAAATTATTAAAACGTGATCAGCTGTATCATTTTCCGAAAGTTTGTAAACTTTTTTAATAATAAATATCTTAACAAACAAAAGCAAAAGTCAAAAAATACTCTTTATTAGACATGTATACAGGCTGTCCTTGAAATAAAAAGACAACGTATGAAAAATGGAATGATGTATTTATATAGAATATGAATCTAAAATATTAAGTTAATTAGGACGCGAACCCTAAAATTAAAAAACTGCTGAAAATTTTAATATGTGCCGTCAATGAATTCAAGATATTCAGAATGTAAATATATACCTCATTGAAGTTACAGACACATCGTATGTTTACATACTAACAGTTGTCGATGTTATTTTTGGTTTAATATCCTGTATGCTAAAATTAATACCTCGTACAAAATCAGCTTTTTAATACATTCAAGTAAATATGTGTTTAAAATTTAAATAGCGTGTGACATTTTTTTACAAACCCATTTTAATAAACATACTAAAATTTCACGTGTATTACGAGAATGTTTTTTTTTTTGGTTGAGAAATGTAAATACGTATGTCGGAATCAGAATACCCCATTGTACTCAAAAGCGGCAATATTTATAAACACAAGCGATAAGTTTTCTTATAGCAAGGATTCAATAACCAGAGTCAGCTGTTTATTTATATAAATTTATTCGTGTAAATAAAGCTGATAAACTAAAAAACATGCAATCTATTATCTTCGAAAATCGAAAAATTGTAACAATCGATAACAGAACGAATTTGAAGTGAGGTATACAATAAGACTATTAATTTTGTTATTGTTATCTTTAAGTTTCGTGTACGATAGTATGTATTTATGATATATTCAATAGTATGACACAATTATTCGAAATATCTTTGTCATTTTCTTTCTCGCTTGTGAGAGGGAATTTTGGGAAAGTATTTTGGGTATATATTCTATATAACTTAATCTTTCAATTTTTCATACGCTGTTTTTTATTTCAAGGACACCCGGTATAATATTCACATATGACAGCAAAATATATGTTCCACTTGTTTGAAATTACAAAACTTATCCTTTGTCAATTGCACTCCGATTACAGTGCCATCTGCTCCTTTCTTAGATCGAATGGGGTATAAATGTATGTACATATTATACTAAATGTAATTGAGAACACAATTGATTTTAGACTTTGGTTAATGCCGGTTAAATAAATATTAGAAATGAGTGAGCTCTGACTATATATGTATGTCACTTGCGCGCATAGAATTAATCAGGTTTTATTTTTTTTACACAAAATCTCCTAGCTTTATGGTAATAAAACTTGGGATACTATAAACCTATTTACATTTGAATGTAAAATAGCATTAATTCAACTCGTAAATAAGCTATAAACAGTAATTATGGTAGGAATAAATTCGCTTGGTAGGTAAGAAACAGCCGTTGTAAAATGCGTTTTTCTAATTTTCAAATTATCTTGTAGAAAGTACAAAGTGCATCTACATATAAATTAGAAAAACTTTTTTCATTACGGAGAAATTCAATTGGCATTTCAAAGATGCCGATAAATGAAGGTAAACTTACTAGTTACAGTAAATATTAGTACCTGGTCATAATATACATATGTACGAGGATGGTATGTCAGGGAATACAATGCAATTGTTTTGCATTTAGTAAATTTATTTGTTAACATAATCTCCTCGTAGCTCTACATACTTTGTCCAGCGATGTTAACTTTTTAAAGCCATTAAAATAATAATATTCGTCAAACTCTCCAAAATAGGTCTCTATGTCGGCAATGATCTATTCATTTGACGTGAACCATTTTCAACCAAGCCATTTTTCAATTTTGGAGAAAGAAAGATGTCACAGGGGAGTAAATCTTGCCAATATGGTAGATGGGGTACCAATTCGTACCGTAATTCGCCAAATTTTGCTGTTGCAATTGCCGATGAATGCGTCTGGGCCTTATCATATGGTAGAGAATTTTTTTCTTAGCTAGATGTGGCCTCTTTTTCTTTAGTTCAGCGTCGAATCAGTCTAATAAATTAGCACAGTACTGTGTCCCGAACGTTCGCGTCGTAGAAACTCGTATTGCGCTTAAACATGTCCAAGCATTGCTTTGACGTTATCACACGATTTTGTTTTTTGTCAGCAGATGCGGTACCCACATTGCCGATAACTTTTCTGTACTCAGTTTTTCGTGAAAGATCTTTTGCACACGTATCCTCAGACACGTCTTGATATCGAAGTAAGAGTGATGTATTTTGGAAGATAGAACTTTTTTATGTAAATTTTTTTTAACATTTTAAATTCTAGAACGTTTTATTTTCAAGGTTGGTTTTTATACTTATGGTATCGCGCAAGTCTTAGTAATATCGGTTTGACAGTTTATATCTGTTTATATTTGAGATTGTTTATCTGGGGTGAAGAAGTAAAAATATCTTTGAAATTTATTTAGTTTTTAACTTTGATCGGAGTCATTAGAGGACGTTTAAATTTGCTCTGCGGTCATTATCAGCAAGTTAATTTTACCTCTATGTGTAATTGTTATACACAGGTCTTTATACTTCATAAAGATTTATTTTTATAATTTCTTTTTAATAAATAATCAGTTGGATATTGTGACTTTCTTATTACCTTTGTGTGAACAATTGATTTTGGCGCCCATTATTTTTGTAGAAGAGAAGTACCACGTTTTCCTATTGGAAACCCGAAGATTAAAGCTGTTTCATATAAGAAAAATAACCGATTGAGCATTAAAGTTGGACAGTGTTGTGGTGAATAGTGGTTCAGTCAACTACGAACTGACTATTCATAGCAATATGTAGCACTATGTTAATAAAATGTTCAACAAAAAGCATTATTTCTATTTTATTTTTTATAATTATTAAAATACAGGGCTACTACAAAAGGAATAGACAACTTCAACGTCCTGTAAAACAAAAACTACTAGTGATAACAACATAATTTTGTTCGGTGCTATGTTAAGAAACTTTTAAAGTTTCGATTGTTGCTGTTGGTAATGCTTTATGTGTTTGTTTGTCGTTGCAGAAGCTAAAATGGCGGAAAATACTGTAGAAAAGGCATATTGCGTGTTCCCGCACATGTTCCACTACAGCCCTCGGAGGTTCAGTTCCCCATAATCGAACATTTTCTTTATTCACTTTTCCACTCAGGTGGAAAGACTCATCACAGAAAATGATGCGCTCACAGAAGCTGTCATTTTGTTTATTACGTCGCAACATATCGATGCAAAAGTTTTCGCAAGTCGCTTCCGCAAGATTTTCCGTGCAGTTTGCTGTGGAATTTCTAACTGCATGCTTGCCCTTGCTGTCGATTTCTGTGGGCTTCCTATGTAGGCAGCACGAACACGTTCAATGTTTTTTTCTGAAACACGTGGTCTTCCCAAGCTCTTTCCTTTGCACAAACATTCCGTTGTCTCGAATTTTCTATACCAGTCGTAGATTGAAACGTGTTCTAAAATGTCGTTAGGCAGTATGTTTTAGCAAATTCTAACACGCAATATGCCTTTTCCACAGGATTTTCCGCCATTTTAACTTCTGCAACAACAAACAAACACATAAAGTATTACCAACAGCAACAATCGAAACTTTAAGAGTTTCTTAACATAGCACTGAAAAAATTATGTTGTTTTCACTAGTTTTTGCTTTACAGGATGTTGACGTTGCCTATTTCTTTTGTAGTAGCCCTGTATAATGGTAATGCAACTGTAACGGTATGAGCTGCATTCATTTTTATACTATGATTTTGGTGCTTAGTTTCTTAATTAAGATAGAACTTCGAATTCAGATCATCTTTTGATTTTCATGAAATTCAAAAAATGAAAAATACTTCTGACCATAATGTAAACGTAATAATTGAACATTACTGTATTTTTTTTAAACAACACTATCTAATTATTACAGGTTCTTATAAATTTATTATGGCCATAAAGAATTTGCATATGATAGATATATTTTTGGAATATTTAATAGAAAAGGAATTCATGCATTTCAATCCAGTTTTTGTCAAATTACATATTTATAAGCTAATTGAATGTTTCCTTTTAAATGTACTATATTTTATATGTTCAGAGGTTTGGAAATTGTTAAACTATACCTTTTAAAAAGCAAATTTAATTTAAATTTATGTATTTGAAATGTGCAATCACGTGTAATTTTTTAATTATAAAAAATCGTGAATTTGTTTAAAAATTTTCGTTTAAGTGTATAAATAAGTGCTAATTTTTTATTACTTCTACTATAAAGTCTATTTGTATATCATACAAATATATATAATATATACATATTGCTATGGATTTTTCCCAAAATAATATTTAAAAATTAATTAAAAATGAATGTACAATTATTTTTGAATTGTAGTGTATATTGAAAATGTTATTTCATGTGCTAAGATAAAAACTTGATTTTTGGAGGTCGACTTGATGTGAAAGCAATAGAGACCGAGTTTGAGGGTGAGACCAACATCTGAAATGATACGAGAACGTTGTGTTTATTGAAATATATAAATTTAAATTAGTTCGGGTTGTTTTTTTGAATGTGACCATAGTTGATGGTATTTCATATTTAATTCCCGATAATTCTACGAGATTGTTATTCTCATAATTTTGATATAGTATTTGATTAAGCAACGTTTTGTCGTAAACGTGTCTGTAATAAATTTTTTATGTAAGTAGAATTATATTCTTAAGACGTCTTAATTAGAAAAGCTTTTAAAATTGTACTTCTATTGTATTAAAATAAGTAATTAAGAGTTTGAATTATTAGAAATAAATAATACAGTTTATTCTTAACATTTCTATAATAATTATAGAATAGTAATTAAAGTTTGTTTGAAAGGATTAAAGGGTTTTTTTTACCACATGTTAGTTTTGTGCATGTGTAAATTTTGACATGTTTCAAGATTTGATTATACAGTGTGGTTCTCTGGGGCGAAATTAAAAATAAACTTTATTACTATTAAGATAAAATAAAACAAATTTTATGAATTTCACTTTTTAATTATCACTGTAACGAGTCGTTTTGCACCAACCTGGGCTTCGTCAGACATATAACTAACTTATTTACAAAATATTTTTTTATATTAAACACAAGTAAACGGTAACAAGCAAAAACACATGTTTTATTTTAAAAATAGTCAGAGGGATGGATGCTTTTTATTACTGGATGAATACAAAATGTACTGTTCTTAAGTAATAAAACTAGAGGTTTACATTATATTACAGGGAGGTAAGAATTCTATGGAAAAATACCAAAAAAATACAAAAATGTAACTGTCTGCATATCAAATAAATAGATTGAGTAAGGGTGAATTATTTGTTTCTAATTGATCATTTAAGATCTTGTCAGTTTTCTTTATTTTATTGATTTCATATAAACTTTATTATTTTTAGATAAGTTTAATCGGAGTATTAAGAGGAAGTTTTTTAATCCATTTAGCGGTCAAATATACAGTGGATATTTTTATCTCGTTGTATTATTGTAAATACAAAATCTTTATAGGTACTTTATAAAGATAGATTTTTTTTTCTTTTTTGGTTTTTTTTGTATTAAATATTCATTTAAACTTTATCTTGTGCTTGTTTCATTTCATATACCATTACTACTAATTAATTAATTGAAAATAAGTAACTCATAAAATATATAATAAGTCAATATAAATATTGTGAATTATTTACTGGCGCCAGACTTATTTTAGTTTTAACACGGATTTCCGATTGGAACCCGAGAAGTTAGAAGTCTCATATTTGAAAATCAACCGGCTGAGTAACCTAGTTGAGAAGTATAGTTGTGGATGGTGGCGCATTAATTCAACAAACCACTATTCATGGCAATATGTAAATTTTTACAATATGTCTCTCTATTTCGGTTCTGATTCATGTCTTAGTTAGGCTCTGTTCATATGAGCGAAGGAATTATAGGATCCATGCGCGAACTTAAAATCTGGTATAAGAACATCAAAGGTGCCGACCACAAGTGACACATCTGTATAATTTGGTTAAGGGCGAAATGATGAATTTTCCATATATTTTGACACCAACTGTAAAAATGCAACTTCCAACGATTACAGAAAGAAAACGGCGCGTAATTCAAATACATAGTTCAATTTGGATCAATTTACATTATAACTGACGTAAACTTTTATACTTTTATTCTATGTAAGTGAGTTTAACTAAAAGAAATTAATTGACGGTAATATATAATGTATAAGACGACAATAATAAAATTTCTTAATGTAATAATAATGATAACAATCACCGCGAATAATATAATAAAAAAGGAAAGTAACAAAAGCAGACGATGTAAATTCCTATTCAGTAGAAAAGCAATGGCCTCACCAATTCGAAAAAAAAAGAATCGAACATAATTTATATTTTTCTGTGGAAAGAAACAATAGCTATAAATATGAGTGATTCCTTAGATAAAAAACGAAGCACGCACAAAAATCTTTCGTCTGTTTTCAATATTTGTGACTGAACGGAGATAGTAGACGGGATGACGTAGAGAAAGTCACGTTTAAAAAATCAGCCAGACCAATTTTTAATATAACAACACAATAACTTCAATATAAACCTATAAAAATAAATATGTACTAAGTACAAAATCCGAAATGCGCCTGGGTCCGCGATTCGGACACCAAAAGAACGATTAGAAGCGGTCGAAAGTCGCCTGAAACGTTCCGTAGTATCGTCTTAAAATTCAATCGAAAATAAATAATAAAAAAATTATATGAATTATGGGCTCACATATTTCGTAGTAGGCTTCGCCGTTGGTATCGAGCGGCATTTGTTTCGTGGACCGGCGCGGCCTGCTCGAATGAGTGTTTAAATTAGCTTTTTTACTTGGCCCGGTGCTCGGTAACGATTGTTATTAAAATTTATTGCGCAAATTGATGATTTGTTGTACAAATGTAGAATTTGGACGATTGTGTGATGGTCTCTTTTTTCTATTTTATTTGATGTGTTGTATCTATTCGTGCGTTACTTTCGGTTGTTGTATGTAACTGTTATTTAAATTTTTTTCTTCCCATAATATTAATTTTGCTATTGTCCGTTCATAATTACTATTAAGTATGTTAAGACATTCATACTATATTTGAAATGATGCCAAATAAGGAGGAAGCCAATCTTTTATTACTGATCAAATGCAATTACATTTCTATGGGTTCTATTTAAGTAAGTCGAAGTAAATGAATAATGAATAGTATGCATATAGTTAATTACGATTATAAAGATCATATTTCCAATCTCGAATTTCTACTAAAAATTCACCCTAAGGTTTTCGAGGGCGCTGAAAAAGCGATTTTAGAATTTTGACCTATGACACTTCTTCTGAAGTACGAGGTTGGTTCGGTAACTACGTGGCCTAACAAAGAAAACGCAAGTTTTTTTGACAAAAAAACATTTTTATTTTACAATATAGTCTCTTGCTCGCTCAACATATCTATTCCAACGATATTCAAAATTAATAATGCCTTCATTGTAGGTCGATGAATCCAAGTCCTCGAAATAGCTATTTACAGCAGCGATTGCCTCGGAATTAGACGAAAATTTCTTACCGCCGAGTAATTTTTTCAGGTTTTGAGAAGATGATAATCGTTGGGGCAAAATCTTGGGAATTGGGCGAATGGGCACTAATGCAAATACCAATTCATGAATTTTTGCCATTGCACTCGCAGACTTGTGGACAGGTGCGCTATCCTGATCTAAAAGCACTTTCTTCTTTGCCAAGTGAGGCCGCTTCTCTTTGATTTTATCGCTTAATTGTTGCCAGAAATTGGCATAATACTCTCCATTTATTGTTTCCCTCTTTATTAAGTAGGCGATGAAGACAATTCCATGAGAATCCCCAAAAAATTTTTAAATTTCTCGAAATTTAAAAATAAAAAAAAAGTTTAAAAATGTTAAAAATTGCGAAATCTTCAAAGCCCTATAACTCGCTCATTTCTTATCCGATAGCTGTGAGGTTTGCGGGGGATTAAAGCACTCATTAAGAGGATTAAAATAAAAATTTATAGCGCAATACCAGGACGAACCAATATTTGATTTCGACATTTGCAGTTTTTCTGGTATAACTTAAGAAGTAAACATATGATGCCGTTCCGGTTTGGACTAGTCGATTCAGCGTATCAATACGTGTCTAGTAGTTTAGGACAGGTCATCTAGACGCCTTTAATTTCCACGATACAGAGATTGGCCAAAATTGAATATGATATTTCAGGGAAGTTTTCCGCCATTTCGAAAAATTTTCAATCTTGATTTTCTACTAAAAATCTACCCTAAGATTTTTGGGGACGCTAAAGTTTGAACGATTTTCCGCTGAAAATTCCCGATTTCGTTCTTAACAATTTTGACCTTTTAACAGTTTTTCTAGAATATCTCGAAAAGTAAAGGAGATGGAGAGTTCCAGACTCATTATTTATAATAAGCGAATCCGAATTCATAAAGTACAGGTATCGAAACAGCAAAAATCGACACTCTCCCGATTTTTGGGATTATTAAATTTCATCGCCCGTGGTTAAAAAAAATCGCGATATCTTTAAAACGCTAATTTTCCATCCTATCGTCGCAAGTTTTTCGGCGAGTTAAAGCACTCACTAACAGAATTAAGGCTCCAATAAAAGCGAAACGCGCATTTACATTCCGTTGATGGACGTGGCTTTTCACGAATTTTTAATTATGTAAATTAAATTACAATAGCTTTGTAATAGCAGTATAGGATAAGTCATCTTTTAATTTCTTTTAAATTCCAGTATATAAAGATAGGCCAAAATTGAATGCCATGTTTCAGTGGAGTTTTCAGGGGCGCTAAAGACGACTGTCTGAATGATTTCCCGCTGATAATTCCCGACTTGGTTCTTTACGATTTTGACCTGTCGACACTTTTTCTAGAATATCTCGAAAACTAAAGGAGATAGTGAGCTCCGATAGCATCAAAACAGCGAAAATCGATATTCGCCATTTATAGAATTTCATCGCCTGGTGTTAAAAAGAAATCGCGGAATCTTCAAAACGCCATTTCTCATCCGATCGCCGCGAAGATTGCGGCGAATTAAAGCACTCATCAAGAGGATTAAAATAAGTATTTATAGTGCCATATATTAACAGTCGATTCAGTGTCTCAAAATGCGTCTCGCAGTATAGGATAGGTCATCTAGAAGTCTATAATTTCCAAGATACAGATATGGGCCAAAATTAAATGCCATGTTTCAGAGAGCTTTTCGTGATTTCGAAAAATTTTCAAACTTGAATTTCTCCTCACAATCCATCCTAAGGTTTTCGGAGGCGCTAAAGAAGACTGGCTGAATGATTTTCTGCTGAATATTACCGAGTTGGTTCCATACGATTTTGAGTTGTCGATACTTTTTCTGGAATATCTCGTGAACTAAAACAGATGGCGAGCTCCGGTTTGAATTTATCAACAGATTTAATATAAATATTTAATCAAAATATTAATTAAGTAAAATTTAATAATCAGTACTATAATGTTTTTAACATACAAATGTTTGTTGTTGCGTCTGAATATACCGATAGGTCCGACTCGCAACGGGCCATAGGCAACAATATACGTATGGAACGTAATGCGATGTGGCAACGTGTGTTGCCTATATTTAGTGACTTTCTTAAAATTCAAATTTATTTTGCAGAATTATTGATTTTTTTTTACTCTTATCTTTTAGAAAACGTTATTGTTTTTTTATTACTTAAAATTACTTTTCCGTAGCAGCTAAGAATACAATAATAATAATAAACTGGACTTTATTATGTCTGAAACAAATGGGCAAATTACGTATACAGAACGAATATGCAAACAACTATATCCTTGCGCGGTTTAAGTCTTACTAAATTCTTAACTGCAATGCAAAGTGCTGCAATCGAAGGAGCTGCGCATGGGGGGGATTCGCGGTTGCCACACATTGCTGATATGGCCCGTTGCGAACTGGACCTACCGGTATATCTTGCTATCTACTATTCATAATGTTATCAGACTGTTATATGTCACAACTGTCATTATATATGTTGTTTTTTCGTATCCTTTCCTGTTATTAATACATCAACCATAGTGTGCATTCAACAAAAATTTGGCAACGCTGTGCGACGCAATTATGACGTATGTTTACGATGTGCCTCGTCTGTTATTGAAGTTTACTATTGTAAAGTCTTACAGCTAAGATTAAAAACATTTATAAATAATGAATTAAAGCAAAAATTAGTTATAACAGTTTTGACAACAATATGTTTATTTAAAGTGTTCAAACGCAGTTGTATAGCTGCTGCCGCTCCTGTTAGACAATAATTATATGGAAAGACAAATAGTGAAACGAACAAAAAGCTCGAGAATCTCCTATTCACGAAAACCAGAAAATTGTCTTCTAAGATGCTAAATATAAAGATTTGGCAATGACAACCAATAAAGATGCAATATATATTTTAAAATACATTTAATACTGTGGTGTGAGTCATCCGACTATACATCAGGCGAGCGGTATCACGCGCCGAATACGTTATCAAGTCTCCCGGACCTCCTAGAAAAGAGTTTCTGGAAGGCTCTCAAATGGGCTATACAATATATAAGAACGGTTCGGAAAGAATTATGATTTATTCAACGAGTAATCGCCGTCGTGTGATATTATGTAAATGTAAATAAACACTCATGTATAAATACATATTGTGAAATAAATACTTTTATTATTAGTTTTAAGTGTATTTAGTGTAGTTTATTATCAATATAGTGTTTTAATTTACCGTTAGTTTTATTAAAAAGAACCCAGAAAGATGAATACTATTACAATACCATGTTTGATAACAAATCATTGGATTTTCCTAGTAATTATCAACAATTATAAATAATAAGAATTATTAATAGACCGTGCAGTATATAAAATGATGATTATACCTTAAATTTTTACATTTAGCGTATTCCATTTTCTAATTCCAACATTACTTGAAACACTGTTTTTGTGCTGGGTTGCTTTTGAACGAACACATGAGACATATTCTAATTTGAACTGGTGATTTTTACTTATTCTTGTTGTAGCATTTTGCAAAAACGTTCACTTGTTTAATATAAATTAATTGATTTATATTGAAGAATTTTGACCTTTAAAAAAGATTTGCTAGCTTTCTATTTTATATAAGCAACAGTGCTATTTTTATAATATCAAATAATTTTAGAAATTCTAGGCTTCCAGAATCAGGTAGAAAATATAAATATTGATGCCAATATTGCGAACATGTGTGATTAAAAAAAAAGAAGTGTTGACACTTTTATGATGTGAGTAGTAATAAACTAAATTTATTCTTGATATTACACTTTATTACTACGTTAGTAGATTGTGCATAAAATTCTCTTGTTGATTTTTAACAGTAATTAAAGAAATCGATATTTATGTCGGTGATGTTTGTAATTTAGCCTGTTCCATGGTAGCAATATAATCGTCTAAAAGATGTATATTTATCCAATCCTTAATAATCTTGCATTTAATTTTATATATTTTGTTGCATTATTAAATAATTATTATACAACTTTTTGAGCAATACAAAAACAAGATATTATCGCTATAATTAATACTTAATTTTTTTTAATTTACGAGTTAATTCCTCGAACTCTTAAACTTAAACTTTATATTAAGTTTTATTAATCTTTATTTATTTCTTATTTCATGTTTTGTTACGGCAAGTATATTTATCCATATTTGTATTCAATTTTACTGTCCACGTTTCTTACTGTATTCCGTAAGCAATTTACTAATTAAAACAATAATAGTATTGTTTTTTGTTTTTTGTTTTAAGTAATTATTTTCGATGGAAAGTGCTATAGATAAATCTGAAGATGAACCACCAACTATAAGGTCGAATAACTGCTAGGTGTATAGAGAAAAGCAAAATTTTGAAACGAGAGAAAATCCTGCAGATCATTGTTCCTAATTCATAAAGAAACAAAGCAAAATGAATTATGCAAACTACAGAGTATACTTTTATGAGATTTTGACTATTTATTAGAAGAATAACCTAAGATCAAAGGTGGAATAGACAACAAACATTCAAAACTCTGTCTTTAGTTTACCCAAAACTAAAAAATAATATAACAAATACTAATAATTACTTTAGGAAAATTTCAGAAAAAATCGGAACTTTCATTAAAAAAAAATAACTAAACAGAAAATAATTAAAAACAACAAAGACACAAGAGTCAAAGGATCAAACTCAGTAACGTATGAAGAATGTGTCAAAGTTTACATAGGACAAACTAGGAACACACGAAATTAGGAGGAAAGAACGAGAAAGAAGCTATAAGGACAGAAATGGACTCTACTTACGTAAATGATTGTTTATTATCTAATCATAGATTTAATAAAATCTTCAACATTTTACACATTCAGGATAAAAGCAAAAAAAAAATATATTAGAAAGCTTAGAAACAAACAGGAGGTTTAAGTTAGGTTTAGACCCGTTTAGAGTCGAATGATCAAGAAGGCCTAAACATCTTTTCTCTTCTAAATTTTGAATTTTAACTTTTCATCCCATATATCTTTTCAGATTGAATTTTAAATATGTAGTTTTAATTCATCTCATGAAGCCATCGCATAGCGAAACAATATTCAATTTCATAATATTCGCGATAGTGGTGTTTGCCATTTATTTGTGTACAGGGGTTGTCTAGTACAAGGCAGACAGGCTGTTACAGTGTTAATATATAGCGACGCGTGACAGCACGTATATCTAAAACTTGAACTAATATTAAAAAGATATGTTTATTTTCGGGTTTAGCACACCAAATTACAGTGTAATTGATTCTCATATTTTGTATCGTGTTTTATTTATTTCCATATTCTGCCTGATTTCATCTACTTTTTTACATAATTTTTATTTTTGTTCAAACTTTTGTCGCACCGTTCAACAAGCTTTTGAATCCTGATGTCAAAGAAATCTGCTGCCTGTAAAGAACCACAATCCATGACTCCAGTTTTCACTTCTTCTTCGTCGTCGTCGAACCGTTGACTACCAAGGAGTTCCTTTAAGTATCAGAATAATTGAAACAGACATGAGTAGGTAAACCCCACCAGTTTTGTATAATACAAAGCTATTTTTAATAATATAAAATATTATTAAAAATCTGGTGTGAAGAACACAAATACAGGTTCACTATTAATATTTTTGTGAACGTGTCCGAACATATCCCTCCCTAGAGACGTAGATACGTATTTCGCCTTTCTACACGCTCATCGGTAAGCCCCTGCTGGAGAAATTATCCAGACCGAGCGTAGAAGTAAATTCAGCGCTGCCTGTTGTCAGACAGCCGAAGTACCTCGCCCCGTCCACATAACCAATGTGAAGTAACCACGCCCTTCCAAAGGTGGCACAGCCATCTTTCTAGAAACTGCATTTTGTTTGTGTCTTCACTCATACTACGGACTAACCGCATGTGTAATGTATCAGAATAATTGAAACATACATGAGTAGATAAACCCCACCAGTTTTGTATATAATAGTTTAATAGTGAACCTGTATTTGTGTTCTTCACACCAGATTTTTAATAATATTTTATATTATTAAAAATACATTTGTATTATACAAAACTGGTGGGGTTTACCTACTCATGCATGCTTCAATTATTCTGATACATTACACATGCGGTTAGTCCGTAGTATGAGTGAAGACACAAACAAAATGCAGTTTCTAGAGAGATGGCTGTATTTGTACCTGTATTTGTGTTCTTCACACCAGATTTTTAATAATATTTTATATTATTAAAAATACCTTTGTAATTCCTTTAAGTACCGAAGCAAGCTAAAATCACTGGGTGCAAGGATGTTCCAGTTGTTTCCATTCAAAAGACCTGAGATCTGATTAAACCTTGTGTTTCTGCAGACAATGAGGCCTTGCATTGTTATGGAGCAAGAGCACACCGGAAGACAGTAGGCCACGCCGCTTGTTTTGTACGGCACGTCGGAGTTTCCTCAACGTCTCACAATATGCATTAGAATCAATTGTTGTGCCTCTTGGCATAAAATCCACTAACAGAATCTCTTTCCTATCCTGAAACACAGTTGCCATAATCTTTCGTGCTAAAAGTGTCTGCTTGGCTTTTACTCGGGTTAGCGACGATGTGTGCCGCCATTCCATTGACTGCTGCTTGGACTCTGGAGTCATGCGAGACAGCCAAGTTTCATCTCCTGTAACGATGTGGTCCAAAAGTATATCTCCTTCTTGATCGTATAGTCAGAAACGTGCAACATTATTTACCTAAACATTATAAACTTCTACAAGTCAGCATACAGACGGTGCCACTGCAAATAGCGTGTAAACGTGGGCAAAGAATATTGGAAGCAGATGCGCGCGTCATTCTCACGGTCATTGCCAAACGGATCATATTTAAAAAATAACTCTCGCATATTATTATGCCAACCCCAACATAACTCGACACCAAAAGGTACTGGAGTGTCCAGGATTAAGGCCCGGCTGGTTCACCTTCCAGTAAAGTATCTGTTAGTTACTCGTCAATTAAATTTACTTGGCACATTTACTATTTTTGTGTTTATTCAAAAAATTTTAAAGGTCGGTTAGGTACTGGAAAGAAGTAATGTTTTTGTTTTTACTATAGCAGTATGTTTAGAACATACAAATAGAGAAAGACATAACATACCACAAGCATATGGGATAAGGGAAGATGTATAGCTTCCCGTAATTTGTAATTCTAGTTGCCGGCATGACAAATGTGTCCGTGCATCTAATACTTATAACCTTAAATCTTAAGCGTTCGTTGCGTTTTATCACGTGTTGACATAAACAGTATCAATTAATATAGAAAAGATATATTATTACCTAAATTATGACCTGCATTTTATCGTCAAAACTAGTTTAATTTCAAAGAAAATAGAAAGTATGAAACGTGATAGATACGTAAATTTCTTTCTCGAGGAATAAAGAATTTTGGTTGATCTGATTTTAGTGTATAAGCAATCTGCCAATACAAATATATTTCATCATATACCTACCTATTTGAGTCGTAAATAAGTTGATTTTCATTATGTTCTAAAGTATTTTTAACAGATTGTTTAGAAATTTTATATTGACGAACATATTCATCATCATCAAATTTATTAATATTGTCTTCTGTTCGATATCAATTACGTGTTTGACAAGGTGTTCTATCTCTATTCACTAAATCAATAATATAGACAAAACCATTGTCTAAAATATCGTAAAGTCTTCAAATAAATCCATTTCACTTGCCATCATTTAATTTTCTATTACATAACAGTTCACAAACAACACGATGTTAGTCTTACTTGACACTTTATAGGGTGAGTAAATAGATGAGCAACAAGTAAATTTTCTGTCAAGTAAGTAATTTTACTGTCCGGTTAAATTTTACTTGACGGTGAATAAACATTTAATCTGTCAAGTAAGGCTTTATCTTACAAGCAGCGTTTCTCGATACTTTGCTGGAAGGTGAATAAACCGGCTCTAAGTAAGTAAGTAAGTAAAGATATAATGTCCAAAATGAATCATCTGGTATACACAAACATTAATTCAAATTAATAATTTTTTTAGAATAGTTTAGCTGCAATCCAATATGTATGTAAATACATACATATACATACAGTTTTGGATTCTGAAATGTATCGTTACGTCAAAGACAAAGAAATTGTAAGAACAATTTCATGTTTCGCATGTAAGAAATATTATATTAAAACTAAATCTCAACTTTTTATTGGTATTTATTTAAAATACATTAAATTATTAGTATAATATATGTAGTTAATATTCACTTTAGACCCGACACATTCGCCGGTCTCACGTTTGCGAATTGCCGCTTCGTTCGAAGCCTGACACCTATTCCATAAATTTGGTAATGTTGTAACATATTTTGCTGGATTTTAACGAATATTTTATGGGTATTCGTGTTTCGCTTCATTATTTTTTGCTCGGCGCGTCGAAACCTTGTGCATTATTTTATGTTATGGTCCTCTTCCCTCCCCATGGAAAAGGAGGAAAGCAAAGACAAGCCGGGAAGAAAAAGCGGTGGCCGCTGCAGAAAAAATGCGAATAAATAAGTTAAAACAAATCCCAAGCGACGGGGAAAAAAGAAGAAATAACGTACAAAAGACGGGAAACTGTTTGTAGGTACTTCGATATTTAAAGAAAATATGAATATGTCATTTTACGCCGACAGTGGCGTATCACTCTTTTAACAATAAATAAAGCAGTAGTTGAAGTTTATTCAAGAAATTCTAAGATTTTCTTACATAAATTATGGAGATAATTACATTAATTACTGTTAACCGTCGTCTGTTGCAACGTTATCCTGCAAATATTTAAGCAAATCTATAAATACTTATGATGAAAATAAATTTAAATAACTATAAAACTATAAACGTAAGTTTATTAAAAAGCAAACGGTAGGTATTACTTCTAAGAAATTATTGTAAGATTAATGGATTGTAAAAAGTTTTCAATTACATTTTCATTTAGTGAAATTCATCTAGTTTAATGCGAGGTATTGAATAAATGTGTATCAAGGCGAATGAAAATCTAGGAAATAGTAATATTTCTCATAATGTTAATTAATAAAGTTTTTATACTAGTCATATGGAGGTTTATACCGGGTGCGCCATTAGTGTGTCGGCGAAGTTTGGCGTGAAAATTAACAAAGATAGGAAACTGAGATTTTCGGACTGAAACCATGACTTTGAGACTGTTTCTTTGTTTGTCGGCATTTCGTCTACTCTTAGAAGGGATATTTTCACTATATCCTATGGACAACGACTGCGGAAGTGTACAAACCAAATACTAAAAATGTTCTACTGTTAACTCCATAGATGTAGCATTTCTGTATGAACTATCTGATCATACGGAAAACTAACAAAGATAGGAAAGTGAGATTTTCTGTACGTATGTGCAGGCGCGGCTCGTGATGACGTATTTGGGGGGTGCAAGTACAATGATGCGAGTGCTTCGTGTATTCTCGTGTACTAACTGTAACGTTTTCTTAGTAAACACCGAAAACACACGAGGCACTCGTATCATTGTATTTGCACTCCCAAATACATCATCACGAGCCGCGCCTAGATGTAGTATACCACAGCAAATATTGTAAAATTATTTACTAATATACAGGGTGTTACAAATTCCGGCACCGACCTTCAGTTTAAATGGATTGCTATATTTTTTAGAAATTATTTCGATAGCCACCTAAATTACATTTGCAGTGATATATGGTTATACGGACTCTGACCACTAGTTTTGGTTATATTGGAATTTTTGTCAAAAATTTTACAGTTACAACGCCTGACGTTTTGAGAAGTAGAAGATCTGAAGATGGGTATCGTGCATGAAATTATTCTTTGATTATCAATTTTTGGTCTAACATTTTATACGTTTCAAGATGGTACAATGTAAAAATATATACAGAGTGTTAAATAGGTTGTGCCACATTTATCGAAATTCAAGCGCTTCTCTCTCGATTTTTTCTAAATCGAACTTATATTTTTCATATAATGTATAGAATCCACGGTTGGCTCTTGGTGAAACATAATGAATAATTTACTAAAGAAAACACTCGGTATGTTTGTTTCACAAAATATATTTATTTAATCTCTAACATGTGTTTCGCCTTTTCAGGCATTATCAAAGAGTTATTTTTAAAAACTAAAATAGAAAGTACACTTCCACCACTATTTATGAGTTTTTAAGGGACTTTATTATGGCATCAATGGTCGAGGTGTTGACAAAATCCAGCTGCGTGTTTGTTACATGTCTATTGAGATTTATGGCTTTTTTGATTTCTAATATTTCGAGGAAGTCAAGTTTCTTTCCTTTATTGCAAGTATGTAAAAGTTTAAAATTACTGGTATTGAACAAGTGTGTGTTTTCAATGCAGTGTTCGGAAAATCTCGTATTCATTTTACCATAGAGAATAGAACTTCTATGCGCTTTGATCCGTTCTTTTATTGAGCGTCCTGATTGGCCGATGTATATCGCATCACAATCACCTTAATTCGTACACACCTGACTTATCACACAATTCTGTTTTTTCTTTATTATTAACTAAAATATTTCCTAGATTGACTTTATTCACTTGGATAACATTTAACCCTAATTTATTCAGTTTATTAGAAACTTTATTGCTAACCCCAGGTATATAGTTGAGTGTCTAAAATGTTTTATTCGTTTTTGTATATGTGTGCCCGTAGTAAAAATTCTTCATAAGGATAGTGCGTTGTTTTTTGATAATCATTTTATCTATTAATTCTGTTTTATATCCGTTGTTTCTAGCTATTGTTTTTATGGTGGTTACTTCTTTTTCGTAATTCTCATTATTTAAAGGGAAATTAATCAGTCTATGTATAAAACTATGAAACGCTGCCATTTTTATATTCCATGATTGACTAGAATTAGCCGGGATTACTGTATCCGTTGTAGTGGGTTTTCTAAATATATCGAACTCGAATCGTTTATCCGTTTATATTTTTCGATATTGTCAGCAAATTCCCTATAAAATTACCTTCAAAATCTAGCTATCGAAATAATTTCTAAAAAATATAGTAATCCATTTAAACTGAAAAATCTAAAGGTGGGAGCGGGAATTTGTAACACCCTGTATATTCGTAAATAATTTTACAATATCCGCTGTGATATACTATATACGTGCTGAGAATCTCACTTTCCTATCTTTGTTAGTTTTCACGCTAGTTCTCCGCCGACACACTAATGGCAGATCAATGATCAGATAGTTCATACGGAAATGGTATATCTGTAGAGTTAACAGTAGAACATTTTTAGTAACTGGTTTGTACATTTCCGTAGTCGTTGTCCATAGAATATAGTGAAAATATCCCTTCTAAGAGTAGACGAAACGCCGACCAACGAAGAAACAGTCTCAAAGTCATGGTGTCAGTCCGAATACTGAGACATGCCGTTATTTGTACGGGTTAAGAAGAACTAACTTTTAATTTTCTACTAAAAACTATTACAGCGATATGAGATATAATCTGTGAGTAGATATACTATCCTGGTTCTGGTGCAAAACCCAATGTATTTTCTTACGGAGGTTCATTTTGCATTTTTGGGGGTGAGACGTCTATTCGTATACGCAAACCCCCGATCTCCAATACGCATGCGCCAATCTCAGGTCTGTAGTTGGAACAGACACGTCTGTCATTGAAACATACAGTTCTGTCGTTGAAACAGATAGGTCTGCCTTTGAAATAGACAGGTCTGTGCTTGAAACTGATAGCTCTGTCTCTGAAACAGACCGGAATTTTTTTTCATTTGTCATTACTTTGTGTGTACTATTTTCAGTTAAAAATAAAGCTCTAATTTTTTTATCACCGTGTATGATTGTTTTAACAGCTGAGGATCCTGTCTTGAGTTGATGCTCTATTACCGCATAAGTGGCTTTATTGTCCTCTTCAATTATTTTTTTAACAGCAGCAATGTTTTTGTTAGAGGGCGCCTTGCTCCTTTTTGGTGATGAATAGAATTACTTTCGCGTTTAAATTCATTATATCATCTGTAAATTGTAGCCAAGGAAGATGCTTCTTCACCAAAAACTGTATCTAAACTCTCTTTGCACTTGTAAGCGTTTGAACCTCTTTTAAAATCATAATAAATTATGATTCTAAAGTACCCTCTGGTTAATTCCATTTTCTTTTACTTTTAAAAAATAAGTAGGTGGATTATAACGAACGAAACTTCAACAACAAAACGTCAAATGACAGATAAAGAGTTGCTCTAAATAAACACTGTATGATTGTGATTCACATCTACTGTATTTTCTTATTCTCAATAAATTCAGCTTATGCCTCGTACATGCACAGGTACATTCAGACAATGTATTATGATGGAAAAGTGTGACTGATTTACAAATTTTAAGTAAAAGAATTTTCTATGCACTCTTGAAAAGATATCCCGAGAGGAAGGTAAAAGTCTTTTTAATAATCAAACACCTAATAAATTGAATGCCAGCACAATAATCATATAATTTTTACAATCACTTATGTCATGCAAATATGCACGCCATCTTCGTAAATCATAAAATAATTCATGGTCACAATGAAAATAGATTAAATCTATTTAGTAGTTTCGTGCAGGTTTCCGTGAATTACTCGAGAAAAAAGTTAATGTCACCGGTGAGCGGACGTAAATTAAAATGCTTTATTGCCCGATCGGTAATCGGTAATGCAGGGCACTGTAAATTATTTGAGGCGAGAGCGAAACGGCACGTTGCGAAATTCTCGGAGATTTGAGTAGTCGTTTTCTGTTATGTTCGGTTTCTTTTCTTCTCCTAGTTGAATTTCTTGTGACTTTTAAGCGAAATACTAGGAATTTTATGTTATAATTTTGGATATAATTAATCATAATTCTTAAAAAATATTTTTAGATTTCTAACATCGAATTTATTCCAAGCTGCATACTTTTGGGTGTATTTTGCACTGTTAATTTATTATATGTTGTATAATTTTTGTTATGACCCACCGCTCAGGGGGCGTAACTTCCGTATAACGTTATTTATTTTGTTTGGTGGCAGTTATATTGAAACTTAGGTGTGTTTTCTGATATTCTATTTATTTAACAAAAAAACATTTAAAACCTAATTTATTTAAAGTAAATCTCGCAATGAAATTCTTAATGTTAAAGTTAAAGTTAAATTCTTTACTGTTAGTTAATACAGGCTGTTCCCTGAGGTAACGACAAACTTACACAATGCGTTCTAGAGGTGATTCTGAACAAAAAAGTTCATATGCACTTTAGCTTAATTTTGTTTTTTTGTTTTATGTTATTTGAATCCAGTATCTGTATTATACCTTTAACGTCGTTAAAGTGCATGTGATAATAGGATACCGATCCATACATATACCCTAGCGTGTTATAACAGGTTCTGGTGGTAGTGGCACCTGCGGCAGTTTTTCATGAAATAAATCCTTGCGTGCAGGTACTTTCACAAAAACTTTCTATAAAGAAGATATGAATTTATCTGCATTCGGATAGCATTTTCTGACTTCCTCTGATACTCGATGAAGAGCATGTGCGAAATATGTCATTTGCGTCATATTACTGTATGTTTGTTATCAGAACCGACTAGCCTTTTATATATGCAGCTCCATCTGTTACAAATAATAACATTTTGTTGCTTATTTTAGTGCTTTTCATCCCATAACGATTTCAAACACGAAATGACGTTACGTGATATAAATTCTGCATTAGTTGTTCGATTCTCTTAGATGCAAGTAGATATGTAGATATTTTCGTGTCGCTGCCCATCACATATTTACGCAATAGAACCCAAGTAATTAATCAAACTAAACAATAGTAAATTAATTTAAGTCCCCTCCTGGAATGTACCCCTGATTTGTCGATACCTAGTTATAATAATATGGCAAAAATGAACTTTAGAATCACACAAAAACTTTACGTTTGAAAGGAAATGAAAGGATTTTTAGTGAAATAAATGTAAGTTCTTTAATAATACATACATTATTCTATCGAAATATTTACAGTTGGAATTCGTTGTACAATGTAGTTAAGGGTACACATAATTCAAATATAAATATTGCAGAAATAAGGAATATGAACAACTATTAATTTTGAATTGAATAAGAGCTTCTTCAGAATTCTACTTAAAAAAGATATGTTAGGCAAATATACAGACAGACACTCATAAATACACATATACATATGCATATGTTCTCATTATTTAAAGATATATACGAACTAATATTTTACAATTTGGTGGGTCGATCAATTTTCCTCGCTATTCGAATGATCTGGATATGCCCGATCCGACCAACCGCATGTATATATCCTACGTCTTTTAAGCATTCCGAAAACTTCAGACTCCCAGTCATATATCATTTATCATAATTAATTGACGTTTTTAGAAAACTGTTTCGCGGCCTCATAAAACAAATGTATAATATTCAGATACAAACACGAAAATGTACGCGAAGAACTTGAAATCATCATGGGTTAGAGAACACAAAAGAAACGGAAGAAAATGTGCGAGAATTCTCGGCGTATAAAATAAAATTACGTGTGAAAAGATATGTATGTATGTATGTATATATGTTACATATGCACACGTGTGTGTGTTGTATATTTCTTTGGCAGAACGACGTGACATTGTAATGTTTGTGAGTGCGGGTATGTATTGTTATTCAACTATGTGCGCTATTTAGGCCAACTTGAACGTGTCTCCATTGCGTAGTTTCAAAAATTCCTAGGTCCAATTAAACTGACACTCCAATAAGACATTGGCGTGTGTATAGGTAATATTCTGTCGTTTGCGAGTCCGGATGTAATATGTTGGGAATTATTTTAACTTACTAACTGTTGGTGTACATGTAACAGCAATAATATTCAATACGGTACTGTAAAACAACTGAGTAATAAGTTACGTCTTAATGTACCAATAAACGCTTAGCATATGTCTTTAAGTCACTTCCATTAGTTTATTGGTGAAATCAATAGTGTTCCCGCTCAAAGGTACATTTTAATCCAATAATACTAACATTTCTGATCTTTCATATACAGTGGATCAATAAAGTATTTGCACACCCTATAATTTAAAGAAAATGGTAACATATTCAATATGTATTAATTTCGAGATGCTTAAAGTAAGCAATAAATCAATAAAAATACTAATTTGGGAATTCCGGTGTGGGAGTACCAGACGAAATAGTTATTTACGAATTAAGTGCGTGAAATCATATTTCGCGAATGAGTGACCAGTTTAAAGCGCGAGCCGCAGGCGAGCGCTTTATGGACACGAATTCGCGAAATATTTCACGCACGAAGTTTGTACAATATTTTTTGTACGAGAACTATAAACAATAATAATATTTATCTAAAATATAAATATAATTTCAAAATTTTTATATTTATATGTATTTTTAACAATATTACTAGTATGTGTCAGTATGGCCGAGCGGTCTAAGGCGCCAGACTCAAGGTTTAGCTTGCCCGTTATACGGCTTCTCGAGCGTTCTGGTCATCTCTGAGGGCGTGGGTTCGAATCCCACTTGTGACAATTTTTTTTTTAGTTTTCTATAAATTTAAAAAATAATATTTGTTGCTGTTCTGACATTGAATTACATACCTTCCAAATATAACAATTTCTATTTCATTTCCTTTTATTTTCATAGAAAAACAACGAACTGGGTAGCATATTATTAAGGTTAGGGATTTATGATTTTAAAATGTCACTAAATTAATCAAGTTCCAGGAAGTACCAATTTACTTTTACGCACTCGTGCGTAAAGTGACTTTTTACGCACCCAAATCGAATCGTGAAATGACAGGTTTTGATAAGCGAGTACAAAAACTATTTTTTAGGACACATATTATTGTGGATTTTTCCCCGAAGAATTATTATGAACAATTAGAGATTTTATTACATTTATTAAACATGTACATTTGTTTTATATCAAAGTATATTTACAGGTTTATTGGATTTATTGTAATGACCGGGACTGTATAGTTATTATTGTATCGGAAGTTGTCTGACTTGCGGTATTATTTTGAACAGGATGTGCTCGATGTCCGCATATTTTGCCGGCTTGAGAGACAGAGATATCAGGTTCGTTGCTTGTACGGTTGGGGGTAAAAAACATCATTTTTTACTTCTAAGTATATTTGATTTAACTTCGGTTTATTTTTGTCTTGAGTAGTTTTGATGTGTAATTTATATTTCATTTACGCATTACGAGTGGTGTTTATCTCGTTTATTTTTATTTAATTCATTTTATATTTGATATCCCTCGCATTAGTTTTTTCTTTATAAAAAGTGTTGCGTACGTAAGTACTTTCTACAATTGTTTTATATAAATTCTATTCTTTATAATTCGAAGATATTTGTGCCTATTTGTAATTTTGGATTATTTTTATATTAGCTTATAATATAAACTGACCGGCAAAAAAAACCGCCCACCTTAAATTTTTAGCACAATGAACGCTCCAATCATTTTATCAGTTTCTATTGAAATTGAATCCAAGAACTAACATTGTATGTGCAACATATGCAAATTTTCTTTAAGTAATAAGGCAGGTAAGGCAGTAATAAGTAAATTTAATTTTAGAAAATAATAACAGTTTAAACGAAATTTTCTCTTAACTTCTAAAAATAAAATTGATGTTGTTAATTCTAATCCAGAACCTCATCAATAGCGTGTATGTCCTCCACGACTATCAATTACATCGCGTAATCGTCGCGGCATTGAATTAATTAAATTTCTTATGTATTCTTGTGGAATTGCTTCAAATTCTTCTTGAAGCGCAAATCTCAGCTCTTGCAAAGTATGTGGTACGACTGCGCGTCGGCGAATACGCCTCTGTAGTTGATCCCAAAGATGCTCAATAGGATTGAGATCTGGGCTACATGCAGGCCAGTTGAATGTGCGAATGCCGACCTCGTTTAAATACTCGGTTACGATTCGTGCAATATGAGGCCTTGCGTTATCATGCATTAAAATGAAGCCTTCTCCAATAAAATGGGAAAATGGAATTACAGCCTCTTCAAGAACTTCTTCCACATATCTATGCGCGTTTAAAGCACCATTTTCTATGAATATAAGGTCGGTACGTGATTCTGTAGAAATACCAGCCCATACCATAACAGAACTTCCCCGGAAAGGCACCCGTTTCGAAATGGTACAGTTTGCATAGCGTTCGTTCTGTCTTCTCCACACTCTTTCTCTGCCATCTGGAGATCGTAAACAGAAGCGCGACTTATCTGTGAACAGAACTTCACTCCATTGTTGAACATTCCAATTCGCATGCAAAAGCGCGAACTGAAGGCGCGCTCTTCGATGCCTGAGTAACAACTGCGTTCCAGTTGCCGGTCTCCGTGAATTCAGGCCACTCTCTCTAAGTCTTCGTCTTACCGTTCTTTCACTTATATCAACTCCTCTTACAGCTAGCAAACGATGTAGAAGTTGAACCGCAGTTGACCTAAGCGTGTTGAGGACAATAAAGCGATAATCAACTCTAGTTGTTGCTCTTCTTCTTCCGGAACCTACTCGTCTAACAAATGTGCCAGTCTCTAAAAATCTATTCCAGGCATCCCAAACGGTAGTGCGTGGTATTCCCAAATGTTGGGACACAATACGTTGACTACGTCCATCTTCAATTAATGCAACAATTTGAGAAACGTCTACCACCGTTAATGGCATTGCTATTGTTACAAAACTTGTGTATTAACTGTCAAATTTGACATTGATTTTAGATAGTAACGAACTAAGCCTACTTGCAATTTTTCATTTTAAGAATATGTCCTAAAAATGTTGTGCATTATTAAAATCAGTTAATATTGTCTAGTTGGGAATTTCATCACCAAAAAATAAAATCCATCGCGCTTTATAATGAAATAAATAATATGAAGCATTTATTAATGAAATATAATCGGATAAACTAAGCAAGTGTAAACAGAAAACATATTAGACGGGTGGGCGGTTTTTTTTTGCCGGCCAGTTTAGATAACTAAGAAAATTACCATATTTTTTGGGTGAGGGAGTTTTTTGTCACGTTATTCTAGAACATTTTATTCAGGATTTTGGTGGGAGATTTTTGTACTTGTGTTAAGTTCGCACGAGTAAAGTAAATTACGAGTTTGACGTTTAGTCTTTTTACGATTTGAGTTTGGGGTTATAAATTAGATTTTGATTTTGAGAATTTTCTTAACAATCTATTAGATTTATATTTTGCTAGCGTTTCACAGGAGGTTTTTCTTTGTGTGCGTGTCTTTATCACACAAACTTTTCCCTCCAAGCTTTTGTTCTATATTGCATTAGCCCTCTTTACACCTTGTGAAGAGTATTTTCTTTTTCTTTTTATTTTTTAATAAAATAGTTAAGTATAAATGTGACTTTTATTTGACTCTTTAATTTTGCCCACATTTCCACTCGACAAAAAGAGGGAAGGTCCTGGTGCAAGAAGTTTCAAGCAAGAAGAATTTCCGTCTGAATTAGTCCGGACTTTCGTTGTGGGCTGACCTTATAAGCAAACTCACAGTTCACAGCAATATGTATACGAATTAATTAACTAATTCGATGCATCAAGCAAAATGTATCCAAATGTAGCTCATTTGGATACATTTTGTTAACGAAGTGTAAGTGTTAACGAAAAGAAAGAATTATTATACTACGTAAACAAAAGTAAAGTTTGTAAAAAATTGTGGAAGAACTAAACAAAACTCATGTAATACGAGGGTAGCACCGATTATTTCTGCAAAGTAATATTTCTATTGAATCAAAGGAATCAAACATGGTATGAAACAAATGTTTGTTTTCTATTTTGACAGTTCGAATTTAGTTTTGATAACCGAATTTTAAAAGTTCTTTAATTCCAAAAAAAAGTTGCTTCAAGACTTCGTGCTGCATTTTGTGATCAAGCTCCTTCTCAGAGGAGCGTTTACAACTGGTATAACGAATTTAAATTTAAAAAGGTTTCACTTAGTGACGATATTCGCGAAGGAAGGTCAATCTCAGCCGTTACTGAAACGAATGTACGAAGAATGATTCAAGACGACAATCGAGTCACGTATAGGATTATTAGGAGCACCTTGAGTATTGGTATGACTCCAATAAACAATATTTTACATAGTAATTTGGGTGTGAGGAAAGCCTGTTGTCGTTGAATACCTCATAATTTAACACAGGAACAAGAACAACAGCGAGTGGAATGGTGTAAAAAACGCTTAGAAATATGATGGAGGTAGGTCTAAAGCAGTTTACAACATCATTACTGATGATGAAAGCTGGATATATGCATTTGAACCGGAATCAAAGCGGCAGTCGGATCAATGGATGTTTCCAACAGAATTTAACCCAGTCAAAGTGAAAAAGTCTCGAAGTGTTGGAAAGAAAATGATTGCTAGTTTCTTCTCAAAATCAGGACCTATCACAACAGTTGTGCTTGAAAATAAACGTACGCTTACCGCAGAATGGTACACGGCAGTATGTCTGCCAGATGTTCTTTAAAAGGCTCGTTTACGAAGCCCTAGATCGGAGATTGTCCTTCATTACGACAATGCTTCAAGTCACACTGCGCGTCAAACAAACGAATTTTTGAAAGCTTCCGGATTAAAATTACTAGATTATCCGCCATATAGTCCGGACTTTGCACCTTCAGATTTCTTTCTATTTCCAAGATTAAAGGATAAAGTGCGTGGTGTACGATTTGCAAGCTCAAAAGATGCACGGAGAGCTTCAAAAACATTATATCTGAAGTGACCCAAGAAGAGTGGAATTTATGCTACGATAACTGGTTTTATCGAATGTCTAAATGCATTGAGTTTGAGAGCGAATATTTTGAAAAACAATAATAAAAATAATTTTTGTTTTATTAGTTTGCAGAAATAATCGATGATACCCTCGTAAATAAGTATAAAGAAACAATAGTACAAGAAATAAATCTTCTCCTAGTCGTCTTACGAAAGATATGATGATGAAAGATAAATTTTAAACGAATTTCGAAAAAACTCAACATTAGTGCTAAAATAATAACTAAAAATATTGAAGTAATTTCCAGAAAATACTAAATTCGGAAAGAAATCGAAAATGTTTTCAAAATGCAAGTTATCATGGACGAGTGGTGCGAAAAAAGCCTTTTAACAGTAACGCGAATAGAAGCAAGATGTTGACTTATGCAAATGAATTTAAAAATAATTAAAAAAACTATTTAAAAAATACATTGTTTTGACATGAAGCTTTATTACGCCTTATGTCACAAAAAAGGTATTATCAATGCCTAGAAGATTAAAGGTTGTTTTTGATTCCCGGTGAATCTAAATGATTAATACCACTTAAATGTTTTATTAATTTATCTATATGTACTAGGGCTGGGTGAAGTATCGATACATCGTCCAATACCCGATACCATATCTGGTATCGATTCCCCGATACCTCAGATAACGAAGATATCGATTCTAAGGTATCGATTCCAATGTATCGATTCCAAAGCATCGATATCTATCGATACTTTTCCGATTCCAGTACTCGCTAAGTATCGATACTTAGCAATGTGTCTAGTAGCTCACCTTTGCGCATTTTTTTAAATGTATATGAAGGATACAATAACTTTTTAAGTAATTATTTATATTATATAATATATATTTAAAAGGATGTTGAATTTTATATTATGCGTAGCAAATATCTATATTATGTCATAATAAGTATAATTTTTACAAAAAACAAAATATCCCATTTTGAAAATACCGTAGATATGGCAGACTCGGTAAATTAATTTTATATCTTTAAACCGATATCAAGCAATCGATACCTAGAAAACGGGTTATGAATACTGATTCCTAGGTATCGAATCAAGGTATCGATTCCAAGGTATCTATTCAAGGTATCGATTCCAAAGTATCGATTCCAAAGCATCGATACCTATCGATACTTTACCGATTCCAGTACTCAGAATCCACTACTCAAAATTGATACCGTACCCGATACATGTATCGATAACTCGATTGGTATCGATACCCGATACCTAAAACGTCGGTGTCGCCCAGCGATATGTACCTGTGCAAATACTTTATTGGAATTCATTTTTAGTTTTTCGCGCAAAATACAAATTTATTTTCTTAAATATAGTTTTATTTTTATATTTTATACATTTTATATATTTAAATATTATATGTTAAGCAACAGTACATGATACAATGACAAGTCTTACACTTGCTACGGGGTTGGTGCTGGTGATGTTGGCTTTAATCAATGGACGATGACAAAATTTGCTGACGAGTCCATAGTAGCACGCAACACGTGTTTGCAGGCTATATACTAATCATAATACTTTTGCCATCGACATTTGTTCTAATATATTTATGATATACTATCATTATATATCTAAGAATTATTGGTTAATATAAAAAATAAAATATTAATTGACTTATTGTTTTTAAGCCGAGTTTGGTTATGTTCGCGAGCTTAAAAAAATGATTTCGACGAGTTAAACACTATACTTTTTCTATTATCAGGATAAAATAAAACAAATTTTAATGAATTTCACTTTTTAATTGACACTGCAACGATCGTTTCGCTCCAACCTGAGCTTCATCAGACATATAACTAACTTACTTACAAATTTTTATATAAGAAATTCTGACAATCTTTTTAGTGAAAAGGAACAAAATAGTTTAATCATTATGAACCCTCAACCCCCAAAATTATATTCCCTTATTAAATTACATAAAGAAAATTACCCGATTCGTCCGGTTGTTTCATATGTGACAGCTCCGTCCTACAAACTCTCGAAAAGGCTTATAGATATCATTATTAAATATACAGGATTTAAGCCTAAATTAAGGGTAAAAAACTCATATGTACTAATAAACAAAATCAAAGACTTTACTTTAACGTCTAACACAAAACTCATTTCCTTTGACGTTCAAAATTTATTCCCTAGTATCCCTCCAGAAAAAAACGGTTATTTTAGTAAAAGATCTTCTCCATAAAAATAATGTAAATCCAATAATTATTAATGAAATTCTTGATTTACTAAACATATGCATAGAACAAAATTACTTTCGATTTAATGAAAACAGATACACTTGCAAAGAAGGTTTAATCATGGGTAATCTCCTAAGTCCGTTATTAGCTGAGATTTTTATGGATCATCTTGAAAATTCTATTTAAAAAAATCCTCCTTTTCAAAATGTATTATTTTGGTACAGATACGTAGATGATATATTACTAGGTTTCATAGGAACAAAGAGACAATTACATTTATTATTTGATTATATTAATACATTGCATCACAATATTAAGTTTACAATGGAACAGGAAACAAATAATAGTATTAACTTTCTCGATTTAACGATTACTAGAATTAACAACAAATGTAACTTTGCAATTTACCACAAACCGTCAACTACAGACATAACTATTCATAACACTTCTTGCCATCCGATACAACACAAATTAGCGGCTTATCACAGTCTTATACATAGATTAATCAATACTCCGTTGAACCAAACAAATTTTGAGAAAGAGTTAAATTTAATTAAACAAATAGCTATCAATAATGGATATAATAGTAATATAATCGATAACATTTTAAATAAAAAACTCCTTACAAAATCCATATCACAAGTTTACCCAATATTAAATAATAACACCCAAAAATTTAAAATGATCACGTTTATAGGCTCTTCAAGCACAAAAATTTGTAAATATTTAAGAAAGTTTGACATTAATACAGCGTATAGAACTAACAACAATTTATCCAAATTTATAAAAAACAATAAAGATTTAACAAACAACAATAAAAAGTCAGGAGTCTATGAGTTAACCTGCGGTAGTTGCCCTATGACGTATATCGGACAGACAGGTAGATCGTTTGAAATACGCATCAAAGAGCATTTTTCTTCATTTAGAAATAATAAAAGTGACTCTTCATATGCGTCTCATATTAATTCAACGAACCACAATTTTAACAGAGAATTTAAAATATTACACGTAGAAAATAAGGGCAAAAAACTTAATTTATTAGAGTCACTTGAAATTAATAAATTAAAGAAAACCGACAAGATCTTAAATGATCAATTAGAAACAAATAATTCACCCTTACTTAATTTATTTATTTGATACTCAGACGGTCACATATTGTATTTTTCCATAGAATTTCTTTACCTCCCTGTAATATAATGTAAACCCCTAGTTTTATTACTTAAGAACAGTATTGTATAAACCGAAGTGAAAGTTTTGTGAATAGACATTTTAGTAATAAAAGGTACCAATTCCTTCAAATTTTTAAAATAAAACATGTGTTTGTTACCGTATACTTGTGTTAAAAAATTTGTAAATAAGTTAGTTATATGTCTGATGAAGCTCAGGTTGGAGCGAAACGATCGTTGCAGTGTCAATTAAAAAGTGAAATTCATTAAAATTTGTTTTATTTTATCCTGATAATAGTTATAATGGAATTTCATCAAGTAAAGGCTGAAACAATTATATATTATATACTATACTTTTTCTGCGATCTCGCCTATGGGATTATAGCAAACTTAAAAAAAAATATGTAAACAAATACTTTATTTTCAATTAAAAAACGCAAAACTATAGATCATATTTAAATTAGTTATGATTTAAATATTGATACATTGAATATGTAGACCATAACGTCGACGGCTTTAGATTTTCCCACAATTTTGCAAAATACGCAAGCAGCACAATTTCCAAATATGAATTTACGCATTTATCAGCCTCCTATTCAATTAATTTTACATAGATTTCTTCATATTTCTTTCTAGATTTTTCTGATAATTAGCCCGCGGAGGTTTTCTCAGCTTGATTTATTATTTCTGGTGGAGTATTGAGAATATCTGAATCACTTTCTGAATCAGAAATCACGATAAAGCTACGAACAGCACACACTGACGTAATTTAAAAATGACGCAATACAGCGACAGCAGGCAACTAGGCACAGGTAAACATTAATAGGTAATTTTCGTCACTAGGGTCGCAAGTTAAAGTTACGGGATTTTCTCTCACCGGAAGGGGAAATGAAATTTTCGCTGACGAAAAATGTCTTTTTATAAAGAGGGTCGTAGAAAAAAATATTTTTTGAATACGATTCTAAAATCTTAAAATTACAATTAATAATTTTATTTATGTTGTTATTTGTTTACGCATTGATTGTATAAGAATATTCTTCAGTTAATTATTCTTTATTCAACCCCCTTCTTCAATTTCCTAACGATTCCCTGTACGAAAAAAATACTTCTGTGTTCGTGGACAGCCGATTTAATATTATAGATATTCATTTTATATTAGAAGAATGGATTTAATATTTTGTATTTACTAAAGCATGTTTAAAATTTTGATCTTTAACTTAAGTCTTTACAGGGTTGCAGTGTATAGTAGTTGTGCGGAAGCGTTTAGTTTACTTTACTGTGCCACATGTGTGACTTTTAATTAGTAGTTTTTACCTACTGATTATGACAATTTAGTTGTCGAAATACGTATTTAGGATACGACTAATAATTGTGGTAAGGGGTTATATACCTTTTTAAATTTAACTTAATAATAAATTTTTGTTTGGCGTCTAATTTTTCATTAATGACTAATCTTTCGCCTATATTTTTGGTTCGCCGTAATATTTTGCATTTGCTATATATTATTATTGGGATTGTCTAATAGAAATATGTAACAATAAAAACAGAAGCGCAACGGCTACAACAACGAAATTCGGATGTTTATGTTGATAGTTTACATAATGATGAGACGTCCATAAAAAATATTTTCCCTCTACTTCTCTGCAAGCGTTGTAATTAACTTGGTAAATGGTATTTATTGCAGAAAAGTCTGTTCGAAAGTTGTTGCTGCTATGTGCTGTTATTTAATTTTTGATCGCTAAAGGGCATCAATCATGGGAAACTTATACGAATATGTAGTGACTATAATTATTCTCCGACAGATTTAGGAGAAAATTGATAAAATGGTGATGTAGGACTTCGAGGACAAAGGAATAAAGAACTGCAAAAAAAGGGATTAGACAAGGTTTATACCGATGTGCAAAAAATTCTCTTAGAACAGTAATGTTTTCATTGATAGTATGCACACGAGCTCCATGTTGTTGGAAGTAGCCTTCCTGTAATTCATCATCGTGTAACATATTTATAAATAGTATCAAGATTTCCAGTAACGCCCAGCGTTTAATATTCCTAAAAGGTGTAAAATTTGTTTGGTTACTATTTAAAATTTAGTATTTTTAATCGACATACCGTTAAAAAATATAGGTTCAATAATCCTTCTCTGACAAACAGCTACCCAAACTGCATTTATATGGATGCAGTGGTGCTTCCACAAAAAGTGCGGATTATTTGCGCTATACATCCCTAAGATTTGAGAATCCATCATTAACAACAATATGGTCAATAAATCTTTGACAAAATTGCTGTCGTTTCGGTCTATCGACAGGAAGTATTTCATGAGTCGCTTGCAAGTGTTAGGGATGTAAATGTAGATCATGCTTAAGAATACGTCTGCAAGTGCTATAAGAAAGAGTTAATTCTTGGTGTAAATGTCGCACAGAAAGCTGAGGATGTTCTTCTACCAATTGCCTTGCCGCTTCAACATTTTACTCATTTCTAGCTGTTGGGCTACCACTGCCATTTTTGCGATCAACGTTTCCTGTTTCCCCTAAACGGCGAATGCATGTGGAAAACTGATCATATGGGATAGCAATATTTGGAAATTCTTCTAAAAAATCCTGATATGCATTCGTAATAGAATAAAATCATTCATCATTAATTTTACTGCCATTTCTAAAATAAATTTCAACCGTGTGCCGTTTCTGTTGTCCGTTCAATACAAAAGCCATTATTAAATAACTAATAAATTGCAAAGATATCTTCCAACTTGTCAATTTGACTTATTTATAAATGACACTTCGTCAATTCTCTAAGCTCAGACGTAACTTAAATGTCTATTTCAGTCGTTCATGGCCTACCTAGGATTCAAGTTTTGTTGTTCGCTTGATAAAATATAAGTAAAAAAAAAATAAAAAAAAAATAATGTGGTAATGTAAAGGTTTATTTGGATCCATACATTACAATATTAAGGTTCTATATATTTTAGCATTATACATTCAATAAATGTACATGTATATCTGATTCGCATCGTACGCAACTAAGACAATTATTATTGTTCTTGTCTGTACAGTTTAAACGCGCCTACGCCAATCGACGGTCGCAAAGTTGTTAAATAATTTAGATATAATATGCTCTATTGTACGTATAACAATAAACGTATTCTCTAGTCCACTTCAGTGCTAATTTTCGTATCACTATAAGTTATAAACACAAGGAAATGCAAAAATCATCGCATGCACAGAGAAAAGACTATTGTAGGATTGTAGAAAAGAGAAAATGGCGATTTTCTGCGTTGATTGTTATTTATGTTGTACAGGTGCTTTGGTCAGTTATTCGCAGGAACGATTTAAATAAATATTCCTTTCTACGTGTGAGACTGTGGAAAATAAAGCTAATGTAACAATAACAATACGTATACCAGGTCGTTCCGTAGGTTTCTTTTTTGTCCACTGAATATGTTCTTCTCCATCCGCGTACAATAATTTTATTGGCCGTAACGTCGTCTTCATGCCAATTGTCGCCATGGTAGATCCAAGTCGATGCATAAATAACGGGCGGCTTTTCTTTTCGCGGAATCATTCGTTACGTCAATTATGATCTTCTAATTGTATGGGAAGAATATGTTCCTTTCATACTGTTATTAAGAGAAAAGCTATTATTTTTTTAAAATATGTATTACATACATACAATGTTGAAGAAAATAGTTATTTAAGAACTATTAATACTGAATATATTATATTATATATAACTATGTAAGCAGTTAGTTACAGTTGCTCAACTAGTCTTTCGAAATAATATATATATATATATATATATATATATATATATATATATATATGTATATATATATATATATATATATATATAAATAAAATCAATTAAAATCGGGTAAGCGGTCTGTCAATTAAAAAATCCTTTATTAAATAACCCCATATTTCGCAACAAAATTTGTTGCTTCTTCTGGGGATAAAAATGTAGAGTTGAAAAATAATAAAATTGACGTACAATAAAATTTTTATTGTACGTGTTCATTTGAAAAGTCAATCTAGTAGCATGTGATTTACTGAGAACATTTTGAAGTATGTCGTAAATTAAAATTTACTACTTAACCTATGAAGTCGTATATTTTGACAGTTTCATGCATACAAATGAATAACAAATGTGATTGACATTATCAAATGTCATTTGGATTTACGTTTACGGAACAACAAACACATACTAATATATATGCGTCTTATTCTATCAAAATTTCAGTAACCTAGATTGACTTTTCAAATGAACACACGTTACCTCTATTAAAGTTACACACATACCGTATGTTTAGATACGTAATAGCCGTCGATGTTTTAAAAACTATAATACCCTGTACAAAATTAGCTTTTTATACATTCAAGTAAATAATTAAAAATTAAGATATGTGTTAGATTTATTTACAAACCAATTTTAAAAATCGTACTAACATTTCATGTGTATTACGAGTCATTGTATAGATATCAATCATAGATGTAATATAGATTTCAAAATTTTACACATTCAAGAAAAAAGTAAAAAACTTAACCTGTTAGAAAACTTAGAAATTAATAAATACAATAGTTTAGGATTAGCTTTAAATGACCAACTAGATTTAAACAACTCCCCTCTATTAAATTTAAGATTGTAAAAATTTTTCCACCACCATTTCCCCAATAATTTTCACATAAATATTCAAACTTGTATTGTACATATTCAGTATTTCATCCACCTGATGAAGCCATTGTATGGCGAAACAATATTGTAGTGGTATTTACAATAAAAGAATTTTTGAAACTAGAAGTTTAATTACTTATTTCTTAGCTGTATTACGAGAATGTTTTTTTTTGTTAGAACTAACAAATATAAAATATGAATATCGGATTCAGAATGCCCCATTGTACTCAAAGGCGGCAATGTTTATATTTATAAAACCGATAAGTTTTGTTATGGTAAGGATTCGATAACCTGAGACAGCTTTTAAAAATTTATTTTTACGATTTTTTACGATCGATAACAGAACGATACTTAAAGGAGATGAACAATAACAAAACTATAGTGTGCGCCAGCTTTAAAATATCGTCGTCGATAGTATTTATGATATAGACATTTCCTTAAATATTTTTGTATTTTATTTCCTCGCTTATGAGAGGGAATTTTGGGAAAATGTTTTGGGTATAGATTCCAATGGGTGACTTAGAATGAAGTCAGATTATTTTTACTGCCATCATACGAATTATCGTCTTGTGGAATTTTTTTCCCAATAAAACACTCTAGTGGTGAACAGCGTGCTTTTTGTGTAAAAGCATTCTACGAAAATGCTCATTCTTACGTGCAAGTCCAGAGAGCGTTTCGAAATCACTACAATTTGCGGTCTGTTCATCAAGGTTCATCTGCTAACTTAATTAAGAAATGGATACGCAAATTTCAAGTAAGTGGTTCTACAGGCCCCGTGGCCGCAGAAGATCTCTTAGAAATGAAATCAATATCGAAGCCAAAATCCACATCGTTCGATAAGAAAACATACGTTTGCTTTACAATTAAACCGGTCTAGTGATCAAAGAATTTTGAATTTTGGATTTACATTACCATCCTTATCAGATCCAGTTGGTTCAAGCTTTGAAGAATAATAATCACCGTAGCCGCCTTAATTTTGCTACTTTGATGCATGAGTTCAATGATTTTGATAATATTCTTTTTAGTGACGAAGCACATTTTCATTTAGACGGATACGTGAACAAACAGAATTGTCGGTACCGGTCTGCAGCAAACCCAAGAGAAAAACATGCAGTCGCTTTGCACACTTCAAAAGTAAGTGTATGGGCAGCAATGTCTTCCAGAGGCGTTATTGGTCCGTATTTTTCTGAAAAAAATAAATGACAATAAATCACAGTAAAACCCCAACGATATTCTTCGGTGGTCCGCAATTTTGTAGGACCAGCTTTACAAGCATTTGAAGTGTTTGATAACCGCACATGGTTCCAGCAGGATGGCGCCACAACCCATGCTGGGAATGAAACTTTAGAGGCAGTAAGAATGTTTTTGTCTGAAAAATTAATTTCGCGTAGAGGTGACGTTGCCTGGCCTACAAGAAGCTGTGATTTGACACCACTAGATTTCTTCTTGTGGGGCTACCTTAAAAGTAAGTTGTACGAAAATCCTACGGCGTATGTAAATGAACTTAAAGACCGAATACGGGAACAAATTACCGCCAACTCTGTAGCACTGTGTCAACGCGTTATTCTAAATGCCCGACATCGTTTAGTTGAGCGCATAAGACGTCAAGGGCAACATTTAGAATATATATATTTCTAAGTTCAATTTGTTAAAACGTTAAAAAACCAAGAGCTATTTTATTTTTAAAATTTATATAATTTAATCTTTTCATTTTTCATACTTTGTCGTTTTATTTAAAGGACAGCCGGTATATAGTTGGAAACCTTATATATCAGTTCGCTTTCGTATCATAACCAAAATACGTTATTTTTGCTAAAGACTAAATTAAATTGTGCGTTGTATACCAGAAAATTAATTTGTTTATTTGATGGAGTACGTACAACTAAGAAAACGAAATTTTATGGATGCGTGCAATTCATTAGTAAACATTTCATTCAAATATAAATTTCGATAACTTCTGTATATATGTAAGTGCATATCTGTATACATAAACTACACATTTTCATATAAATACGCTTTTTCTTTTTGTACTAAACGCATATACAATTTCTTATCGTCAGCAGTAAATATCAATCAACACACATAATTAAGCGTTGTAGTAGAACCATATCACAATAAAGTGATTACGTAAATATTTATAAATTAAACTATTTCTCTTAGCAAATCTTGCATATATAAAATAACAGAGTGCATAGATAATAAACTGCAGACAATATCATATTGCGACATTAACATATTCACAATATTATTGAAAGTAACGTTTGCCTTGACTAGTATTTTTTTTTTCAATTTAAAAGAAGATTAAGTTCGTAGATCCGTGTTGCTCTTGTTAAATAAATGCATTTAGAAAGGTACATCTATATTTACTCCTTAATTGGAATTCGTTTTCGTCAAAATATATTAATCGACATTTTCTTGACGGTTGTTTTACACGGAAGTAAGATGCTCCAAATATATTCAAGGTGACTTAACCGTGCTGGTGAAATAAGCTAACACTTATCTGCTGGTGGGGTCCGTCCGAACCCCAATTTCCAGTTGATAAAAACAAAAAATGTTTACATTGCTTATTTATTTTTTAAAGAAATACAACAAACAGTAATATTTATAAGCGATTAAACGTTATTAAAACATATATTGCAAACTAAACTGGTGTGATCTGGGCAAATGTGTTTGCCGCATTTTTTGCATACACTCTTAACCTTTCGGTCTTTGTCCCTGGAGCAGAGATCGCATCGCTTTTTTCTTGTTGGCTCATTGTTCGTAAAGGTTGTAGGTAGCTCTTTACCCAACTGCTTGCAAATTATTGTTTGCAGTTCACGCGGTAATCGGCTGAGATTTCTTCGTTGCATATGCGCAGTAATGAGGCTTTTTCCGAGGCTTACCAGCAAATGTCGCCTTTTAAATGTTTCTTCTCGCCCACAGTTCAATACTACCATACTATTTACACCTGCTATATTTATCATAGCGTAAAAAATTACCATGGGCCAACGCCTGGTACGTCTAGCTACTGAATAATTGGCGCATAACTGATCTAATACATCTACGCCAACTTTGGTCCTATTATAATCATTGATCATATCAGGTTTTCCATTTTCAGTGCTTATTTTTTGGTCATGGTGCATGGTAGATATCAATGACACCGATCGGTTTTTTTAGGCACATATGAAGCTATTGTTATATCATTGTTATGTCCAAATATCGTAGAACCCACTTGTCTCCATCTGTTAGGCTTAAACTCAAGTGGTAATTGCGGTTTGTTGATTCTTATAGTTCCTAAAAGGGTCAAGCCTTGTTCTCTCAGTTTGTTACATAACTCGACTGACGAGAACCAATTATCAGTTGTGACATTCCGATTTGTGTTTTGTATGGGAGGTATGAGCTTTAGGACGTCGCGGGTTGGTAGAGATACTTTATCTATTGATACTGTATTTTCCTTGTCAGTATAAACAAATGTATTACACAGGTAGAAAGTACGTGCATCGCAGAGGCACATAATTTTTAGACCATACGTCGCCGGTTTCTTGGGCATGTACATTTTAAATGAACATCTGCCTCGAAATGGTACCAACATCTCATCGATGGTGAGATATTCTCCTGGAGTATATAAAGATTCACAATTCGCAATAAAAATATCCCAACATTCCTGTATTGCAGCCAATTTATTATGCTCTTTTCTTTGATCTCTTGTAAGTGCATCATCAAATCGCAAACATGACAAAATAAACAGAAAACGAGTTACACTCATTGTAGCCCGAAAAACATCCCGACCAGTTCCATCATTGGCAAATAAAGCAGATATATCCTCGTGATTAGATTTCATAACACCATAACATAGATATAAAAGACCAAGGAAAGCGTTTAGTTCAATCATATCCAGTTCAGCTGTGTACGATGGCCGAGGTACTTGAAATTGCTCATGTCTGTTCCTTATTTTCACATTTGTATGCAACAAGATGGTCTCTAGCATATTATCAGTAAAAAATAACTTCCAGACTGCTGTAATGTCATTTTTATCGATATTTTTGGCTCTCCCTTTGGGGCCTGGTAGATGTATAATCAGATTGTGAGTGCAAGTACGTGAACGACTTTTACATGCCTTCTGCCATTTAAAATTTTTATCCTTACCATAAAATACATTACTATCATCGGAATCGTTATCAAAATGGCTTTCATCGCCATCTGAAGAAGCTTCTGAATTTGTTTCATGATCGCTAGCTTGAAATTCTTCAGCTGCGCTTTCTTCATCGGAATAAAAATTTGGATCATTCGCTATTTCATTTAATTCTGATTCAGTCAAAGGTCTACTCCACTCATTCATTGACATGGTAAAATTGACAAAAATACACTAAAAATAATGCATTATATAGTGAAGAGCTAATAATAATTTCACTGTACACTTACGTGTTGGTGGGGTCTTTAAAGATTCGAGGTCTTATAATTTTCAAAATAATTTAGCTGTTGACTTTACAGCTACACACGTCTCTTATAACTAACCTAATTTAAGATTACGTTGACCCACAACGCCATCTGTTTAATACTCTAAAGAATGCTAACAGAAAACTATACCGCCAGGTCCGCGCGGACCCCACTAGCACAGTTAAGGGTTAATGTGATATCAAATGTATTTATGTTAATTCACGTCTTAAAATTTGGTAAGTGAGGTCATCTGAATTAGTTTAAATGTTTTTGTGAATTTAAGAAATGTTTTTATTATTGAAATTGGTTTCGATAGCATTTTTATATCATTTATTAGCTCATATCTTTGCACTAGAATTATGCACACTCTAATGGTTTTCGATCCTTCGAATTAATCTCAACATCAGGAGTACCTTATTGTCAGGGTCCAACTTGGGACCTCTATTATTCTTCATTTTTATCAACGATATTTGTTGGGATTGATTCCCGTTCACGAAGCGCTAAATGTGTCGATTCTTCTTGTATTCGACCACGAAGAGATGTCCTTCATGTCCGGAAATGAATTATCATATGTTGGGGTTGTTATCTGGCGTCTATGGATCTGGTAATGATCTTCTGGGTGGAATTGCTGAATCGTTTATTGTTTCACCGTACGCGGTTATAAGACTGTATACATTTTATTTTTGACTTGTCAGTGACAGTTAGTAAATGGTAAATGTAATTCCGTGTTTCAAAAATAATTACATCTAGTTGTCCATGAATTTCTTCTATAAATAATGATGGTCTGCATTCTTAAAATGAGGATATAGATTGCAGGTATGACCGTTATCTACCTGTCACTGTCAAAATTTATCATCTAGAGATATAGTGATGATATTAATAACAAGTACAATTAGATTATTAATTTATTTAATAAGAAAACTTTAAAGACATGATATTAATCAAACAACCAAGGTAAATAACTAATTTGTAGAAATTTTAATTATTATAATATATAACAACTGTTCAAAATGGTCACCATTCTGTTGAATGCATAATGCAATTCGACGTTTCATGTTGTCAAAAATATTCTGCAATACATTTGGTGATATTTCATTACATTTAATTGTAATTGTATTCATCAAATCATTTAAGTTATTCATTCTTGTCTTATATACTTCATTTTTTAACAATCCGAAAATAGAAAAATCTAACGGAGTAAGATGAATTCGTTGCACTTAAGTTAAAAATGGTGTTAATAACTGTTCTCGGTACAAAGTTTTCTACGTGTTCAACAATATTTTGCCGTGTACGTGGTGTACCAGATGTTTTGCCTTTTAACACAGATCCTGTAGCCCAAAATTTCTCCAAGACTAGACGAATGTGATGATTAGAGCTGGGGATGTTTGCGGTGTGCCAGGATAGTATTCAGTTAAACGCACGAATATAATGACCTTGTTTCTATCGGTGATGCATGCGTGATTTTATTGCTTTACATGCATTCGCTATTTATATCACTTAGGTATGTCAGTTATGTATACTGTATATAAATAACACACTTACCTTATTTACGATTATTATAGCATAGCGCCAAGTGGATAAGACTTGCAGTAAGTTTGTAGCATTAGACACGTTTCCATATTTGTAGCGGTGAGCGATGTACGCCGTGATGAATAAATTTTTTTATATTTTGAGAAAGACCGCTCGACATCTACGGATGTAACACACGCACAATTAAAATAATCTTTATAGATAGAAACCGAATCTACACTTTCACCATTACTAATTTGTTTTAATCTGGTAAAATCAAAATCATTGTTTATCACACTCTCGAACTTTTCTATTACATTAACATTTTTGTTGTCATTTACTGCGCATAGCTGGGCGTGTAATCGTCCAGTATTTGCAGTGACTCCGCTAACGATAAAGCAGTATTTTGAAATTTCTCGATTGCGTTAAACAATCCTATATGATTGTTATAAATAGTCTGTAAATCTGCATCAAGGGAAGGGTTTTGAAAGAGTCTCTGGCTTTCCTTAATGGCTACAGCTTCGGCAGGATTGAATTGTAGAACCACAGATTTTATTTGTTGGAAATACTTGGCATAATAAAATGCCGCCTTTAACCAACTTCCCCAACGTGTAAGGATTGGCTCTGGTGGTTCGGGAATACCAGGGCACCGACTGTGAAACTCTCGAATTCGTTTGGGAGATTTTAGAAACACTTTTTTTGTGGTTGCTATTAATGCATTTGTGCCACAAGGTGTAAAGCATGAACTTTACATGTCACATGCAAAAGTCTCTCACAATCTGCTTTAAGAGAACGGCCTACAGAACGCATTGTCGCAGCACCATCGCTCATAAACATCAGGAGTTGATTAGTTGAAACTTGAAATTTTTGTAGGGTATCGAGCACTACCTTCGTAATTACTTCGCTAGTGCACTTTTCCAATCTTTTGCTGGCTAATAAAATGGGAAATGTTGATTTGACAGGATCTAGTACACGCACTATAATATTCACAATAGAATGTTTTTTTCGATCTGTCGTTTCGTCGACACATACCCATAACTGTTTATCATTTACTACTGCTTTCATTCTGTTTTCAATGTCCTCACGCACAATTGGTAAATAGGTGAGTAACGTTCTCCGTGACGGTAGCTTTATGTTGAAATTGTATTTATTCCAAAAGTCGTGAAAGGCTTTTTTATCTAGCAGGTGAACTGGCACATCGCAGACGAGTAGCATTGTCAATAAATCGAAAATGAATTGCGTTTTAGACAGCACATTATTTTTTTTGTCTTTGTGGTGTACACTTTCAACATGTCTTTTACAGTCGTATTTGTCCCAGCAAAGTAACTGTTTATCGCATAATTTACGAACCACTTTTGCTCCATTATAATACAAATCGGGAAAGTCACGGATAAATTTCTTCACGTCGTTATACAATGGGCGCTTTCTTGGCTTGGGCACGTCCGTCATACTTATTAAATAGAGCTCAAGACAACACACGATCACGTTGCCAGTTCACGACTAACTAAAGTGTTTCGCTGCATCGTGTTTATACGCTGGTGGGGATGCACTACATACGGTCCTGCCGTACCGCAAACATCCTCAGCTCTAGTGATGATGTAAAGCGGTATTATCCACAACTCTATTAGAAAACTGCAAGTGAAACTGTCGCTTACATTCCGCGTAGGGATATTGCCATTCTCCATTAAGAAATTGTGCATTTATGGTTCAACAATAAACATGTTTTCTTGCAATGTGTACATTATTTAGTAGTATTATTTATCAAGTAAAAAATTTATAAGAAATAGTATATTACATTACTAGGAGTAGAAAGCTGTCATTTTTGTGTCGAGCCCAGAAGTTTGCTGTCGAGGCGATAGCCGAGACAGTGCAAACTGGGCGAGACACAAAAAGCTTTCTACTCCGTGTGATGTATACTATTTTTTCTTCAAATAATTTTTACCGTTCTTGTGAGCTACACATTTAATATATCATGCATTATAGTGGCTTAAAAATAGGTTTTATATATCTGTCAAACAACTGTCAAAGTACTTTATGTAAACTTTTATTTATTTATAGTAATATTAAAAGTACAATTATGAACAGAATAATTTTGTATATTGAAGTCACTATTGCCTATTTCAATGTCGGTGTTCGACTGTCGGGTCGTTGCTTCAACTCTATTTTCAGTGGTACTAAAACCAGGTGACTGATTCGTGGCATGGGAGCTGTAATCCGATGGATTCAATATTCCCATTGCTGTAGTGTTTTTTATTTGACATAGATTCGTCTAGGTAACCTTCAGCAACACTAGTGGATTTCCATCATCCATGTCTTTTTAAACAAGTAATATCTCCACCGTTATCCACAAGGAGTGTAGCTGAAGTAGGAAGTTTAAGTAGGAAGCAATTTCTTTGGCTACGCTTGATATTTTGTGTATACCCATTACAACATTATGACATTTCCCGTTTTGATATTTAATCAAAAATCCGGTGAAGTTTGTGGCCTTTAGACGAAAAGCAGCATACTCTCAGTACATATTCATGTAAAAGTCTCCGATTACAGTAAAAGAACGTTATATTGCGCACTGACATTTATACGTACCTTGGCAACTAAATATTCTCTGTTCGGTGCATTAAGTAAGAAATCGTTAATTTCCCCTTTACACAGTACCTTAGATTTTTTTGGTTTATAACCTTCGCCATGACGCTTTAAAAATGCTGTCAATTTGCTATATTTTCCAATATTTACATTATATGTTAAGTTTAGTTGAACTTTAATGATTGAATATTGTGCCCATAATATGGAACTTTTCAAAATTTTCGATAAACTTGCAAAAAATGCGAACAAAACGTTTTCGGTGTAGTTGTTGTGTTCTCCAGACCACTTCAGAAATTTTTCATACGAATTTTCATACACTTTACGAGATTTGGTTGAGATTAGAGTTGCAGCAGCTTGATTGGCGATATTCATTAATTCTGATGGCGTACATTGAAATTCTTGTTCGCCCATTTTGTAAATATTTGACAGTTATCAAATAATCGTTCAGTTACTTTAAGGAGTTGTGATTGGTCGGTTACATTTTTTTACTAGTAAAGAAATGAGCTCATTTTTTTACTAGTAGAAAAATGAATTATTTCTAAGGTATGTATTCAGTAATACAATGATCATATTTTAGACCGTTTGAGGAAAAAAATTATATCGCTAGTCACCAAATGACAAATGTTAAAATGACAGATAAATAGTAAATTATAAATAAAAAGCAAGTGGCTTATAATAATTTGTAAGAACTAGTTACTCAGTTGTACTTCAGAGTAGTACTTCAGAAATGAAGTTCTTTTTGGAACACGTTGTATGTCAGCTTATTTATTTACAATTTTATTAAAAATAATTAAAGGACAACAATGAACTAAATATTAAAGTAAATAAAATTTTGAAATAACATGGTAATAAAATGTAATCTGTGTCACTATGGTATTTTCGTTTCATGGCTATAGTTATTCGTATATATATGAATAATAAATGTTTGCAGCTGTGAGGGTTTGAATACAATTCAAATATATTGAAAATAGATAAACTAAAATCTATTATTACTCTAGATAAATACAAATCATTATGTTACTACTATCAGAAAGATTTAATAAAGTTCCTAATAATAAAGTAATTATATTTATGTGAATAGGCATCGGATGATTGAATCAAGTATTTAAAATTATTCTCGAATATTAAAATTAAAATAAAATAAATAAATACTGAAATATAGAGTGACCTCAAAGTGTACAGAACTATAAACACCTTAGAGAATGCACTGAACCTATAACACAATCTTAGCATTGTGAATAAATGGTGCACGGACAGCAAATTGTCTCTTAATTACAAGAAAACCATGTTTTTAGTAAAGACCGGCATTTAGGTAGGTAAACAGCGGCGTCAGTGCGCTGGGTTTACTGAAATAAAAGTACGCGTTATTTAGAAAAATGCTTTCAGTTTGAATTACACCTACATGTGTTCGTAAATGCGTCTATAAACAACTTCACACTATGATAGCTGTTCACGTATTCATGTACTACATACACATAGCATACGAAAAAGTGAGTCTCCCAAACATATCGCCGGTCTACGCCTCTGTGAGCCGACCGAGAATGCGGGTCTTTAGTTATTAGGTATCCGAGGCGGAAGCATATAATCTCTTGTGATTACAATATAAATAATTAGCTGTTGGAATCGAAACAATCTAAGTGTATCTTAAGAGCACTACTTGATAGTTTAACATTTTGGGCTTTGTGATATTTCATATTTCATAAATAATAAAAACACAGACGATACTTTGTAACAAAAAGACTTTATTGAACTTAACTGCTTAACATACAATAAAAAGTTTGATATGACATTGTATGTCAAAACTGCAGTTGCTGGCTCAACAAAGTGATATTGTTACAAGGTATAGTGCGTGTTTCTATTATTTACCAGCTGAACTCGGAAACGCTTTTGCCCAACCGATTTTTTTTTGGGAGTAGCGCCCAGGTAATTAAAACAATATTTAACTTGAGGTTCCGATACTATATATAGTACCTTTTTAAGAAACTGTAAAATTTATTTAAATGTTAAAAATGGTAAGAGAACGATATTATAATCAATCTATGTACTTACATTAAATATTTTTGTGGTGTTAATATATTGTGACGTATTTGATACGCAGTTCTAAATAAGATTAGGCTTTTCGCATTATCAGGTAGACCGTTTTAGGCCATGTGTTTATTTTGACGGGTGAAAAGAATGTTAACTTTGTCAACACTTTGCTTAGTTAACTATTTTCGGACATGTGTTTTTATTTATATTGTTATTATACGGGGGGGGGGGGAGGTGTTTATATAATGGGTAGGTATATTGCTGACAAGTTATTTATATCTGTTCAGTTATTTGTTGAATTTGTATTTTTTTGTATGTTGATGCTTTCTAATATATTTCTTTCTTTGTTGTTTTTTCAGATGTAATTATTGCGGTATAACATAACAGTAGCTCACAAAAATTCCAATAATCCCAACAACCTACACTCAAAATTAAAACAAAATACCTACATTAAAGAAAACACGTTATTTATGAAGTTCCATGCAATGACTGCGAAGGCGTATACATCGGCCAAACAACACAATACCTGCAAGAACGTTTAAATGGACACAAATTTTCAGCTATACAGCCCTTAAAACACGAAATGAACACAATTGAAAGTTTGATATCAATTATTGTATTTAGTTACAATTATATATTTACAAAATTTAACCTTCACTTTATAAAAGCAAGAATGTGAATAGACGCAATTGTCAAAACAACAGCAGTCGAGCTTACTTCTACGCATGCGTGACAGCATTTTTTACTTCGCGGACTTCAGTAAATAATAGTACTGCCACTGTTGATATTAAATTATTAGGCCCTTAACATTCTTTCGACTGGTCAGACTGAGGATTTCAATAGCTTTAAACCTTCGCCAGATAACGTGGATCATTTTGCAAAAAAAACCGCGCGTAAATCGGCCCAGTAGTTTTTTAGTCTATAACGGACATACTCGTACATACGAACATTGCCTTTTATATATATATAGTAGTAAATTGGAGTACGCTTCGATAATATGCCATCCACTTTACGTCTCTCACCAAATTTAATTAGAGAGAGAGTTCAGAGGCGATTTTTAAAATATCTATCTTATAGAAGAGAGACGGTTCGTATCCAGAGAGGAATACCAGTCATGCCGATCTAGTACAAGAACACATAGATTCTCTACAAACACGCAGGGGGACCGCTTTTGCTACTCTCTGGTTTAAACTTATTCATAACCAGGTAGACTGTATGCGGCTTTTGTCGAATATTGGCTTCTGCCTTACGAGGATTGCCGCAAGACATGTCGACACATTTTGCACGACTTGTCATCGCTCTGGAATAATGTTAAGGAGCTCCATATTTCAAATGTGTACATGTGGAAATATTTATTACGATTTATGGGTACTAACTGAGAGTGATATCAGTTATTATAGATTATCAATTTTTCCTTTTTAACTTCAGTTTTCAATTTTTGTATTGCAGTAAAGATAAACTTTAAAAATTTATTCTTAATTTTATAATGCTCACGTCTCACTTTGTTGCTGTAACCTGTTTTAGTTTTTCTGTTGAGTATAAATAAATAAATAATATTATTATTATTGTCTTATTTTGCTGGTTAGTTAATCTATGAAATAAGGATAAACGAGAAATAGACAATATGTGACCGCGTCTAATTAATAGACGTGCCTGTCAAATAATTATATACAAAATGCTGTACATGCGTTTCGTTAATTTGAAAGCGATAATAATACGAACATACAGCGCCAGGTGCTTTTTACGTCACATTATTCATATTTAAATCAATTCGTCTAGAAGTATTTTTTGAGAATGCGTGCTTTTGAGGTTGAACTATTTAAGTAAAGTTTTCATGATTTTGTAATTGGTGATGTAGTTGGTACAAAAGGATGCATCAAATTTTGTTTATATATGTTTTAGGCAGGTTCGTTATGATTGGAGGCATTCAGCTAAGAACATAACGTGGTCAGTAGCAAGCATCAACTTCTTATTAATATACCAGATAGTTCTATAGGAGGTGTGATCAAAAATACGGTGAATGAATTTTTATAGAAGCAAATACTGACGCTACATTTATTTTAAATAATAGATCAGATAGCCCGATTCGTTGAGACAATTAATGCGTTCTGACTTGTTAGTCGGCTTCCAGAGCCGGAAGAGTGAGGTCGTGTTTACCCTGTCTATGGTTCATCATGGATTTCAAACAAGGCGCTAACATTAAGTTTTATTTTAAATTGCAAAAGTGTCAAAGGATCTCATGAAATGTTAAAATACGTGTATGGCGACATTGTGGTGACTCTGAAGACTGTTTACAAGTATTATGAGCGATTTAAAAGTGGAAGTAGGTCGATTGAAAACAGGCAACAGTTGGGATGTCCTTCAACTTCAAAAACAGACGAAAAGTGCAATAGGCAAAAATGGTTCGTTAAAACAGGTGATTGACTATTCAAGAGCTTTCTAAAGACCTGAATATCTCGCACGGGCCCTGCAAAGCATTTTAACTGATAATTTGCAAACGAGTGCGAAATTTGTTCCCAGACTTTTGACTGACGGACAGAAGGGATATCGTGTTTCAGTTTTCACTGAATTGAAGGATTGTCTTGATGCAGATCCGGGCTTCATAGCAAAAATTATAACTGGAGATGAATCTTGGATATATGACTGCGACTCGGAGACAAACATTCAGAATTCCAAATGGAAAACAAGTTGCTCTCCTCACCTTAAGAAGGCTCCTCACCCTAAGAAGTCTCCTCACTCTAAGAAGGCACGTCAGTCAAAGTCGAACATTAAGGTCATGTTCGTTGTTTTCGTTTTTATAGTAAGGGCATAAGAATTCGTTCCAGGGGGAATAACTGTAAACTCCGAATATTACAAGGACGTAATGAAACGTTTGCGAAACAATGTAGAAAGAAAGAGACTAGAAAAATGGGCCAATGTGCTACTTCTTCGTCGCAACAATGCGCCATCCCATACCTCGCTTCTGGTCCGCGAGTTTTTGGCCGAGAAAAAGTTTCCACTGTCTATCCACATCCGCATTACTCTTCGGATTTAGCACCGTGTAACTTCTTGTTCCTCCGAAAAATAAAAGCTGTTGTAAAACGAAAACGTTTGACACTATTCCCGACATTGACAGGGCCTCGACGGAGTAGCTGGAGGCTCTTTCGAAAGAAGCCTTCCAGAAATGCTTCGAATCATGGAATCAACGTTGAAATAAGTGCATCGTTAGCTGAGGAGAGTATTTTGATGAAGGTTAATCCAAATTTGATGTAAGTTTGTTACTGTATTCGTAGTAAAATTATTCACTGTATTTTTTGATTACATCTCATACACTATATCACCAGGATATCCAAATTATTGCCAATAGACGTAGGAATCTGTAATGTTATAAAATATATTGTAAAAAAGGATTTATATCTAAACTTATTGAAAATTAATTTCTGATCAGATTAACACTATTATAATTTCTAACTCACATACAGTTAGTTCTTGTCTTGGTTATTTCTTTGTGATATAACGTGTATAGATACGCATATTGCAACAGCCAGAGTGAAGCCGAGCTAGAAACTTAAACAAACTTTATCGCTATTTTAGGCGGTTTGGGTCATAGCGATTGGAAATATGAGAAAGGAAGCTACTATGCGGTGGGAAAAAATTCAGGATATTTGTGAAAAAAGAAGATGGTACACTTATATCGTGTCCCAGCTACTACTCAGTTTATATAAGCGTAGACTAAAAGGTGGTTGAGGTATGTAGAGAGACGGGAAGACGTTTGAGTGGTAAAGTTGTCCAACTAATGCTAACATTAAAAATCTTTCTTTGGAGACTGTAGTTACGTAAACACTCAAAATGGTATAAAACCCAATATCACAATTAATAATCGTATCCTAAATACGTATTTCGACAACTAAGTTGTTATCACTAATCAAAACACTAATCAAAGTGTCGCACATGGGCCACAGTAAAGCTAACACATATAATAACGAAACAACTTTACACGGCGTCCACGTATATACCAGGTGATTCAGTTTGGTATTCGCCCACCTGTAACTTTTTTACCTTTAGAAAAAAGTATAATAAACCATATATATTCGTAAATCCGATGGCAAAGCCTATTGGATGGGATCAACCATTTATCTTTGCAATGACATCTGCCAAAAAGTGACTGTCAATTTTTTTTTTTCAAATGACACCCTGTATATTTTTTTGCACCATTTAATAGGTATTTTATTTCTAATTCCAATTATGTATCACTATGATAAAATAATAAAAAACAATCACAAAAATAATAAAAGTTTATTCAGATGCGTAACAAGTAGATGATGATGAAAACAATTGTTAGGAAAATTTATTTAATAATTTTAGCAAATGCAAATTTTAGCTCGAAATGTGCACCGTTGATCTCAAGACTTATTTCTGCCCTATGTAATACCTCCTGAGTACAGACACGCAAAATAACTTCTTAAGTCAATTGACGACATTTATGTTTTATTCTATTCTGCAGATCTTCCAAATCAACTAGAGGTGTTGTATAACCCCCCCCCCCCCCCCTTAAGATATGGCCACAGAAAGAAATCAAGTGGCGTGTGATCCGGAGATCTGGGGGGCCACTTTACTTCCACACTACGATTTCCAATCCATCTCCCACTATAAACTTCATTTAAATAATTGGTGACAATTCTACCGCTTCTATCAGATTTGACCGTATTTGTAACGGAACATCGTCCATATATTCCTATAATTCCTCCCTTAAAAATTGTAGATACCTTTCCGCTGTGAGTGTGCCTACATAAAATTTTAGTCCAATAATTTTTCCATTAAGGATGCCACTTTATTCCCCAAACATTTTGAAAATTGGTTTCTCGAAGCCAGTAAGGATTATGTTCTGACCAATAGTGGCAATTGTGGCGATTCACTTTTCCATTGTTATGAAATCGCGATTCGTCTGACCACATGATAAGATGTAAAATCCCAACTTCGTGGGCATAGTTCAGCCAGGCTATAAAGTTTACCCGTTCGTCGTAATCTCGAGGAAGCAAAGCTTGATGTACGTGAATTTTAAATGGATGCAGTTTATTATCTTTCAAAATCCGTTGAATTGACGAAAAAGAAATATCAGTTTCATCGGCTATTTGCCGAATGGATATGTGGGGATCAACACTTACTCGAGCTAAAACTGCAATTGCATTGTCTTCATTTCTTGTAGTCCTTGGTCTAAAAGCACTTCTCTTCTTCTTGAAACTCCCAAATGCACCCAAATTTCTTGCTAGTTTTGCAAATAATTTGTCAGATGGCAATGATCTCTCTACCTATTAAATGGTGCAAAAAATATACAGGGTGTCATTTGAAAAAAAAAAGTTGACAGTCACTTTTTTGACAGATGTCATCGTAAAGATAAATTGATCATCCTATCCGATAGGCTTTGCCATCGGATTTACGAATATATATGGTTTATTATACTTTTTTCTAGAGGTAAAAAAGTTACAGGTGGGCGAATACCAAACTGAATCACCTGGTATATACTGGGTATAATAATAATATAGGTACAAGAGATTTGTTTTAATTACATTTCAGAAAGCGAGTGACGCAACACCCTTGCCTCTGTGGAAAATTCATCGGAAAAAAATCCTCGATGCTCAAGGATATTTTTTTAAATTGAAGATTGATGAAGTTTTCTGCGTCTAACTTATGTAGTTTCTATGTATTTCAATAATTCAGTATCCTTCGGGTAAGTAACAAAATACCTGTATTGCGCGAAGTAGGAAATTAAATGAATTTCATTGTGATAAATGAGAAAGCAGCTCCTTCTTTTATAAAAATTAATTTAAATTCTTTCGGCGCGAAAATATTCTACATTAATATCAGTTTAGTTTATAATAAATTTATTAGGCAATCGACAAACTTTTGTTGATTTTGTTATGAGATAACAAAATTTAAACAAGTGGATATATACGCTTTCAAAATCTGTCAATTTGTATATAGAATATTCGAACAAAGCTATTTAATTTGATTCGTGAAAGTTAATTTGTAAAATATGTCTCAAAAAGAAGGCCGTCAACGACTCCATCACGTCAAAATGTAAAAATTCATTAGTTTCTACATCTAATTACATATATATGTATACAACTGCAAGTGAAAAGAATTCCGATTTCAAATTAAAAACCTAATAAGCTAAAAACGTTTTTGACCGCCGAGCGTAGGTGAAAATATTACACAATCTAATGATGAATATTATTTGAACGAATATAGTGGCGAAAGAATCGAAAACAGCCGCGAGGCATTTCCATCGAACGAGATCAAATTAAGTTATTAGTCGATAACCAGGAAAAAAAGGAGAACAAGTTCTTAAACGTAGAAATATCTCTCTTATTCATAAAGAACGGGGATATCGGAACAAAAATGCCTTGGTTAGTTAAAGGGTCTCCCAATTTCGAAAAGAAGAAATTGTTATTAAAGCAATTTCACTACGGCGGTTTTCAATTTTTTTTAATGGCCCGTAACATCTATTAGTCGATAATTGGGAGTACGAAAAAAATATCAACATGTAAAAGAGAAAATTAAAGAAGCGAAAAAAATTTGTATATATATGCCATATACAGATATTAAAGTCCGGGTGGGATGAATGAAGTGAAAGTTTTTGGTATGAAAAACTTGGTATGATACGTATATTTGTGTTTTTTTCACATAGTCATGCCGATAGAAAATAACGCAAATGTATATTTTTTTTCTTAACGCGGCTGTTGTTCTTAAACCATATTTACCGCTATTAATTCGATCTTTAAAAAACGGATTTTTCGAGTGCCTAATTACATGATTGGCAGTGTGCAATAAATAATGTAAATCAACGCACGTCAACTCTCTTGAGAAATCTTTTTGGGAGATGATTTAAGAGCTCAATATGGTAAAAATATACTGGCGTTTACCAATAAGATAGATAGCGATCGTAATGTCCAAGCAGAGTATATAACTTACAAGAATATCAGTGGAGATTTTTATATACTGATTTTCAAAAAAATCCGAACATTCAGAAAGAGTCCTATAATTGCAATGAAATTTATAGTTACGAAGCAATTACACAGCATCAATCGTTGGCAATCAACCCGGGGGCCAAAGCAACATAGGTTTAAGCGTTATATTGAATTTATTAAAATTCCCTATGATAAGAGATGGCGCTGTAAGTTTTTATTATTCTTAGATTCTCTCATTGAGATTTTCAACACTTTTCATATTTATAGTTGGCAACATATTTAATCGTAACATCGTTCATAATATGTTGGTTATGTTCAGTTATGTTGTTGGTTGTATGCAAGTGTATTTGGTTGTGACTTATTTTGTATATATCGTACAATTTCTGACTGCTTTATAAAAGAACATGGACACTCAATTTTTGCTTTTCCAAATTCTAGGAAAGATCTTGATAGGCACATGCAGTGGGTTACACCTACGGGAAAATTAGATTCAAGTGAAATTTATCGAAAATTCAAAGTTTGCAGCCGCTACTTTTCAGAAGACGATTTTATATTGACAAATAGAGTATAATGCTGTTCCTACTTTATACTTACCAAGGTATATATTTTATACATATCCTGTATGTTAAAATAACAGTCACTTATAAAATATAATGTGCTGGTTTTTGTTACTTTAGATCGCCTAACAAATATCGAAACATCGATAGATTTGCAACAGCAAGTTGTAGCAATTGATGATACGAAGATAACACCACATACCTCTTTTATGAGCCTATCTCTTCCAAAAACATCTTCAAATCTCCAAGAAAGAGACGTTCTCTAAGTAATGGTGAGAGTAATGAGGTTTGTGAACCCTCAAGAGATGTAATGAATATAACAATTTTTTTCTAATATTTTATCTGAATAGATGGCATTGCAAATGGGCCATCAATTTCTGCCATGCAGTCCCATTAATTTAGCTTTGTCGCCTACGAATGCGAACATGCAGCGGATATTAACAAAAATATTATTGAAACTTATACACATTTATAAAGAAAATGACTGGAAAGCTTATGGTAGAAAACCCCTCAGACATAGAGTAGAAAGCCATTAAAATAGCAACTCTTTATAAAAAGCTTACCGTATATATATATATATATATATATATATTTAGTGTTTATAAGAATTTTATTTTTCTTATTTATTTTATTGGCCGTGTCTTAATATTAAAAATAATAGACTTTTTATTGGTTTAGCGACCTTTTATTGAATTATGATGTTTTATTCTACGACGTTTCGACTTTTATTATTTTTCAGTCTTTTTCAAGTATCTAGAAACAAGAATTAATACAATGAGAACATATTTTTGTGTTTGCTTTTGTGAGATTGAGTTAACAATTAAATTAACAATTAAAATTAAAATTAGATTAAAGACTGAATTACCAATTAGATTAACAATTAAAGTTAAAATTTAAAATTAGATTAATAATGAGTAAGGACAATCAAAGTGATTACATCTGTATAAATGAATAGAAAATTTGAATTAAAATACAATACAGTAAGGTAACTAGAAGCAAGAATTACTACAATGAAAACGTGAGAGCTGTGTTTGCTTTTGTGAGACTGAATTAACAATTAACTTAACAATTAGAATTAAAATTAGATTAAAGACTGAATTACCAATTAAATTAACAATTAAAGTTAAAATTTAAAATTAGGTTAATAATGAGTAAGGAAAAATTACAGTGGTTAAATCTGTATAAATGAATGAGATGTTAAACTTTTGATGTTTAACTACATTACAGTAAGAAACAATGAATGAACAAAGAATGACAAAACTCACCGTTTCATTTGGTTTTTAAAAACACGCATTCTGTGTAACATGTGTATCGGGGGCCCGAGACCTTTTTTTGTAACGAACCGATCGCACTGGTTGGAATATTGTAAGTGTTTGTGGCTTTGTTAAGAGAGGTTAATTTCCATTCTGTTTTGGAATTTAGCAAATTGGTCAGGACCGTATTTAGGGGTATGTAGTAAAAGTATTTACAAATGGGAAGTGATAAAAAGTTTTTTTTGTGTTTTTTTGGTTTATGTTTGTGTGTGCGGGGGGGGGGGGTTGATTTTATCTATTGTTTAATGAGTGGGTAATAGAGTTTTGACAGTCCATCAATTTCGTTCCTGTCGTTGATTGTTCTGCTTGTCAAAACTCTATTACCCACTCATTAAACAATAGATAAAATCAACCCCCCCCGCACACACAAACATAAACCAAAAAAACACAAAAAAACTTTTTATCAGTTCCCATTTGTAAATACTTTTACTACATACCCCTAAATACGGTCCTGACCAATTTGCTAAATTCCAAAACAGAACAGAAATTAACCTCTCTTAACAAAGCCACAAACACTTACAATATTCCAACCAGTGCGATTCGGTTCGTTACAAAAAAAGGTCTCGGGCCCCCGATACACATGTTACACAGAATGCGTGTTTTTAAAAACCAAATGAAACGGTGAGTTTTGTCATTCTTTGTTCATTCATTGTTTCTTACTGTAATGTAGTTAAACATCAAAAGTTTAACATCTCATTCATTTATACAGATTTAACCACTGTAATTTTTCCTTACTCATTATTAACCTAATTTTAAATTTTAACTTTAATTGTTAATTTAATTGGTAATTCAGTCTTTAATCTAATTTTAATTCTAATTGTTAATTTAATTGTTAATTCAGTCTCACAAAAGCAAACACAGCTCTCACGTTTTCATTGTAGTAATTCTTGCTTCTAGTTACCTTACTGTATTGTATTTTAATTCAAATTTTCTATTCATTTATACAGATGTAATCACTTTGATTGTCCTTACTCATTATTAATCTAATTTTAAATTTTAACTTTAATTGTTAATCTAATTGGTAATTCAGTCTTTAATCTAATTTTAATTTTAATTGTTAATTTAATTGTTAACTCAATCTCACAAAAGCAAACACAAAAATATGTTCTCATTGTATTAATTCTTGTTTCTAGATACTTGAAAAAGACTGAAAAATAATAAAAGTCGAAACGTCGTAGAATAAAACATCATAATTCAATAAAAGGTCGCTAAACCAATAAAAAGTCTATTATTTTTAATATATATATATATATATATATATATATATATATATATATATATATATATATATATATATATATATAGAGCTATATTTAGTTTTCCTTATGATAAAATATGGCGCTACATAGTAAATTTTTATTTGCTGTATGATGTTGTCTATCAGTTATTTATATTTTCTATGGCGATCAAGTTCAGTCAAGTTTTAGCAATCGTATACATGCCGAGTATTCATATTTTCGGATGTATACACAAGCTCGAGTTGAATTAAGTGAAATTAAAAAAAAAAACTCTTATTTCTTTCGCTCTTGTCAGAGTAAAAATTCATAAGGTTATGTTGATGTTTGACAGCTGATCAGAAAGAATGACAATTGATACAGATGACCAAATATTTTTAATGTGGCATACTCTTCAAAAGAGAAAGAAGAAAATAAATATCTGGGTAAGAGAATTAGTTTTACAACGAGAACATTTCGGAGAGTTCCATCAATACGTACCACAGCAAAAAAATAACTTAAAATTCTATAATTACTATCGTATGTCGCAACATTGTTATCAAATTTGACTGGGCAAAGTGTCTTCTGGTATTAATTTAGGCCACACTAATTATCGGATAAGATGAGACTTTATCAGTTGATGAAAAGTTAACAGTTACGTTAAGGTAAGGATCTCTATTTCTGTATCTTTGATTGATAATGTATACATAAAATTTGCACTAGATTTCTTGCTGTCGGAAAACCATTTACTGCAACATACATCATTTTCGTATTTATCCATCTGCAATTGATAAAATTGTGAGTCAAATTTTAGAAGCAATTTATAATGTACTCAATAAAAAATATCTCCCTTGTCCCACATACATCTCAATACAAAATTGCAATCTGCGACAATATATTTTAATATTTTGCTAGAGAATATTAAATATTTTGAAAACAGAAAAGAAACTTGATCAGATATAACATTAACTTTAACTTTGCAAATATTTTTGAAGAGTTCAAAGGTGAATTTGAAAAGTAGGGGCCATTTTTTCTAAGAACCTGGATATAAAGATATACGGAATTTTGAATACATAGAATCATAGATTAAAATGTGGAAAGCTTAGTTTTTGGTTTTCATTTGGAATATTTAAGTAGTTGGATTTTAAAAGGATATTTTTCAATACTCAAACAAATATTATCGTTAAAAAGAACGCGGTTTCCTTAATTAATTCTTAATTCTTATTAATATAAATAAGTCACTATTGTTATAGACTTGCGTCTTTGCTTGATTTTGCTTGCTTTGGTTGATTTCTGTTACTTTAAACAGAGAATATTATGAATATGAAACAATTGGCGAATGGCTAAAATACACTCAGAAAACGTATTCCTACAATTACAAATTTATTTTATCATCACATTCTATTAATATTAATGTTAATTTAGATGTATTAAACCAAAATATATCCTTTTCGAGCAGGCTTATGTATTACATTTACATTATGTCTATTTTGTATGTATACTATTAATGGTGATTTCTCTGAGGGAATTTTGTATCCACCCAATCATTTAAAAAACTATGGTGAGTTCTTATTTACAATGTTCTATTTTAAATAATCAACAATATGTCTACGAATGTTTCATGTTTAGACAATATGTACGTTTTCAAACGAAGTATATTTATGCTGATTGTATTAAAAAAATTAGTACTATTCGTTTTTGGTCGCATTACCTGGTAATGTGTGTAATTTCTTGTAAAAAACAATTTCTATTTTTGTTAATTTATGTAATATTTTTGAAGCTAATAGTATAATGCCTAATGTTTAATTGTAAGAAATTAATTGGTTTAATAATGGAAATTGTTGTTGTGTAGATTTATTTATTATGGGTATATTTTACTGTTTGTTTATTTTCCTTTTGATATTTTAAAAAAAAGCGGAATTTTTGCACTGAATATAATTCTGAATGTATTTTAATTGGAATTTAGAAACTTTTATTTCATAATAAAGTATAAAAAAATCGTGGCTTCTTTCTAATTATCATTAACGATTATCACTTAAGCTCGGATTGTATGCAAAGTGCATATTTGTTGTGAAAAGGTATATCAACAAAATTATTTTTATTTAATGTTTCTTGGAATAAAATAAGACACTTCAAGAGGCATTTGTAATAAAAGGAATAAAGTGAGGGTAGGAAGGGTTCATTATGGCTAGGTATAAACTGATAAATACTTAAATGGATGCTGCCCCGTATATGTGTAAAAAAGCATCAGCTAATTTAAAGAATTTTCCTAATTTAATTCATACTACTTGTCTAGTTCATGGCATTAATAGAGTTGCCGAAGACATCAGAAATAAATTTCCTCTTGTGCGCCATTACGGGTTCAGTTGCACAAAGAATCATTTCTGAGTTTATAATTATCTCCACAATCAGAAATCACTAAATTGTAATCACTGTAATTATTTATTCGAAATATTATCGAAAATTAAAAATTTAATTTTTTATAAAGTTCTCTGATGATTTATATGCTATAGAAAAAGCAAATGAGTCTTTAAAAAATAATGTAATACCAAACAATGTTATATTAATCAATTGGCATTTATTGTAACAAATTTTTCTGTAGTATGTAGTAGAAATTTGAAATTAGAAATAAGAGACTGAATCTGTGAATTCAATAAACAAATGCACATAACAAACTGTCAACTTTTACAGGAGCTGGATAAATAATTTTTAAAAAGCTAAACTCAGCATTAGAACGAAATTAAGTACTTAAAATTCTTTCAAAAGTTTCTAATATTTTGAAAGGGGAAATTGTAGAATATATTTATATTAGCACCTTAAAGGGATTTCAAAAATTCTGCAATTACTTCAGTCAATATTGAACAATCTTTTTACACATTTAATCATTTATTAGAAGACAGATGACATTTATTTAAAACAGAAAATTTACAAAAGCATCTAATTGTCAATTTTTTTAATAGTACATCATTGTAATAACTGCATAAATCATAAGTCGATAGATGCACCTATTGTTAGATATTATTAATTATTATTAATAGACATTAATAGTTATAAATATTAGAAATTATATATTCTTGAACAACATTTATAATGTCTAAGGATATTTTAAGTTTTCGTAAACAGTGTAAATGTAAAATAAAGTTTTGTTTTATAGAAATCAGATTTGGTTTTTGTTTTTTTTCAATTAGGTATATTGATGCAGATTTTACATGTTAGAGCATTAATGTCAAAATTTTATGCATAAATATGTGTATATTTTGCTATTTTTACATGCATATAATCCGAGCTATACTTATCATATCATACAACTATACATTTTTACTACCACTTATACTTTATGTACAATATAATAGATGGCGTTGCCAGTGCACGTGTGTTGCTGTAAGTCTATATATGTTGTATAATACGTATAATATATATATTTGTGTTCGTTAAGTGCTTATGTGAAAAAGGAAATACTAAATAAAGACGAACTCTCCAACTGAACGGTCGCATCGGTCTACGCCGTCCCATTCTATTTCTAAATTACCATAATCACGTCAATTGAAGCAATGAAAATCTCCACACATATTGTCCCACGGCAATTGCTCTCCAATTTAACCAATTTAAATCTTTTTATTATTCATAAAATTTTATTTCTTCACTCATGTCGTTCTGTATTCCCCCTCCCTGGTCGTATTCCAGCATTTGTATGTCCAACGTATGCACGTTGATATGCCACCACTCTTCTCCCGCAATCTACATATCCGTACTGCACATATATTTACGTATGTGTGTAAGTGTATACATGGAAATTTATCGTATTAGCTACTTATTCACTTCTTGGACTCTCGACTCTTTATTTTCTATTAGATTTTTTTGTATACGACACTATGACGCACGAATTGTTCTGTTAAATATGTTCCAGCCTCGTTTAACACTTATCTACATTTGGATGTGTACGTATGGTGTTTTTAGAAAACTTTGGAGTTCTGCCAAGACCTTTCGATACTATAATTACAATAATATCCATGAATAAGTAAAAGGAGTGCTTAAAGGTTTAATTTTTCATTTTATATTTTATCATTGATCTCGATTTGTCAATTATGTTCAAATTTATATTTATAAGTATGTAGTTAAATATGTCGATTGAAATTTTTTTATTTTGTAATATTAATACGTCGGCACAATAGTCAATATAAATTATTTGACGTTAAAATAGTCCCTTTTGTAATCAGTTGAAACATTTATTTATTTATTTCGTATGAGAAGCGATATAAATACAAGAAACAAATAACATATATAGACAATCACAGATGTTAAAAGTCATTAAACTAATATCCAAATTTTTCAACCAGTCGAGTACTACTCAAAAGTTTTGCAATGGAACTGCAATTTTTACAACACGTTCACCAAAATATTAATAGTGAACCTGTATTTGTGTTCTTCACACCAGATTTTTAATAATATTTTATATTATTAAAAATACCTTTGTATTATACAAAACTGGTGGGGTTTGCCTACTCATGTATGTTTCAATTATTCTGATAAATGTGTCAAATACTGAAGAATCAATGGAATGTTGAAGATCTGACAATCGCACACACGAACGACTTATCTTTCACATTTAATAATTGCGACGAAATAGATATTCATGTTCAAAAATAATTTTGCATTATGATTTTGTCAGTAACCAAGATAATGTTGAGATCATGTAATACCATATGATCATATATTTCTACCCTCTAGAAGGCAATAACATTTTTCTTTTTTAAACTTAAGTTGGTACCATAATTTAAGTTAACTTATTTTGCAGCGTGTGTGTGATATAGGTTATTTTATACTGATGACTAGAGCTGAAGATGTTTGCGGTATAACCATGGTTATATCATGTAACCATAGTAAATTACTATGGTTACATGATATAACCATGGTTATACCGCAAACATCCTCAGCTCTACTGATGACAGATTAGGTTTTGTCATTTTGACAAATAATTACATACAAACGTTTCAGTTGAAAAAATAAAAAGTTTAATAATAAAAACAGCTACAATAAATGTTCAAAGTGAGCTCCTTCATTTTCTATGCATAGCGCAACTCTTCGTCTCATATTATTGAAGGCATTCCTTAAATTATGTGGTGTAATTTCCTCACAGACATTTCGGATAGCAATAGTAAGTTCTTCAATTGTATGTGGACGATTCGTAAATACTCTATTTTTTAGATGTGGATAAATGAAATAGTCCATAATTGTTAAATCCGGAGATCGTGGTGGAAAGTCTACTATTCGATTATCAAAGAATTCATGCAATAATTCCATCGTTTCTCTTGTCTTATGGACTGTTGCATTATGTTGCTGGAAATATCCCTCGCGGAGCTCATCATCATGTAATTGATTTACAAATGGTAGAAATAAATTATTACGATATCGTTCTGCATTTATCGTATTATTAAAGAATATTGGACCAATAATCCGTCTACGAGAAACAGCAAGCCAAACGCCTATTTTTTGTGAATGCAAGGGTGTTTCAAGAATTTCATGTGGATTTTCACTAGACCAGATGCGCATTGTTTGTTTATTTATATATCCTGATAAATGAAACCATGCTTCATCGGACCAGAAGGATTTGTCAAGAACGTCATCGTTATTAATCGTACCTAAGAACCACTGACAGTAATTAACTCTGGTTACATGATCGATTGATAAAAGCTCTTGCACGTAATGAAATTTGTATGGAAATTTTTATAAGTCTTTTTTAAGGATTCTCTGGCAAGTCCTATATGACAGTTGTGTTTGTTGTGAAAGCTTACGAATCGATTTCTTAGGTGATTGATTTATTCGTCCCTCAACATCTGCTATATTTTCAACTGTCCGCTTTAGTGGTCTACCAGCACCTGGTTTTCGAGACACAGACCCTGTTTCACGGAATTTAACCACTGACTTTTGAATTAATTCCGCAAACTGTCATATGTTGTTGGAAAATTTGGAAATTCTGCCCGAAATTCTTCTATACAAGGCTGCAAGGAGTACGACCATTCTCCATTTTCTAATTTTACACCATTCCTAAAGTATGATTCGATCAGAGAAACTTTATGATTTATTGTAAACATTTTTAAGTGTCAATTAATAAATACATTAATGACAGATGAGTTTTATTTATCAGAACATACACATAATGACAGATGTATTTTATTTGTCACTACCAACACGATATTTTCAAGAAATAATTTCATGGCTTGCTAGAGGCTAAATATAAATGATCATATTGTATTATGGATGGTCTCAATAATTATCAATAAACATTTAACATTAAATGAACTTAATAGATGATGATACGTTAAAGTATATTATATATTCATATTATATTAATAATTCTTCATTTTTAAAATGTACTATTTAATTTATCTTTCGTTATCATTCCTTTAATAATTCAGTGATGTATATAAAAAAACGCCTATTTTTAATTTGAAGTAATATTTTAAATATATATTAATTACTTTCTAAACATTTTAAATGTTTAATAATAAATAAATGTTTATAAATACTTAAAAAAACACTACTAGAAGCCCTTTCATTTATCATAAATAATAAGAATGAATAATCAGTATCAAATATAGTTAAAATCAAATATTCATTTTAAAATAAAATATAGTTTCATATAACTTGTCATTTATATCCCTTTCAAATATCGTTTCAAGATATATTGTCGTGAAGTGTCGAAATGTGTGAAAGTTGTTAACGCCCCCTGTAGTCGGATTCCGTCGTCCTTTCCGGCTGCGACTAATGTTTACTGAAAGCAAATATTTGGCTTTCTGGGATATTTTGGTGAACGTAAAGGAACAGGTGTCTAAATAGCAATTACTGTTTTATTACAGAGGAAGATCTAAATGTACGGCTATTATGAAATTTATCAGAACCGGTAATATGTAATTTTTCTTCCCATTAGACTAGCATCTGCAGTTTCGTCGTTTGGCGTGTCGTTTTGCGAGAATTTTAAAAAGAAATTCATAAATCAAGAGCTAAATTACCGGCATTGTCGTTGCTATATTTGGATTTTGTATGCACCACCGATAGATTTCTGGCAAACAGAACTGTTTATTTTTGAAACTCCGTGGAAACAATTCGCATAATTAGAATTAAATAATGGAATAAGAATAAATGGTAATTTTGTAAGTAATGCAGTTAGGAAGTTGCATAATAAACATTTATTCATAGTTTTTTAAACAAATTAATTACAGTATTACAAGATGTAATATATTATTCCTAGAAAACAGATGCTTCAAAATTCATTTATATAGTTCTTCAGAATTATTTAAGAGTAATAATTACAAAATTTAATTGATTAATAATCCTGTAATTATATCTAATAGATACAATATCTTGCTTATGAGTCTTATGACCGCTTACAGAATATATGTAATAAAAAGTTTTAAATTTAATAGCTATTTAAATAGTCGCTTCTGTAAGTTTTTTAGAAGTTCATTTTGTATGTATAATAAAATAGCTTTCTACCCCTAGGGTGTAAGGCTGTAAATAAAAATCTAGATGTTAGCTATCTAAGAATTTCTTCCCATCCTTTCCATTTTGCGCAATCTTTTTCATTTCCTTCATATTTTGCTCCTTCTTTTCAATATTTTTACAAGTGTCTTATCTAATATCTCCTTAGGCCTGCTATGTTTCTTTTCTCAGATGTTTTGGTTTCCCAAATCGTTTTAACAGATATTCCGCTACTCATCTGTAGATGTCCCCGCTATCGAAGTTGTCTTTATTCTACACAGTACACATTCTTCAATAGGGATCGTGTCTTATTTGCTCACTTCAAATTCTGAATATATAATTCCATCTAAACTCGGGAGTGTTTTCCATATGTAAGATTAGATCGACAACTCAGATGTTATGATATTAGTTTAGTAAAATTCGGAGAGAATCTAAAATTATCAAACCTTCTCATAAGACACATCTTTTACGAATTAAAATTACTATTTTGCCTATTTTTCTTTAATTTGACTTATTTCTTAGCTCGGGCGTGTTTCCTTTGTTAAATCAGGTAATCGTTCGAATGTTTTGAATTTTCCTATTATTAGCGCATTGCCTGTCTTGGGTAAAGTATTCGACTCCGAAACAGGATAGATTCATTCAAGGCAGAACCACCGAAACTAACTATTTGTTTATCCATATTTTATTTCTGAAACCATTGAGGGTCTTAAAATTAACTTCGTTTATACAGATCTTAGCAAGGCCTTCGATCGAGTTGACCGTGACTTGTTGCTTTGGAAATTAGAAGCCTACGGTATTATCGGCGAACTCTGGCCGTGATTCAACTCTTTTCTATCGAATTGCATCTAGATCGTGCGCATTGGCTCCAGTAGATTTCGTCCATTTCCAGTTATTTTCGGTGTTCCGCAGGGCTCCATCCTGATCTTACTTACTGCATATGATATTAAGCACTTCAGCAATTTTCTTTTGTTTGCTGACGATCTAAAGCTTTACTTTCCGATATCCTCTGCAAAAGATTACATTCGGTTACAAGTAAAATAAATGTCATTTCGTCGTTGTGCAAAGATAATATTAAACGTTCAAAAATGTGAAATTGTCTCTTCTCCTAGAAGAGGAGAGAATACACGAAATACTTACACTTAATCGACGGCTGCTTGCTTCTTCAATTCAGTACTGATTTTCTATTCGCGTATTGATGATTTCATATACAAAGCGAACAAAGTGTGCCACTTTATAGTACAATGCCAAACTCATAATTGTAGTAATGTCATATTATTACGTTGTATCAGAGTTTAGTTCAATCTATCCTGGAATATGGCTGTTCAGTTTGGAATCCACATGTTGCATATAATTCAAACATGATTGAATGAATTCAATGTAAATTCATTAATTTTGTATAAACTGAATATTGACAAACACAACTGTGACTACTATGAGCTTTTGAAATTACATAACTTTCAAGGTTTCTCTGAACGCCGTAACATTGTTCTCCGTAAACTTGTGTTTAAATGCTTAAACAAGATGATCGATTGTCCTCTATTCCTCTCACGGTTTATGATATGAATGCTTAGATTAGAATCACAGCTTGGAAATTTTTTATTCTTGCCTTTTCAGTGCACGGTATTTGGGTGCACTACACCTACAAGGAATTGAATTCACTAATTGAAAAATTTGTATCTGTGGTGAATTCAATAATTAAAATTGTTGATTTTAATTATCATTTTTTTTATGGTTTCGCGGTCTTTTTTTTGGTTAATTTGCTTTATTGTGTATGTTGCTTTTGTCTCTTAATTTTAAGTTGATGTATGGTAAATTAGTTGTGTACTTATATCTATTTTGACACTGTATTGAGTTTATTCTGTATTTATTTTATTTTGAGTAAATAAATAAACTATTTTACACTCTTACTGAAAACTCATAGAAATATGTAGAAAAAAATTTTTTTCGCTGGTTTCTGTCTGTTTTATGTCTAGGTAGATTACATTAAGATCTCTCCTTGTGCGAAAGATTATCGGACTTATCGGACTGATACACATGATAAGTAGAATTTGATGAGTAGAATTTAAAATTTTTCTTTAAAAATCAAATTTACATATACCACAACTTATTAATTTACGAAATAAGCAATTCAAAGATAAAGCTGTTGTAATTTAGGCATTCAAAAATTTAAAATTATTTTATTATTTTTTAAAGAATATTTGGTTTATAACAATAAGAAAGCAATAGAAATAAATGTAGCATATTTCGACTAATATCATATATATATATATACCAAATGATAAATTCTTGGGAGTTTTTCGGCTTTTATATGAAATATTTACAGATATCAAATTAGTATGTAATTGCAAAGTAAGTGAGGATGTAAACATTGCTGTCTACAAATTACAAAAAATTATTCGAAATTTTTAATTGAAAAATATTGTCTACGCTGGGACTTGAACCCAAGTCTACGGTTTGCCGGACCGTTGCTTTACCACTTAAGCCACGATAGACCTTGGTTCAAGCTATTCAGAAATGCATTATAAAGTAAAAGTATATATATATATATATATATATATATATATATAATAACTTCGTGACCTTGGTATGATATGGTAAACCTAATCAGTAGGCGATTAAAGGTCTGTATATTACTTCAAAATATATGTATTTAAAAAACTCTACATGTTTCGGCTGTATACGCCTTTTTCAAGAGAATACAAAATATGAATGACAGGATATAAATGTCAAGCAATTACTTGACATTTATATCCTGTCATTCATATTTTGTATTCTCTTGAAAAAGGCGTATACAGCCGAAACATGTAGAGTTTTTTAAATACATATATTTTGAAGTAATATACAGACCTTTAATCGCCTACTGATTAGGTTTACTATATATATATATATATATATATATATATTTATATAGATAATTATTTCGTGACCTTTGTATATTTATATATGTTCATTCTGAATTTCTGGAACTGACCCACGTAGAGGAGCTACTGCCAACTTTGGGAGGTAGTTCTCTGAGCGCTAATTGATGAAGAAATTTTCACACAAATGTCAGCACAAGAATTCACAATAGCATTTACGAAGCTCTTCGATTGTGTGATGCCTGATCTTGAAAATGGTATTTTTTAAATATGGAAAAATAAAATAGTCTAAAATTGCCATATCTGGAGATTTTGGAGGAAAATTAATAATTCGTGTATCGAAAAATTCTTGCAAAAAAGATATTCTTTGTCGAGATTTGTACGCTGGGGCATTATTTTATTGGAAATATCCTTCCGTAAGTTCATCGTAATAATTACGTTCATTAATAAACAGCTCTAATAATTAATTTCGATATCTTTCAATAGTTATGGTTTGATTAAAAAATATAGGCCCAATAATTCGTCTTCTTGAATGTAGCGTAGTTTCCAGAAATGAGGGTTTTCTGCAGACCAAATTCTCATATATTGGTTGGTTAAATATCCTGAAAGATGGAGCCAAGCCTCATATGAAAAGAAGCATTTGTCGAGAATATCATTATTATTTATGTTATTCAAGAACCATAGACACTACCTGTTTGAGTTCTGAGACTGCTTGAATTTTATATGGAAAGAACTTTAAGTCCTTTTTTAAAATTGCATGACATGTTCCCACTGACAAATGAACTGATTGTTTATTTTTTATTTATCTTTACTTTTTCTTCATTTCTTCTATTGTCGATCTTTTTGGTTTTAGCTATATGCTCTAGTCCGACTCTTTTGAGCATGTTTCCTTAAGTTTATTTTATTTTGAGTGAGTTATTTCTTCTGCAATTAAAGTGATGTGTTCGAATTCAATATCTTCAATTCAAACATTGTCTAAATCTACAAGTTAATCCATTTTTATTTTCCATAGATTTTTCATTGTTTGCAATAGCAACAGATTCGTTAATGAAAATCTCTTTCTAATAAGGAAGAGAAAAAAGGTGATAGCACACATTCCTGTCTTATTTAACTTTCTAAATTATGTTATTATGGGTTATTCTACTTGTGCGTTATCTAAATACAAATAAATCAGTTGGGGGGAGTTTATATACAGCGTGGAAATTTTAAAAATAAATAGTTTTAAAAACTTCGAACCGGTTGGTTTCAACGAAGTTTGTAAAAAATATAATAAAATACGTCTAGTGAATTTCGTTTAACATTAAAAATATATCCACAGAAAATTGGAAGAAACTTTACGGAGAAGAATCTTCAAATCTTACATAAATTAAGAATGAATTATTATTGAATATTATTCTTTTGCTATCTAGTTGACAAAAATAATACAAAAAATTGGTGATCATTTGTAAATATGTTGTAAGTAAGTATGACATATTGATCAGGTGCACCACATCGCCAAATTTTCATTAGTTTCGTGAAGTTGGTAATTCGAGTCTAATGAGGCGAACCTTTGAAGTGTTTTTGGTGACCGTAACAAAAAAGAAAATAAACACAAGAATAACAAAAAATCTCTCGAAAAGCAGGAAACAAAATATTTCATGTTGACCGGGAATCCGCTAAAACGGCAACTCCACCGGGCGGCAGAGACAACAGATGATGCGGTCATTAATAAAATGTGACAAATGAAATTAATAGTTGGCGCTCGATGCGACGTTCGCGTAACGAAAAAAAAGTTTAGTGAAAAACAAACCTAATGCACGGGAGACTGCGTCGATGCGAGGAAGTGAGACGGAAGTCGTAATACGTTTACCGTTCGGGTTTGGGAAAGATGACTCAGTCTATAATGTAATACGGGTAAAGACAAACTTAAATCGCGAGAGAGCCGCAAGACACTGTTTCTCTTACACAATAGCATCCGCTGATTTTAAATAGTGCCCGGCCAAAAATATACTTTATAATGGAATTATTAGTCGGGGATTCCCAAATAAAGATTAATGAAAAAAAGCATGGCACTTTAGGAACAAATTTATAAATACAATGTTTTTTCATATAAAGGTAATTAGCTGCATAATGTGATATAAAGTTAATTACAACACTTTAATATTATAGATTTCTCGAGAGTAGCGTAAATTTCTTTGTGACAGACGCCAACTTCTCAAAAATAATAGTAATTCTTCAGGCGCATTAATAATTAAACATATAGTTTTCATAGTAGACTTTATCCTTGTCTAATATTTGCTTTAAAATTTATTTAAAGGATTTACTAGATTCCGATTCTAATACAAATTTGATTCTATTTCCACAGCAAAGAATTACAATATTTCTTTATAAGACCTTAGAACATAATTTAAGTAATATTTGAAAGTCTCTTAACGTGAGAAACGTAAATATATTGAAATGGGTTCTTAAAAATGACTGTATGATTTTAAATGGCTATAACTTAAAAGTATTTATTTTGTTTCAGGTGAAACATCATATACACTAGTGTAATGTACCAGAATAATTGTTGTTCACACCAGATTTTTAATAATATTTTATATTATTAAAAATACCTTTGTATTACACTAGTGTACCTAGTACATACTATCATAAACACTGTTACAAAACTTTATGTATAAATCACAAGTGCTGTGACAAATAAAATAAACAAAAGACGGATACTTACTATCAGTTGACATTGCTGCTATTCAAGTGTGTGAAAATTTTAAAGATAAAATACAGTTTGATAGTGGAATGGACAGACAGAGACAACCGCGTTGGTGTAATTGCTTTGCATAAGTGGGGTATGGAGAAATCTTGAATTTTCAAAACGTTGCAGTTACTGGGAATCACTCGTATGATCGTATACCGGGCCATAAAATTATACGACGACACCAGTAATGTTATAGATCGGCAAAGAACAGGAAGACCTCGCGCTGTTAGAGCTCAACAAGCGATTTAAAGTAGTAAAAGCGGGAATTAAGCATAATCCATTAAGGAAGGAAAAAGTGCTGAGCCACGAAATGAAAATATCGACCCAATCAATGTCACGCATAATAAATCAAGACCTTGGACTAAGGGCATATAAAAGATACACGGAACATTTTCATACCGATGATTTAAAAAGGAAACGGAAACAAAAATCGCAACAAAATCTGACTCGATACGCAAAAAAGCGAATCATTTTCACAGATGGAAAGATCTTCACTGTTGAAGAATGTTTTAGTAGAGATAATGACAGGATTTATATTAGATCATCAAAATAAGCGAAACAGTTGGTTCCAAGGATACAAAAAGGTTATCATTTTTCATCCGTAATGGTTTGGTGGGGAGTCATTGACGAAGAAATGACAAACATTCATTTTTGTAAAAAAGGGTTTAAAACTTCAGCAGCCGTGCATTAGGAAAATGTTTTGAAATGCGTTGTTAGATCATTGAACCACACATTGCTTAATAGTAAACTATGTATAGCAAGCGCCAATTAAGTTGGCGCGAGGAGGGGGTGCGCAGAAGCCGTTTTTAAAAACATCCATCCCCACTACTCAAGTAATTGTCAGAATACATTTGTTATTGACGTTTGACGGAACATAATGTCTTTGCTAGGGGATCAAAAAGTGATACACGCTCAGAGGTTAGAATTATCTGACATTTGATGTAAAATCAAATACAAATCTCCCCACTACTTTTAATCCTGCGCAAACTGACCCCTCCTCGCGCCAACTTAATTGGCGTTTGCTATACATTCCAACATTCCAAGATTCAGCGCCGGCTCACAAAGCCGGAACAACTCAACAGTGGCTTCAGAGCAACGTACCGAATTTTATTTCTCCGGATAATTGTCCTTCCTCTAGTCCGGTCCTTAATCCCTTAGATTACAAGTTATGGCCGCATTTAGAGAATATGGTGTGATATAAAAGACATCCGAATTTAGAGTCTCTGAAGCAATTCTTAAAGCACGCAGTGAAAAATTTCCCAATGGAGAACGTACGTGCCGCGATGTGTGATCGGAGCGTCTGCAGTCCTGTGTTAAGGCAAATGGAGAGCATTTTGAATAATTTGTTGAAATATTTGTTACTTATTTATTGATCAATAAATGCTGTAAAAATTATTATGAAATCTTTTCTCATTTCTATTTTACAACTGGAAATTCATGTAACAGTATTTATGATGGTACTAGGTATGTTCTATACAAATCTGATCACGGCGCCGCTTTCGGAATAACAGCGTACTAAAATCATAAAAATCTATTATGCAAATGGTTGGTCGATAAAATAGACCCATCACAGAATTCGTGGTATTTTTGGGAGTTTTAAGCGTCCTACTGAGCTAGCAATTCGAAATTTCGTTAAAAAGTTTGAAGACACTAGATGTGTTCAAGACAAACATCAGTCAGGCAGATCAAAAAGTGGACGCTCTGATGAAAATATCGCCGCTGTACGGGAGAGTATCGCAAATGATCCATCAACATCATTCCCACTACGGTCTTGAGAACTAGGCATTACTCCAACAAGTTTATGGCGAATTTTACATAAGGACTTGCAGTTGCATATGCAGCATGCATACAAATTTCAATTGACCCAAGAACTCAAGGAGACGGACCATCGACAACGCAGAAATTTTGTTAGATGGATGTTGGAACAAAGACCAACACATCCATATTTTGCGGATAAAATAATCTTTAGAGATGAGGCATATTTTACGTTAAATGGGATAGTGAATAAACACAACTGTATTTGGAGGGAATCCTGAAATTATTCTCTAACGATCGCTTTATGCGTAAAATGTACGATTTGGTATGGTTTATGGTCTGGAGGAATAATCGGCCCATTTTTCTTTGAAAACAATCACGACAACGCTATTACGGTAAATGCAGAACGTTATAATGCGTAGTTAAGAGATTTTGTATGTCCTCAACTAAATGCAATTGGCATTGATGTTACATATTTTCAACAAGATGGTGCTATGTGGCACACAATATGAGAACATGCCTGGACGTGTAATCTCTTGGAATGCTGATGTAAATTGCGCGACAAGGTCTTGCGATCTGACACCTTACGTCTTTTGCTTTTGGGGTTACTAAAAGCAAAGTCTACTCTAATAAGCTTGCTAGCATTCAAGCCTTAAAAAATAACATTCGAGTCGCTAAAAGAGGTATTGAAATTCCCATGCTTGGACGAATCATAGACAATTTAATAAAATCAGTATAATTTAGTCAAGTGTTTTATTCTCAATATTTATTCTATATCAGCCAATAAAGTACAAACTAAGATCTGCATTGGTCCTTCCTAACTAGCAATAGGGTTACTACCGAGTTTCCGCCTGCGCACTGCTCCTACTTTTACTTATATATCTTCGTTTTAACCGGCAAATATTGCAACAGCGCATATGAATTTTAACGGGCACCTTCCTACTATATTTTCCAGTCCGGTATGTATTACTATTATTATAAAAACAAGACATATTAAATAAAATTCTTGATTTATCCAAAGCTGCAGTGCCAAAAATGTTATTTAATATTTTTCTTAAAAAAGGAAATTTCCAAACTAACTATTTTATATACCTACCTTTCATTTCCAATAAACTTATTTACTTTTCAATTTTTATTGTCTTTTTCAAATTAAATAATGAAGTTCAAGATTAAAATCAAAACGTTATAAATTTATTATACAGGGTTAGGCAAATGTATGGATCCAATCGAATATCTTTGATATCGTTACTTAGATTTTAATAAAACTTTTCACAATTAATTGAATGCAAATCAGGGATTCGATGAGTATATTTATATCAGAATCAGACTTCCGGTTTAGCCGGAAACGATATTAACTTTTTTATTTGAAATGAAACACCCTGTATATTTTTATAGATATCAATAGAGCTCTGCTCTGGTGGGAGTTCAGCTTAGGCTTAGGATAAGGCTTGGCACCGTTTTGTTCAACAACGACAAAGATATTTAATTAAAACTGAAATTTTAAAATAATGTTTATGTTTAGTAAGCCATGGAATTAAAATTCAGTACTTGAATTAAACTGTCAGGAATTAACTTTGTAGACGTCCATATATTAATAATGGCTCAATTATCTGAAAAAGAACGTATTGAAATTCTGATGATGATTAGGTTTGGTGACCGCGTCAGAACTCATGAAGAAGTTTGCGATTTATTTAACAATTTGCATGAAGATTTATCATTCAATATCACGAACTGTCGTTGGTAAAATTTTGAGAAATTTTGACTTGACCGGAAATGTTAGAAATTTACTGAAAAATGGCTGACCAAAAGGCGCAACTAATGAATTGTTCAAGATATTGTTGTAGCAACTACATCCCTTGCGCTAAACTATGATATAAGTTGCTGATCAGCCAGAGCATTGAAGTACGAAAAATATGATACGTATAAACCACATTTAGGGGATTACGATCGTAGAATTGAATTTTGCGGAAGAGTGATGGAGATTTGCAAAAATGACCAATATCTTACATAGAATTTGCTATTTTCCGACGAGGCTACGTTATGTTTGAATAGTGCCGTTAATCGCCATAATTGTCGATACTGGTCAGTAGATAACCTTCATTGGATGCTATAAACGCAAACACAACATTCGCAGAAATTAAACGTTTGGGCTGGTATTTTCAGAATTATTGGTCCTTTTGTCATTCATGGTACACTAACTAGGCAGAGATATTTAAATCTTTTGCGTTATAAAGTTTTTCCTAATATTGCAGAAGAGGGAAGTGTTTGGCTCCAACAAGATGGAGCACCCCCTCACTATGCCCGTAATGTTAGAAGTTTTTTAAACGAAATATTCCCAAATCCCCATATTCCCAAATTGGTCGCAGAGGATTCATTGAATAGCCTACCGCTCGGTCTCCAGATTTAAATCTCCTTGATTTTTGCCTTTGGGGGTCACTTAAAATCTGTGGTTTATACTATACGACCGCATAACCTGGACGAGTTACGGCAGAGAATAATTGAGGCAGTGCAATTAATTCGTGAGGACGCTTTGGCAAATGTGATTCAAGAATTTGTTCACAGACTTGTATATTGTTAAGTAGTAAACAGAACTGATATTGATTTTGTTTATATTTTTATTATTTTTTTTCATTTTTCTTGTTCTCAATAAAATTTGAATTATTAGATTTAATTAAATATCTTTGTCGTTCTTGAACTAAAAGGTGCCATACCTTATTATTGCTGAATTCCCAGAGCAGAGCTCTATTGAAATTCGTAAAAATATACATTTAGAATAAAAAAGTTAAAAAAGTTTCCGGCTAAACCGGAAGTCTGATTCGGATATAAATGTATTCATCGAATCTCCGATTTGCATTTAATTAATTGCGGAAAGCTTAAACTCAAAAAAGGTATAAAAACCCTTACCACAATTAATAATAGCATCCTAAATTCGTTTTCGACAACTGTGTTGTCATCATCAGCAGGTAGAACCACTAATCAACGTGTAGAACATAGGGCACAGTCAAAGTAACACAATGAATTGCACACTACTTTACAAAGCGTCTACGTATAATACACTGATGTGTGTATTATACGTGAACAAGGAATTATGCAAGAATGACTAGTACATGGTTCAAAGCTCGAAATATACATTTTAGGTCAAAAGTGACAATCCGTCAAATGTACCACAGGCTCGATCAATCGATGATAATGCGTGGGAAGCCCAAAATGAACACAAGTAAGATGTAGAATATATCAAAAGATAAGAGAAATTAATATAAAAATCGTCCAAAACATGATGGGACAAGTTTGGCAGAAACTGCGTGCTATTAAAAACCATGGCCCTCTGTCATTATTTTAGATTATATTTATATTATATTATATTATTATATTATATTATATTATATTTGTTTTAAAGAATTTTATTTTTCCGACAAAACTTCTGTGGCATACGTTGTTATGTCCTTTTAGAGTACATAGAATTTAAATATTTTTAGTATCAGATTGACATATTTTGTTTTATACTTCATACATAAAGTATAGTTTATTCATGACAATTTATTTTATAATATAATCAAGTATTTATCTTTAAAAATGCCTATCTCACACATACACACGCATTAACATTATATATATTAAAATATTCGTAATTAAAATACGTGAATCTAAAATAAGAAATTCAACAATTTAAAACTGAATTTCCTACTTGCAATTCCTTACTGTACCAGTCACCGCTGCATTTCATTAAGATGAAGAAGAAGTAATTAGGTAGGAAGAAGATAGAATTATTCACACCACGGATGAGTGTAAATCGAACGTAAACTCCCAAAAAGAAAGAGAGACGACTCGCGGCGGAGACAAGGAAGAAGACGCCGTTGGGTGTCGTAACTTTAATTAACTCTGCAAATTAACGGATAGTTGCCGTTGTCTATTTTAAACGTAAAACGCGGCTTTGAATTTTTGGTCAAACGGAATTTCGTAGCGAAGCAGCTCGCCAAAAATTTGCCATTTGTAAATTAAAAATCGCCCAGCGGCCGCAAATAAATTTAATAGAAACAGTATCCCTATAGTTAGTTTCTCCTCTTTCGTCCTACTTTATTTTGCATTTGGCCTCTTGTTCAGAACTATTATATGGTGCGATGATCTTTCATCGTTCCGTCTCCTTTCGTCACCAATCTTTTTGTGTGTATGCGAGACCATAAGGTGATCAGAAATAACTTGATGACATTACACTCTTTGGGGTCAATTCTCCAATTAATTGCCTTGCGGTGAGCAGTTAGGAATTGTTGTTTTCGACGAAAAGGTCTTTGGCTTGATAAATAGATGCACGGATGTTAGTGACTTGTTTTCTAATTTTGTCGTATTCTTTGTATCTATTTTGCGAAGTTGCTTAATTTTCCGAACATTTTTTTAAAATTCCGAAGGAAATATAAGAAATATGTTTTAAGTAGATTAATGATATCACTCGTTTCCATTAGTTGGTGTCATAATAGTGCATAAAGTACTATTTCGATTTTAGATTTCAAAAAGGTATATTAACATGAGGAATTTTGAAGAATTATATATTTTAGAATTTATCAAAGTTAAAGAATATGAATTTATGTTTAAATACAGGAAGTAATGAAATCGTTAGACTTAATTTTTTTTGTAACTGAATGACTAGACTAAATAAAAATATAATTTATAAGGTTTTGTCATAATTTTGGTTTTCAAAAATGTTATATCACATCTAAAGAAACAGTTTAAACATAATTTTAAGAAAATAATTTGAAATACTTGAGTAGGTTAAACCTAATCAAATTTAGTATTAAACTAAAACATTTTTAATAATATAATGCGTTATACACGCTATCGGCTGTGTTCGATGTAGATTGGAGGCATGTTAATACAGTTTACACTTGTTATGAAGACAGCGATGGTTTTTTTGGTGTTCGTGATGTTGACATTAATCAATGAGTTGCGCTGAATGATTTTCTACGCTGGGTCTCAATAACTTTTGTAATCTAGTAGTAAGGCTGTTATTTTTTGTGAAAGTGCCTCTCCAGCACCATGTACTGATGATTCTATAGTACGATGAAGCACGTGTTCGCATGTCTCGAGAGATACTTTCACATAAATATGAATTCGTATTGTGTTTTCCACACCCGATTTTTAATAATATTTTTATATTACTAAAATTATTATATTTTTGTGTCATAATTTTGGAGTAAAATTATAAAACAAATGTGTAAACAAAGAAAAAGAATTTCACTTGAAAATTAGTCAAATAAATGTTGTGGAAAAAGAAACAGCTTTCTATTTTATTAGTTTTTTTAATAATGATTAATAGAGAAAAACAATGATCAAGACCTAAACGCCCAATAATGATAATAATAGCAATAACAATACTTTACCCCAAGCCCCAACATGTAACACAACATAGAATAAGTCACGAAAACAGGTAAATTTTGTATATATTTATGTATTAACATTGTAAGAAAACATATTTTTCTTTCTATTCTGCGTTCATAATGAACTCATTATGAAGCCCAAAACAGCCTTTATTCATATTTCAATGTTGGCATTGTTCGAATACAGAAATAAATATCTCATAGCTGGCATTTGATTTTAAGAATTTAAGTACATTTGACAGAAATTATATAGTAGAAAAGAAAAATGCTACACAAATATCGTATATAGTATACATTGACAACAAGATATATTAGTTTCTATGTTACTCGCAATATATTTTTAAATAAAATATCAAGTAATGTTAACGAAAATTAATAAATAATATTTCATGGATTGAAAATGTCAAGTATCAATGTAACCAAGTACATACTTTATATAAAAATAAAACTCTGAACTTTCTGAATTAAATAATTTCAATTTATTAATGTAAAAAATACAAAATAGAAAAAATAGTATAAAAAACTCGTTTCATAAGATCTTTTGTCGCATTCGTTCTTTAGAAAACTCGTACCACAAAATGATGCCTTATGAAACTTGTGTTTTAATATATTTTTTATTTCCAGGCTGTTCAATATTTTTATAATATTTATACAAGCATTTATTAATTGTATAAGACTATTTCACACTTTACATTTTAGTCTAACAAGTAAACACAATTTTAATTATACTATGTACATATTAAAACAGTCAAAAAGTGATAAAATAGATGTTTTTTTCCCATTAGTTTGAAAAACGTTATTGAAATTAAGAAACTAAGAAACACCAATCACTAATCATCTAATAATCGCGGCATGTTGCGTCTACATTCTAGTACAAACTTAGTTTGGCGGATTGTAGAAGCAAACATAACACATTTGACGAAGAATGCATGTGGAATTAGATTATGATGATTATTAATTCTCATTTGTTGCATTAAGTTCAACTTGTTAAGTATATACCGTGAGCTTTTATATCACTGAACATAACATATGACTACACCTATGTTCAGTTTTAAAATAAATACTTCAAAGCATAGGAACGTTATGCAACCAACAATGCGAGTGTCATCACTTGTCGTAATAAGGCATTTTAGTTGTCAATGTCAACAAAGTGTGAAAATAATTTATTTTACATTTAACTTACACAAACAATATTAAAATTAATTTTATGATAAATTGAAAAAAAGTTTGTTATTATATAATTATTTGATTTTTTCATATATATTCGAAATATCCACCTTCACATTCCATACAATATGCGAGTCGATTATGAAACTCCTGCAAAGAGTGCGTTAAAAAATCCAGTTTGGTTCGTAATTCGTCGCAGGCTGTACTTATGCGTGCTTTTAAATCTTCAATGTTAGTGAAAATTACATTATCATAAATTTTAGATTTAAGGTATCCCCAAAGAAAAGTCATTTGACTATAAATCTGGCGAACGGGCCGGCAAAACTATCGGACCAAATCTTCCTATCCATCGATCAGGAAGACTTGAATTTAGAAAATTTGTAATTGCTGCAATTGAATGAATTGGGACTCAATCCATTTGAAACCAGGAACCTTCAATGGCTAAATTTTCAAATCGAGGAACAATACGTGTTCGAAGAAAAGGACGCTTCATCAGTGAAAAGTAGTTTCTTCAACACATTATGATTTTCATTTAATAAACTAAATAGTGTTTCGCAAAAATCAACACGTCTGATTCTAATCTTCATGAAATAATTGTTGGTAATTAGAAAACTTGTCAGATTTGTATTTGTACTGCTTGAGAATTTTAAATACAGACGTCTTCGAAATATTAAATTGTTGTGCTATTTTACTTAATGGTTAATGAGGCATTCTTCAATGTAACATAACACATTTAATTTTAAGTCTCCTGAAAGAATGTAAAGCCTGTAAAGATATTTGGTAGAAAACAGATTCCGCACTTTCCTTAAACTGTTTCCAGCTTTATACTAGGTCGAAATTTCTATTTTTTCATATATATATTTTAAATTAAGTGAATACAAATGGCAAATGCTATAATATTAAAAATGTTATTTCGTTTATGCACATTACTGACATTGATTTTGACATTTGTCGAAACACATAATCGAGCGATGTTGGTTGCATGCATTCCCATGCATTGAAGCGTTCTTTTTGAAACTGAATATAGGCTATGTATAGAGATAAGAAAAACTGACGGTATACACGCAGTATAGAAGTTAGAGATATGCCGGTTTCCGAATATCGTGTACTGACGATTTCTAATGAGAATGAAATGGTAGTATTTACACGTTTGTCATTCGTACTAATTTTATGGTAAAAAGTATGTTTTATTTTTCGACATAATTCCCTTGGAAGTCTACACATTTAGCCCAGTCAGTTTCCAATTTTTTCGGACCATCAAAAAGTAATCTTTCGGCAACTTTACAAAATATGCATTTGCCTCCTATATCATCTTCTCATTTGTTTAAAATGTTTTTCCACCAAGACATTTTTTAAAATTTGGAAATGAAAAGAAATCACTAGAAGATCTAGCGAATATGGTCGATGAAGCAGCAATTCGTAACGCAATTCAACAAATTTTGTTATAGCAACAGCGGGGCGCACTATCGTGATGGAACTAACAGTCTTTTATACAACATATGCGGACGTTCTTTCTTCAGTTCTGCGTAAAAATGTGCCAGCGAATCAGTATAATATTGGCCAGTTATCGTTTTCCGCTTTTTTAAATTAATAATAAACACCTTTCAATCCCAATCCCAAAAAACTGTGGCCATGACCTTATCGACCGAAAAAATCGGTTTTTGCTTTCTGGGGGCACGTTCTCGGGAGAAACTTATTGTTTCTACTATATTTTCGTTCCTGGAGTATAATGATGTACATATCCAAGTTTAATCTACTATGACATATCCACGGAAGAATTCGCTTGGATTACGTTTGAAGACACATTTTGATATTGATGCGAGTGCTTATTTCATCAGCAATAAGCAAACGCGGCACCCATGTCGCGGTTAACTTTTTCATATTTAAATGTCATGCAAAATGTTGTATGAACAAAGAACAAAACTTACAAAGACATGGACTTTATTAAGCATTACTGAAGTAGTTACAGTAAATAACGGTCTGGGAAGTTCTGCATCGGTGCTCATATAGCAGAAAACCACTTACAAATTATTCGATGGGATGGAGCATAATTACATATGTTCACACATGTTCACATTTACGTAATTTTTCCTCGGTTTCTTTAATTGTTTTTCCACGTAAAAACAATGTTTAATTAACACTCGGAATTTTTTTTCTCTATATTTACATAACAACGGAAACAGTTTTCTTTAAATGAGTATAAAACACAAGCTATCCGCCAGAGTTGTTTGAAACTTTGACAGTAGACATTAGAAACATGGCGGAAGATAGCTACATAATTGCCGTAGCAAAAGTGTTGCCAACCTTTGAAAAGGCACTATTCCGTCAAACCGTGCTCGTATTTCTAAATAATCGTCTTATTTAATGCGAAAAGCTATGTATAGTAAGGTGAAATTTGTGAGAAATTACAGGCATTTGTACAGTTTTAAGTTGTCTTTAATATTAGCAACAGCTTTAGAATAAATTTATATGATTGAACAAGTATTTTCAAATTATATGTTATGTGTTCCTCTCTTAATGATAAAAAATTATATCAGATATACGATTACTTAAGAGATCGTTTAAGAAAAATAGGTTAGGTTATCAATTTAAATTATAAAAAGTTAACATTACATAATCACAATGCGGGATTTAGACATGCGGGATATTACAACGTTTCTTTCATGTTTGAATTTATTAAAATTATAACAGCACTGTTTTGTTCTGACGCTGTTCCCGTCGTTCCCGTCCCAGTTCCCCTGCTCCTGAAAATACCAGAGTACCCTGCCCCCCTTGCACGGGCCTATCGTCACAAACACTTGAAATTAATTAAGTTAGAGGCATGAACCTCATTTAAAAATATAACCGTACTGACACTAATGCAGCATGTTTTAACAATATACAAATTGCCTTAAATTGACGAAGACAGATTTAATTTTGTACCATGGGTACGGGGCAGTCTTATACGAGCGGTTTAGTAATGCAGAGATGCCAACTGCATGTAAATAAATACGATTTTAATGAATCTTTCTGAAAACGAACGAGCGGCCAAAGCATTTTATATTAATCTAAATTTGCCTCGAAAATAACAAAAACACTCACGAAGTTTTTGTCAATGTCGTTATACTGTATAGTTCTTATATAAGACTCGATATATACCTAACCTTAAAATGTATTTTTTTTTGAGTTTTCCTTAAATGGGATATTAGTCGTTTAGTAACAATGTTTCTGATACCGTGATAAGCATTGGGATTTTAATACATTATGAATACTAAATATTAGGTAATTCATTTAAACACAAGTTTAAGAAGGCGGTATCGAATATGTGTTCAGAATAATTGATATTCTAATTAATAGTAGTACTGTAGATTCTCTTCAAGTTGCAAAAAAAAAATTTGCGTGCTTTTTTTTTCTAATTTGCCGCCTGGATATATACTGGGTCCGTCTAAATTCGCCCGACAAAATTTTTGTGGCGATGGAGGGTGACAAAATGGAACAACTTTCTTAGTATTTTTTTGTTCTGGAAACGCCTTATTGGAAAGTTAAATAGTTTTAAAATATTTCATGTCGACTGACATGTTAGTCAACTTTTTATACATCTATAGATTATGTTTTTTGTTAGCTATACAGGCTGTCCTAGAAATAAAAAGACAACGTATCTAAATCCAAAATATTTTCCCAAAATTCCCTTTCATAAGCGAAAAATATAACAAATATATTTAAAAAAAAACATACGATATAGCGTATTTGTGTATGAGGTAATTATTATGTATACACATTCAGAATATTTTGAATTTATAGGCGTCGCGTAATACAATTTTCGGGTGTTTTTAATTTCGGGGTTCGCGTCGTAATTGTGTCACAATATTTTGGATTTATATTCTACATAATTACATCTTTTCATTTATCTTATGTTGTCTCTTTTTATCAGCGACAGCCTGTATAAATTTGTCAAGTTAGCAACGACATAAATGTGTCAAATTTGTTTATATTGTCATTATGCTATTTATTGTGATTAATAAAAATGGAAAATTACACATTTTCTGAGTATGCAGATACGCATGTATGGTGATGTGGAGGTTCTGGTAGAACAGTGCAGCGTCGCGATGCAGTGTAGTACCCAAATGGAAGATTACCGCATAACACGACATTTAGTGCTATTGATCAGTGTCTTGTCCTTGTACACACTGCAGCCGTAACGTGCAGCGCAACTTGTAAGGCAACAAATAATGCAACGAGTGTGGACAAGCGTTGCATGTAAGAGATATTGCGCGCTGCTGATCCGTCGGTTGTCGGTTTTTCGTGCGAACACAACGGATTCTCGGTTGCAGTTTGGACGAACATATGAATAATTGGTGAGTGTGTACTTATTGCGCGCACGTGCACATCGAGTTTGTATAAATCTGTCTAGTTATACGTTATTAAAAATGTCAATATCACTAAAAAATTCATTATCAGAATCATGGGATGAAGAATAATCCATATTGCCCATGTAGTTATATAAAGCAGAAGGAACTTTTATGGAATCTCTCATATATAAAATATAAAAAAAGTAACCTAAAAGCGAATGCGTGGAATGATATCAGCCAACGCATGTGTACGACGGAAGATGTTTTTAAAAATAAAATAATTAGTCGATTATCACCTTTTAGCTGCGAAAAAGCCAAAATAGATTGGTTTTCCACCATATTTGTGGATTCCTGTCAGTGATTAATTCATGTATTAACACATATAAGCTCCGCACGCTACGGCTAGATGAAAATAATAGTAATAATTATAACTAAAGGAACACTCCATATTGCTACAGTGCTCGCGGACCACTAGGAGAAGAACTAGAGCGCGTTGAAAGTAGGTTGCGCGTTCTCAACGTTGCGCTGTTTATTTTTAGCCGTCGACGTTGCGTTACATGTTGCATTACAGATTGCACTGCACGTTGCGGCTTCAATGTGTACAAGGATTTGGAGAAATTGGTTCTTATATAAACCTCCTATTTGGAAGTAACATCTCCACTAATACTAATCTTTGTGCAGGTTAGGAAACCAAATGCAGGTCGCTTACGTACTGTACGAACTGCCGATTTTTACGAGCATGTTTTGGACGTGATCGAAGAAGATCCGTCAAAAAGTTCCACGGCTTCAGCTGCAATTATGGGTTGTAGTAGCTTAATAAAAGTACATGAATTAAAGCCAAGGCATTTTGTTCCGAGGGTTATGTTTTCATAATGATATTTCTAACGTGCTGCAAATAAAGAGAATTTTCGAAGTGGTGTTATTTAGGGATGAATGCTTTTTCCATCGCGAAGGCTCTCTCAACAGTAAGAGTTTACATATTTGGGCGGACGAAAATCCCCACGTAAATCCCACATCATCAAAATCAATTTTCTCTTAGTGTTTGGGCTGGAATTATAGGCGATTATTTGATTGGACCACATTTCTTGCTATGCCGTTTAACTTCTGAAAATGGTTTGGCAAGATGGACCGTATGGTGTCAAACAAAGAATATAACTTCAGCATGACGGAGCGCCTCCACATTTTGAACATGAGGTTCTAGGGTATTTAAATGATACTTATACATGAATGAAATGAATATCTAAAATTTTGAAAAGATTTTCTAGTTCCTTTAACAGTTCTCTTGAAGATATCCCAATTTTTTTGGTTATTTTTATTCAGTTAATATAAAATTTTCTAATTTTTTTATTGCAATTATTCCATGTTAATTTTTAATATAAAATTTAAAGTACTATGGCAGTGACAATAAAAAAAAATCAACATAAGGATGCAGTACAATATTAAAGCAATTATGTGTCTGTTGTTATCCTTAATATAGATTAATAACACCATTCTTATAGAATGTAATTCCAATAAGAACTGAACTGTATCTAGAATATGTGATTGCTAACAAAAAAAGATAATCTATAACTGTATAAAAAGTTGCCTAACATGTCAGTCGACATAAAGTATTTTCAAACCATTTAACTTTCCAATAAGGCGTTTCCAGAACAAAGGGATACTAAAAGAGTTCTTCTATTTATTGCTCTCTATTTCCACAAAAAAATTGTCGGTTGAATTTAGACGGACCCTGTATAATATGAATACTCTAAATTCAAATCTATTGTTCAGGTTTCCTCTATCGGGTTAGGTTTTGATACAAAATCCAACTAAAATGTAATTGATATACTTATGTTTTCAATGAAATATTTGAAATATATTAAACACATAAAGCTAACCCAAAACTGTTTCTGTAGTTTTAATTAACTGATATATTAATGAATATATTCAAAAAATATAAAAAAAGATTGGTTACAGAGGAGCAATTTAGTTCCTAGAGAGAAAAATGTGAAGTATTAACTATTGGCTTCTCCTTCAAATATCCTTCTTCCACCACTCCATCTCAAATTAAGCTTGAAGAAACAATTTATAAAATATAATCTCTATTTATAAAGTATATAACGCATAATCAGCTGTTTAGTATTATAGTTTTTAGTTCGCATTGTTTGAATTAGCCCGCAGCCGTAAACTAGACTCCTGTCCGATTCTGTTGTACGGACGAAATATCACAATTCTAGTAATTAGTGACTATAAATACAAAAATATACAATTATTCCAAAACAAAATTTAACACTTTGAATGTAAATGTATTCTTATTTTGCAAGTTGATATTGAAAAAGGAAAAAATCATCAATTCACCTATAAATTTTTAATGATACTGCCGCACCTACGCAAACAGACGCCACATAATAAAAATAATAATATTAATCACAATAACATATTCAGTTTTCAAGTTTATGTCAAACTTTATACACAAAGTAATGTATATGCGTCCATTGTTTGTTGTTCATCAATGCAAATACAACTTTTACCGGAATATATTGGTAAAAAAATGAGAAATTATAGCGTCATTGTACTGAGTGAAAATCATTGAATGCAAGAAAATAACAATAAACTTTTTGGAAATCGCGTCTGTATAGAAAGTCGTATTGGGAATGTTTGAGTTTGTTTTTTTATTTTGCTTTATTAAGACAATATGTAATAAACACTACGGATCATTCTCGACAATTGAATACTTTTGTTTGTAATTTTTCTTTGTATTTGTCTGCTGTAGTTTCGAGAAAAATGATGACGTAATTGATTAATATAAATAAACGAAACGTAACGCGAAAAATTGGCGCTTCTTTACTTATGCAAAATAAAGTACTGTAGACTTTTATGAGTTTTATGACCAATGTTACTAATAACCCTTCTTCCGGGTTTCACAGTTTGTAAATATCTATTGGCTTCGTCAAGATCTGCTATCGGACTGAGTTCTTTTGTTATCGTTTATGTTTACATATTGCTGTGATACTTTCTAACCGAGATAAACTGAATAATTAAATAAAGTTGAAAACAATAATAAAAAATTTAAAACGAGAAAATTTTGAATACCGTACTATATTGGTTAATAATAAATTAAAAGGCAAGCGGTCTGTCAATTAAAATTTTATTTATTTTTCATCTCTATATTTCACAACGAGTTTGTTGCTTCTTCGGGAAATAAGAATGTAGAGTCAATTAGTCGGCGATTTAAGGTCTGTTTTACTTTAATATGTATATATTTAAAATAATCTTACATGTTTCAGCAAATAATGCATTTTTCAAAGAATTTTAAATTATAAATGACAGTATATTAATGTCATATTTATATATATCTAATCTCATCCATATTACTTGTGAAAATATTCTTATTTTTGCGTATATGTTTCAACCCCTGTTGCAGTATATTTGTCTTTACAAAATCCATACTGATAGTGGAATTATTTTAATCTAAAATGTTTTTTTTTATGATAATTACCTCAAATATTTGTGAAAACACCGGCAGTACAGATATTGACCTGTAGTTTTCCAGATCGGTGATATCTCCATTTTTAATAACTGGCGACGCCTTGGCAGTTTTGAGCTTATTACAAAAGTCTTCTTCAACAAGACAGCTATTTAAGATTGTAAGAAGTGGATCAGTAGCACTATTGCTTTTAGAAATTTGGTAGAAAACTCATAGGAATCTTGTGTAGCTTTACATTTTAATCCGTCAAAAGTTTTTTTTATTTCTTTGCATGTTACTGGGCTAAAATAATTCTGAAAGGCTTGGATTTAATTTACTCGAATTTAATAATAATTGATATGAATCTGCTAATGGTAGACTGAACACATGCCTTCCCTAATTTATAAAGTACAGCTTCATTTTATCAGGCACCGTTAAGATTTCTGGCGCTGGGTTTTCACCTCTTTTATTTATGAATACTAGACCGGACTCGGCCAAAATTGTTCTCGTAATGAGTACAGAACCGGCCCTGTATGAGTATCGTCATAAAACATGTTCTCATGATCATTTCATGTAGGGTTCTCGCTCTCTTCTCGTAGGTCCTCCAGATATTGTTAATAATCGTCGTTTTCGTAAAATTTTTGTTACCACTAACTGTGTGCGTTATTATTGGAGAGATATTTTCTTTATTTCTACCTAGTATGAGAGTAGATCAAATATAAATGGGAATCTTTTTCTAACACGGAGAAATGTTATAGCACAGTATTATAAGATTATGTTCCTTTAAAGCTCCGCAATATGAAGTGTGACCAAGTTAAATTAAACATTAGTAACGGCAATATGCAATAATATGTCAATAACAGAATAAAAATTGTTCATAGACTATACCATGCACTAAAAAGGGCAAGGCCGGTTTGTATCGATAGTTAATCCTTTAATTATGGTCAAGGAGGGGTCCGATAATAGCCGTATTACACCGGCAGTTACTTAATCCGATCTACAATTACGTTCCTAGATATCTATCTACTTAGTATTTAATGTAATTTTCACCTTCATTCATTAAACTTCGAACTAAATACATTTGCATATATAATAATGGCAACGGATTTTGCCAGTGTCTCACTAGTAACTTAAATTTACTTGTTAGCAAACATTAAATTGAAAATATCTAAGAGCAAGAAACGTTAATACTTAACAATTTACAATCAAAACAATAGTCGTCATTACGGAAGTTGATTTTAACGAGCGTGCAATGCAATTAATTTTGTTTAATTCTCAAAAATTTTCTAAATGTGAAAGTACTAACAAAGATGTAAAGTGGCGTTGTACGTTGAGAATAATCGCTGTTAAGTTATATGTAGATGAAGAAAACAAGACTCTATTTCAAGAGTTAGGTAATCACAACCATGTTGTAAATTGTTGTTGTAAGTAGGTTTTGGCTATTGATTCCTCTTTTTCCTCTTGTGGTGTGTCTCGTTTGGGTTTTAATGCTTTGTTGATTGCCCGTTTGCTAAAGCCATTCTGCTGGAGTGCATCGTGTTGTTTATTCATTTCTTGAATGGTGTTATCTTCATCTGCTAATCTCTGTGATCTTGTTACTAGGCTCTTCACTACTGCTTGCAACTGAGCTGGGTGATGGTGAGACTGTGCGTTGAGGTACCGATCTGTATGTGTGGATTTCCGGTACACTGTATGGCTTAATTCTCCATTTTCTTTCTTCTTAACCAAAACGTTGAGGAATGGTAGTTGGTTGTTTGATTCTACTTCCATTGTGAATTTTATTTTTGGATGGATACTATTCAGATGTTGCAAGAAGCTCTTAAGGTTTCTCCATGTGTCCAAATCACGAACGTGTCCTCAACATATCGTAGCCAAAGTTTGGGTTTATGGGTGGCCGTCCTCAGTGCTGCTTTCTCCAAGTCTTCCATGAAGAGGTTCGCTATTACTGATGACAGTGGAGAGCCCATCGGTGCGCCTTCTATTTGTTTGTAAACGTTTGTAAACGTATAGCAAACGCCAATTAAGTTGGCGCGAGGAGGGGTAAGTTCGCGCAGGATTAGAAGTAGTAGGGAGATTTGTATTTGGTTTTACATCAAATGTCAGATAATTCTAACCTCTGAGCGTGTATCACTTTATGATCCCCTAGCAAAGACATTATGTTCCGTCAAACGTCAATGACAAATGCATTCTGACAATTACTTGAGTAGTGGGGGCGGACGTTTTTAAAAACGGCTTCTGCGCAACCACTCCTCGCGCCAACTTAATTGGCGCTTGCTATACGTATATATATATATATATATATATAGAAGGAATTTCGTATTTTCTTGGCTAATAATACCAGATTGGTTATAATACCAGATAATTTAGTTATAGAATTTTGGAATTAAAACTAATTTCTTACGTCTAAGGAGGAATATTCTGCTGTTCTTTAATTTGACTTTAATTTGATTAGCAACTATTCAAAAATATTCTAAAAGAAGAAGCTGATGACAGCAGAGCTATGAGCGGCACAATAACAGCTATTTCAAAAACAAACCACAAGATGCCGCACCCTTTATAATGTTTTCTTATTGTATACCAAAATACATTTTAATTGACTACTTCTTATTTGTAAAAAGATATGCAATATTATTTTGGAAAATAATCGAGTAATGTGTGTATATAATGCATTTTTATTGTGTCAAAACATATATTTTTATATGAATTACTCGCTTTTATTTATTGTGTATAGAAAGTATTTAGCAACTAAGTAAACATCGGTGCATCCGTCCACACCGACTAAGAACAATATTTCTATTTAAAAGAGAAGTAACCGAAGATAAAATTGACACACCAACCTTTATTCCATTACTGATTTATGAAAACGAGTCTTAGATGTTCACAAACAAATTAAAGACTAAAATAAAATCATCTCAGAAGAAAAATAGAAGAGGTTGTAATATTTGATGAAATAAAGAACGAAAATATTATGGGAAAGCTTGAAGGAAACGCAATAATCCAAAAAATTCAAATAATTGGTCTGGTTTGGTCATCTGATTAGAATGATGACCCATCTTACCATCCATATTTTCTCTATTACGCTAAGGAAATAAGAATGGCAGGACAGATTGGAAAGGAAATAAACGAGGAAGGCCAAGAAGAATTTTGAAATAAGGGACTGTAAACTCATAGAAATGATAGAAATTAGATGATGTAAAGCTAAAATAATGACATGGCAACGAGAAAAGTAGGAGAAGTTCTGTAAAGTAAAGACACTGCGATGCCTAACGGCATAAGAGGGCCACATAAGTAAATATGTATGAGTTAAATTAATTAACATTTTAAGATATTTTTGATTTAATATCAGAGAACTTAACGTTACTTTTTTACATGTCCTTATTTAGTGCAAAATGTTACATTTTAAGGAACGAAATAGAACATGAAAACGTTAATCATGATCAAGAACCACTGATGACAACGTTCTTGAATTTATCTAATCTACAGCTGACAATAATTGATATCAGTTATTAATTATAATAATTTACACTAATAAAAAAATCTTACTAAGATGGATTTGATTTGTTTGTAGTTGAATATTCGTTTAGAGATCATCAAAAGCCTCTTAATTTCTTTACGAGTTTAAGCTTAAATATGAATTGTCACCAGTGACAAAACTGAATTAAATTGAATGCATTACTGTACCTCGAAGTCATAATAGAATGTGGAGTAAAGAGCGAAGGAAAGTATGGAGTATTGGATGTGTTAAACCTGAAACGCGCTCGTCATCTGCCAATGTTTTCGTTACCATTTTTTATGATTTTAGAGATGTCGATTTATATTTTTAGTCTTCATAAAACAAAAATAATGAAAGCGACACGCCACTATTAAATCTACGAAAGCGCTGTTTATTAGAGTAAAAGTTGAAACTAGTCGATGCTAAGCGTTATTCTAATTTATGACGACGTTAAATCTAAGATGACAACATGATAAATTTGTTAGATATAACTTAAACATTTCGCACGCTGCCGAAACTAAATTTGATACGATTATCATTTGTCTAAACTACTGAAAGAGACAAAACAATCGTGGTCGAGTTATTCTACTGTCTTATTTGTTTCTTTGTTATGCCTACAACCAATATATTTATTACCAAGACGGAATTGTTAAATTCTCTATTTATTGGTAAAAATGTATTTCTATGATTTATTATTTATTATTACATGGGGAACACTGAAAATATCTAGAATGGTCATGATTCTAAAAAAAAAAAATTGTTTTTATTTGACAGCTACTTTTCAATGTTTTGCGAGTTGATTGGAGAGTAGTTTGTTCGATTTGCTTTTAAAGATTTTGTGTTCATCAAAAATGATTTTAATTTTTATGATTTTGAATCCTCATCAACGCCTAATAATGTGAAGACCGGTTTAAAAATGCATTTGGCGAAGAAACCCCGTCTAATGTAACATTTTATAATTGGTACAATGAATTCAAAACAGATCGGTTTTTTGTTGGTGATGAATTTCGTGAAGAGCGCTCAAGAACTGTTGTTACTGATGAGAATATTTCGGCTGTCCGAGCAATGCTTAAGGGAGACCGACGGCCATCATATGAATTTATTCGAGCGACATTGGGCATTGGTGTGAGTCAAATCCAAAACATTTTACATTTACAGCTTTGTCGATGGATTCCATTCGCCGCATTAAGCAAAACTAACAACTGACTATCTGGATGCGTTAAACGTTAGCACCATAGACCTTCCACCATACAGCCCTGACCAAAAATGTCCAAGTTTTCAAAAACTGAAGATGGAATTCGACATCAAACTTAATGAGACCAGGAGAATAATTAGTGGTTGTTTAAAAAGTATATCTCTATCTTGGCTCCTTGTTCTAATCCATATTACACCTTACACCATCCGGATACAGCAAAGTTTGGTTTGAGAATATAATAAAATAACATCGAATCCCTATCTCCCAGTACACAGTGACCTGTCTGATGGTGGCCTGTCGAGGCTGAAGTTTAAATCTCCTTAATTATTACTGGAAGAAAATTTGAACACATATGATAGATGATGGGAGTATTGGGAAATCTTGAAATCAGCTAAAGTGGCCCACATCACCGATCCTACCGTACCCTTACCAGGAATGGAACTGACCCGTCACAAACGGAAGACACCCTATAAAATAAGAACATCTCATGATATCTGTAGTGACTCATTCTATAAATGGGACTGACACTGAGACACCGACTTGCGAATGCGGAGAACTCCGCCAAACTAATGACCATATTCATCACCATAGTGAGTGCCACCTTATAGCGTATAGAGGTAAGATGAGTGACTACTTTGAAGCCACTGACTCAGTGTTGAATTGGTTCAATGGTTTCCTTGATTTTAAAATTTGACTCTGTTCTGTCTAGATATATATTTTCAATCCATGTAAGCCATATGCTAAATAAATCGAATGCAAAAATGTATTGATGTTAAAGAGGAATATTTTGAAAAACAATAAAATTATTTCTTTTTTTTTTAATTAACGGCAATCACACCTTGACACGCCTTTTAACTAAAGACATCGTCTAGTTAATGGTGCTTATAAAATTCGCCATTAAAGCAGACGCGTTTCATAAAAGAAACCATATGCGCCTATAATAAAAGTCTACATTTACAGTTAGTTCCTTTTGATATTATTTAGTATTTTTTGCCATTCTACATGCCAGTTTTACTGCTTTTGTATTGTTATTTGGCTGTGGTTATTTAAAATTTATAATTATTTAAAACGTGCGACAAATTAAAGAAATTTAGAAGCACTAATTTCAGCAAAGAAGAAGAATTATTAATTGCAGAGGAAGTATATAAAGAAAAAATATAACAGAATGTAAAATTTCTAATAAAATCTCGAATTCAAAAACGGCAAGCTGTTAATTATATACCTTGTTAAACACCTTTTTGTTTCTAGGAACACGCTTCTGAAAGGGTTTCAAAGAATTCACTTTCGTCCAGATATAAGTGCCCGATTTGAAATTGAAGATATTGAAAAATTAATAAAAGTATGCCTTGACTGCTGATAAGTAAAGCTAAAAGTGAAGTTAGGAATAAAGAGTAATACGTAATTTGTAAACATATTAAAGTTTTCTGCTTTATTTATAAAATAAAAGTGTATGTTTAAAAATATTTTTTTTAACGGAAAATTTCAAACTGGTTTGTCTCAAATATGGACAATTCAATCAATGTTTTGGCCGAAATTTCGCAAAAAGAACCTACTTTAGCTTCAAACTTACGGCAAGCTCTTTACCATTCATTCTTAGAACTCAGTAACAATGGCAAGCTAAAGCGTGACTCCATCAAAATTACTGCCAGTAAATTCAGAGTATCGGAGACGATATGGCATCGAGGAAGCAGTCATTAAACGATGGATTAGTAATAGCTGATGCATTATCTCGTAAAAAGGGACGTGCTGGTTGAAAACCAAGGATTCTTGATATAGAAGCAATTCCACTTAATAATCGGCGTACTTTCGTTCTCTTGCATATTCTATTGGCATTAGTAAAAGTATAGTTGATAATCGATTAAAATCAGGGCAAATAAGGCGACATTCAAAAGCTATAAAGCCATATTTGCCGAATGTCTGCTTATCAATGCTTTAGCTAGAAAGTAGCTGATGGAACACCTCGTTTTAAGGACTGATCAAATCCATGTAGACGAAAAGTGATTTTACATCATGAAAACATCCATCAATATATGTTACCTGGTAGAGGGTAAACAGAAACCGCACAGAACCTGTAAAACTAAACGCTTCCTTGCGAAAGTAATGTTTCTAACCGCTGTTAGTCGTCCTCGCTACAATCAATCTTAGAATAAGAATTTTGATGATAAACTTGGCATTTGGCCTTTCGTATTTGAAGAACCTGCCAAGAGAAGTAGCAAAAAATTGCGCTGCTAGTACAATGAAAACTAAAGTTATTTCGAATGTGACTAGAGAGGAATACAGAAAAATGATAATCGAAAAATTGCTACATCGAATCGTTTTTCAACCATCTGGATTCAACAAGATAATGCCAAGCCGCACATCGATCCTGAGGATATGGGTTTTAAGTAAGCTTGCCAAAGAAGCAACTTAAATAATAAAATGTTCTGTCAGCCATCAAATAGTCCTGATATGAATGTTCTCGACCTGGGATTTTTCAATGCCAATTCGTTCCAGCACAAAACCGCTTCCAAAACAGTCGACGAATTAATCATTGCCATTATAAATACTTACGCTGAATTAGATAGTGATACTCTGAATAAAACCCTCTTGACTCACCAGCAGTGTATGATAGAAACTATGAGAATTGATGGTTGTAATAACTATCGATTGCCCCATATGGGAAAGGATCGCTTATTGCTGCCTTTTGTTATTAATTGTGACATGGATCTTGTGACAAAAGTCCAAAATATAGTCGATTTAGTTTAATTTCCGGTTTAACAAGCTTAACTACCTTTAGTTTAATGAAATTTGTACTTTAACTTATAAGGAATAAATTTGTTTTGAGTAACTGGACACTTATTTATGGACGAAAGCAAATCTAAAATTGGACACTTATTTATGGACGGAGGGAGTATTTATTAAAACAGTCTTTTCTTTTTCTATATACTTTCCTACTTCTTACTACCATTTCTAATTCACCCTCCAGATGGACTCGATCTTGTATTCATAATATTTATTTTGCGCAAATAAGAAATTTGTAACTTGTCACTTATACAAACAAACCATGTAACCATAGACATGTATCTCTGTATTTCATTGAATTGAATATAGGTTATGTTTAAAGCTGACTTCTGAGTTAAAGCGGCAAAAATGCGACTTTAGAGTTAATGTTGATTTTTACTTCAAACAGTGATTATGAACGATCACGACACTTAAAGTTTACTTTTAAATTTAACGGAACTTTAAATTCATTATGAAACTGGCCCTGATCCTTGTTTGATGTTCTAAAAATTTTCAGTGCCCCCTCGTTTCAATTAATAAATTTTCGTTTATTTTTGATCGATCCCTGTATATACATAATTATATAAAATTTATTGTTATTCTAATTTATATCGTTTATATTTTTTGAGTGGTTTTATATATTTTTCATTTACACGTTTAGGTACAATAGGCAAGTTACGAATAAAATTATGCGAAAATTGGCAAACATACAGCTTACATGTCGCAACCCGGCGTTCTTATTTTAAATAATACTTAGATTTATTGAGATATTGTCTGGGAATTTCAGGCCGCGGAAATTTCTAATTTACACAGTCCTAATTTAAGAGTAACTTAATTCTGTTCAACTTTTCGCGTGAATATTTCATTAAAATAGCAATTATTTTTTCCAAGCACATGCACTAAAGACTCCATCCATTTATTTTCGCTCATCAATATCGAATTATAACGTAACACAAAACATCAATAGACGGACATATGCCGGTTGATATAATAAAAAAACCTTTTAATTCGGAAATAATTCGGAAACTTCGAGTAAACAAAATACTCACCGTTCAAAGGGTTGGTAGTTTCAATAGGGGGTGGACTCCCCTCATCCGATTTGTGTGCTGCAAACTGCATCATGTTTGTAGGAAAGATCCCCTGCAACAAATAGGAAAGTTTATTAGGTTTTGGAGGCGAATTAAGTTTTAAAATTGGAAAGGACCGATGTTGTTTGACAGGGCGGCGTGCAAATTCGGCGAGAGGTGACGTGTCTTTTTCCGAGGGAGAGCCTTCATTGATTTTATCTGTATGATGTTAGCGGTTTGGTTTGGAAAAATATTTTTAAATAATTTTAAATTTCTCGATTATAATTTTTAAGTATTTAGATTTTTTTTATAATAAAAAATAATAATAAAATTGTTCAATTCAATGATACATTTTCTAATTTTTCTATAAAGAATTGTTATATAACAAAAGAATTCGAAACATACTTGAGTGGGTAAAACCTCACCAATTTTGTATAAAACAAAAAATATTTTTAATAAATAAAATATTCAAAATATCCAGAACTGGGCAAAAAAATGAAGTACAATAGCTAAAAATATAAGCAAGTATGTATATATAATATATAACCATATATACATACATAATGAGAAAATGTGACAATCAATGCAAATTCATTCCCAGCATATTAAAATTCTGTGACGAATTCTGCTCCTTTAACAATGTGTTCATCCTAGTTGCAGGAATATGAAGTAATTGAGTTGATTCCAAACGTGGTACAAGAAAATAAACTTTGGACAGCAAGTCAGGTGGGTATACCTTATTAATAATGACTTTCCTCGTAAATAGAGCGCTAGTGGTTTTTCTTCTTTCTGAGAGTGAAACGACGCGATGTCTCTCAAGCTACTCATTAATTCCACGAACAGGATAGCGTCCATTATATTTAAAGGAAAGGTATTTCAAAAATTTACGCTGGATTCGTTCCAAGAGATCGATCTGAGCACCGTAGAAAGGATACTAGGCTATGGATGCATATTCGAGCTTAGAAATAGCGTAAGCAAAGAAAAGAGTTTTAATAGAGTCAATGCTATTGAAATATTTGCATGTGCGAATAATGAATCCAAGAGATCTGAAAGCAGTAGCTATTACACTAAAAACATGCTCCGAAAATGTAAATTTTTCGTCATATGTCACACCCAAGTCATTAATTGAAGACCGACGTGAAATCTCAACATTATTAATAGTGTAGCGCGACTCAATTCTAGTAACCTTCCTAGAATAAGATACCAGAAAACATTTATCCGTGTTAAATTTTAAATTATTGCCAGCCTTAAATTTTATCAGCATTTGTTCGCAACAAATTAACGTCTGCCGATGAGTTAATCCTATGGTAAATCTTAATATCATCCGCATAGACCAATACAGCACAGTTGATAGATTTGATAAGGTCGTCGATGAAGATATTAAATAAAAGTGGGCTAAGGTTTGGACTCTGCGTTACTCCGGAAGTAAAACAGATAAGCCGAGACCTAAATCTTATCTTCCCAATAAAATGAATTATGTTTATTTCAACGAGTTTAGGTTTCGAAACTCATTGAAATAAACATAATTCATTTTATTGGGAAGATAAGATTGAAATAATCTTAACAGCGATTTATTAATGCTAAAAGGGCTTAATTTTTTCAATAAAATACGCTGATCAATTAAATCAAATGCACGAGAAATGTCGTGTAAGTAAATAATGTCAAGCTGACCACCAGCATCAACAGCCTGAACTATTTCCTGAGATATTAGTGCTAAATTAGTTGTAGTATACCTTCACGACATGAACCCATGCTGTGCACCAGAAAGATGTGGCCTAGTGCCATAAGATATATTGTTTGTAAATCAACATTTTAAAAACTTTCTATAAAGTCGAGATAATGGCAACAGGTCTATAATTCCGAATCATCGCCAGTAGTCAACGTGCTTTTTAGCTCCTTAATAGTACCTATGTATAACCTCAGCCGGTGAAACAGATAGTAAACATAGAGACGGTAAATTATGATGCTGATAAAGACAAATTTCACAAGAAATATCACCCCTGCTACATACAAATGTCACCAAAAGACAAGATAGAAGATCATTCACCGCCGCTTATTGACTAAGGTTAACATTGCGAACCCCAAAACAACCATCGCTGTCCTCATGATATGTGGAAGAGTTGACCAGGGGTTTCCATCTTCAATAAAAGAATACAGTTTCTTGAAATTCTCATAATAAAGTCGTTTAATATTATTTATAATTTCCCTAGAATACTAAATGGGATATACTATTCTAGGTTTTTATACTGGCGGTGTGAATATATATACAGGGTGTTCTCTGAGGTAACCGACAAACTTACACAATGTGTTCTAGAGGTGATTCTGAACAAAAAAAGTTTATATACACTTTAGTAGCTTAATTTTTTTTGTTCTTTAGATATCAACAAAAGAAGAAAACTAATTTAATCATGCAATTACGTAATAAACTAATATTATAAGAATTGCTCGAAATGTTCGCGTCTTCTTTCTAAACATGTTGCTAGTCTTTGGACAATATTTTGTTTCCAGATAATATATGTAAACGCGATTTTTTAGACAACTCCAAAAGAAAAAGTCCAATGGCGAAAGGTCAGGAGAACGCGCAGGCCATAATACAGGGCCTCCTCTGCCTATCCACCGCCCAGGAAAATTTTGATTTAGAAAGTCAATAACTTGCCTACTAAAATGCGGCTCATGACACATATTTGTCATTTTGTAAAATGACTGGCAACATGTTTAAAAAGGAAAGGCGAACATTTCGAGCAACTGTTATAATATTAGTTTATTAGTTTGTTATGTAATTTCATTACTGAAACAGTTTTCTTCTTTTGTTAAAATCTAAAGAACAAAAAGGGAATTAAGCTAAAGTGCATATGAACTTTTTTGTTTAGAATCACCTCCAGAACGAATTGTGTAAATTTGTCGGTTACCTCAGAGAACAGTCTTTATATAATGTGATGACTCATCCAACAATACGTCACGTATAATACCTCTCGCGCGTTCTCGGCCGATCTAGAAACAGAAAGACCCAGATTAAGAAAAATCGAGACGGTCGGCGGCCCATATATATATATATATATATATATATATATATATAATGTCTTCGTGACCTTGGTATGATAAGGTAAACTTAATAAGTCGGCGATTAAAGGTCTGGTTTACTTTAGAGTATATATATTTAAAACAACCCTACATGTTTCGGCAATACGCCTTTGTCAAGAGAATACAAAATATAATTTATATTTTGTATTCTCTTGACAAAGGCGTATTGCCGAAACATGTAGGGTTGTTTTAAATATATATACTCTAAAGTAAACCAGACCTTTAATCGCCGACTTATTAAGTTTACCTTATACATATATATATATATATATATATATATATATATATATATATATATATATATATATGTGTATATAAGCCGTCGAAGAAGGGATTTGGATACCATTCCATACCGAATCATCGCGGATTAAAGTTACATAAATATAAATACATAAACGTGCTTATTGTTAGTAGTTAGTTTTTATATTGTTATGCGTTTTATTTATAGTGTGTGTCTAAAGTTATCGATAGTTTTATTTAAGAAGCCGAAAAGACAAACTTTACAATAATATACTGTATTATGTTGTCTTCGTATAACTTCGGCATTTGATAATTTTTTAATTATACTTGTATTATTTGCAATATTTGCCATTTTATTACATTAAGGGTACTATAAACAATAAAGTTCTACAGATTTTATTTATTGAACAAATCATTTTATTTAATCCATAGATTTGGGTATTAAAAACGCTGAAAAAATGAGTAAGGAAATAAATCTATGGAGCAAGTTTCTCCCTAGTAAATCATGATATTAATATTTATTCTTCGATTAAATAAATATCAACATGCGTAGGTGCAACATGAATATAACCCTACGTTGCAAGTATATATGATTTGTAATATTTAAATTTAGTTTACTCATCTATTACATTTATTCAACGAATTACCATTACGAGATTGATTCAATAATAATACACCTCTAAACATTTGAACACCAAAACGCTTATCAAACGGTAGTTGATTTAAAGACGGGTAAAGAGGATCGCACAACAGTTAGGGAATTTCGTATTGTCAAAGTGGCGAGCGAATGTACTTCACAAACGTTAGAGAATACCCGTCCAGGTTAGTGGTAAGAGTGGTAGGAATGAATACATGTTTTAGATAAATATTGACTTCCGTCACATTTAATTGTTCAGAAGTAATGATGTGATAATATTGTGCAGCGTATCTTATTATTTCTTGATGAAGCAGTAGTATGTTAATCAAAGTGTATGCATTTAAATATGGAATAATTAGCATATTTAATATTCCAGAGTTCAGTTAAGGACATGGTATTGTCTTAATATAGTGAATATAAAAAAAAATTATAAAATTATAGAAATATAAGTGTTATGATGAATTCTAGTAATAATATAAGGAAGAAAGTAGAACAAGTAAACAAAATTTAGATATTTAGATATTCGGATGGCAAGAAGTGTTATAAATAGTTATATCTGTATTTGGTGCAACGGAGTGTTGCCATCCGATGGAACACAAATTAGCGGTTTATCACAGTCTTATACATAGATTAATCAACAGATTTCGAAAAAGAGTTAAATTTAATTAAATAAGTAGCAATCAACAATGGATATAAAAGTAATTTAATAGATAACATTTTAAATAAAAAACTCCTTACAAAAGCTATATCACAAGTTTACCCAATATTAAATAATAACACCCAAAATCTTAAAATGATCACGTTTATAGGCTCTTCAAGCACAAAAAATTTGTAAATATTTAAGAAAGTTAGACATTAATACAGCTTATAGAACTAATAACAATTTATCCAAATTTATAAAAACAAAATAAAGATTTAACAAATTGTAACAATAAAAAGTTAGGAGTCTATGAGTTAACTAACGGTAGTTGCCCCATGACATATATCGGACAGACAGGCAGATCGTTGAAATACCCATCAAAGAACATTTTTCTTCATTTAGAAATAATAAAAGTGACTCTTCATATGCGTCTCATATTAATTTAACAAGCCACAATTTTAACAAGGAATTTAAAACACTACACGCAGAAAATAAGGGCAAAAAACTTAATTTATTAGAGTCACTTGAAATTAATAAATTAAAGAAAACTGACAAGATCCTCAATGATCAATTAGAAATTAATAATTCACCCTTGCTCAATTTATTTGATATTCAGACAGTCATATATTTTATTTTTCCATGGCGCTTCTTTACCTCCCTTTAACATAATGTAGACCCTCACTAGTTTTATCACTTCAAGAACAGTATTGTACAAACCGTAGTGAAAGCTTTGTGCATAGGCAGTTAAGTAATAAAAAGTATCTATTCCTTCAACCATTCAAAACAAAACATGTGTTTGTTACGGTACATTTGTGTAAAAGTATATCCATAAGTTAGTTATATGTCTGACGAAGCGGAACGATCGTTACTGTGTGAAGTAAAAAGTAGTGAAATTAATTAAAATGTGTTTTATTTTATCCCGATAATAGTAATAAATTGGTTCCAATAGACTCTGGTCTCCATTAAAAATATTAGAAAGAAAAATATCCTAATTGGAAAAGATCGAAAACACTAAATAACTTGAAAAAAGATTTTAAAAAGTGTGAATTAAATATACATAAACATCAAAGAATATAGAGCACAGTTCATGGTAGTTACTACAATAGAACAATCACACGATATAAAATTAAACAAGAGAAAATTATAACTAGGCGAGTTCAGGTACTTAGGAACTATAATATTGGGAACAGGGAAGAACTGCAGTAGGAAAACTCTTCAATAGGGTAAAGAGCGCGTCCCTCAGGAAAAAACACTATCATAGAAAGAAAACAAATACGTAAAAAGGAGCCACATCTACAAAAACCTATGCATTAAAGTAGCGGTCCATAATAGAAAAACATAAAAAAAAGAGTTAAAGCAACTGACAAGAGGTAACTGAGGAAATGTATTAGATTGGAGATGAAAATTTTAGGAACAGGCTAAATAATAGAAGAAAATTAGTTGAGGTAGTGTCCGCACGTTGTAAAAATATCGACCGGATCACGTAATTATTTTTTGATATTTCGCGCTAATTTCTCACTTGTCGTTAGTCAGCCGCTTTATATTGTTTATATTTGTTTTGCTATTCTTTTCTATTTTCGTTTTTGCTTTCTTTTATAATATAAAAGTTTTTTCAAAGCTGCACCGTATTGTTAATATATTAAAAGGTAATATAATGAGTTATAGGAATTTTATGTATTAATAAATTGTACAAATTAATATTTTTGGAGGTTATAATGTTGGAACCGTCAACACCCGCTCTTTCTACCGAAGCCTCTGGTGCGACTAAGAAAAAAATATTTCTCTCAAGATACTCTAGAAATAATCTGGAATGTTTACAATTATTTATAAAAACAGTCTACACCAGGTGTATTATACATTTCAACCTAATTATTACATTTACTTTTTATAATACTGTCATGTAACATTCTCGTAAAAGTTGTCGAAACAACTGGAGTTTGAATTAGTACAGTAGTACGAATTGTTGGTGAATCTCGATCAATTGAAACAAGAGAAAAATATGCATTTCTGACTCCATACACAACAATTAAAAGAGCTCCAAAATCCACAGTGGATGAATTTGCAGAGCAAGTAATTCGACATACAATATATAATTTTCATAATGTGAAAAAGTAACTTCATTTAGAATATTGTTACAAAAGTTAGGTATGTGTATTTAAATGAAATGTAAATACTTTTAGCAATAATGAATAATAAATGATTAGTTTATATCGTTAGCTTTAACAAAGTGTTGTCCATTACGTGTATGTATTTCACATTTTAAATTTAAATAGCTGTGCTTTTTATATATGTATTATGAATGGATTTATTAATGCTTTAAAATAAAAAAAAAATTACTTATATATGTATTATTTTCCTGCACAATTGTTTAGAAATAGTATATTGTTTACTGAGTAAGAAAAGCCTAACATTCCTGGACGACTGTGAAGATTGCTAAGTCGAGACTTAGCAACACAGAGTCCAGGAATGTGGATTTTCCTACGAGGTAAACATACTATTTTTCCGCAAATCGTTTAAAATTCGACAGATATTAATTAATTTTGAAAAAATCGCGAATAATTTTATTCACAAATAAATGGTGTTTTGAAATTCGTAATATAATTGGTTGCGTTACTACGGAAACGAATTAATGTTGAATTGTCAAACTTGACGCATATAAATTTAACTGTTGGTGTTTTCGATAGCAAAACAGTGTAAAATGATAAGTGATGATGAATTTTCCATATCTGGGACTCCTCCAGAGCTGGTTGAGGCAGTGAATACTGCTTCATTAGAATTATTGCCAAAGAAATCAAGAGAAAAGTACGAATATGTATATAAACGTTTTATGGACTATCGCAATTATGTGGAACAATAACAACTGTAACGAAATATCATTTCCTTACAGTAAGGAAATGAATATTTCCTAACAGTTAGGAAATGTTGACTTTTTCTTTAAGAAATTTTGTCAGGAATGTCAAAATTTCCTAACGATTTGCGGAAAATATATATTTAAAATATTTTTTACACGAAGAAACTTCAAATTATAAAGAATAATTATTTGGATATTTTCTTTTGGTCACATGTAATATGCGAATAGAATTTGTTTAATTCATGACAAATAATCAATTCTTCGTAATCAATAAAAATGCATACATACAAGCTGCAAGTACATAAGTTTATACATGTATTATACTTATAAAACATATTTGCTTGTTGCAGAAGCAATTTTTTAATTAAGAACCATAATTTAGAAGCATAAAATACATACATTATTTTATGTATAGGTAAGATTATTTTAATTAAGAATATATTTAAATTAATCAGTTATGGACGTATCCTACACCGATATTTTTTGGACTGCTTGTAGCATAGGACGCTTATGTTTTTGAGCAAGTTGGTGTTGGTGGAGAAAACGTGTGAACTCTAGTTTGATCATGTTAAATGAGAAAATAATAGGAAGAATTTCCGAAATATGAACACAAAAGAAAAACCGTAAACATAGAAAAAGGAAGATGTGGAAAGCAGAAAATAAAACTATAAGAAACAATCCGGTTGAGGTAAAACTAAGTGACATGGAGAAATACTTGGTGATGAAGATTCAAAAACAACTATCAATTCTCTTCTCACGTGCTGTAGATAAAAATAAGAAATAAGTAATGGACGAAATGGTGGAAGGAAATCTGGAGACGAGATCAAAGTACAACCAGCCCTTAACTCTTCCGTTATCTTCCACATCAGTAATAATATATACAATCGTTATACAATAAAAACTGATTTTATTTAAAAAAGTTCAATTAATAATATTTTCGAAATGTCCACCTCCTTGTTGAATGCAGGCTTGTGCCCGCAAGCCAACAGAAGAAGTACTTATCCGAATTTCATACTTGTTTTGCCGGATTTGCTCGGCAGCCAGCTGAATACGATCCAACAACTCTTCTCTTGTGTTCGAAACTTGGGCGTAGACTAAATTTTTCATGTACACCCATAAATAAAAGTCAAGGGGATTAAGATCGGGTGTTCTGGGCGGCCATGCAACAGAACCACCTCGACCAATCCATCTTGGATAATTAACGTTAACCTAACTTCGGACAGCAATTCCGAAATGTGGTGGTGCCCCATCCATGTGAAACCACATGTCTTGTCGAACATTCAGTGGGACATCCTCTAAAAGACCTGGCAGTTCGTCAATAAGAAATTGAAGGTAATTGTCCGCATTTAACCTCCCAGGAGGAACGACAGGACCAATCAACAAGTCATCGATTAGGGCCTCCCAAATGTTAATAGAAAATTCATGTTGAAATTTAGATGGGCGTATAGCTTTGGGATTTTCTGAAGACCACCTGTACAGGTTTCTCAGATTTCTAACACCACTTCTCGTGAACGTAGATTCATCTGTCCAGAGGACTGTTCAGCAGAAATTAAAATGAAGCCGTGCCTGTCTTAATATCCAGGTAGAATAAACTAGACGATCATAGTGGTCTGCCTCAAGGAAACCGTATCCCCTGCGATAGTGATATTGATATAAGCTCTCACGTTTTAAAATTCGCCAAACTGTCGTTCGTGGCACTCCTAGTTGTCTAGTGATTCGCCGTACACTGAGAGTTGGATCCCTTGTAACAATAGCTACTGCTTCTTCCTCTAAGTCTGCTGGCAAATTTACTCCTCGGTCGAAAAGGTAATCACGCAGTCCGCATTCCCGAAATTGTCTGTGTACTTCTAGAAACGTTCTGTAATGAGGAATACGCCTATCGGGAAACCGATGTCAGTATTCAATAACTGCTTGACGTGCACTGCCGTTACAGTATCCATACACAAAATGCATGTTCGCATACTCTTGAGAAGAAAATCGGTAAAGCATTTTGAACAAAGAAAACGTGTCCACTCACTAATAAGCTGTTGTATGAACTGAAACGTAATGTAATCTTTTATTAAAAAATGCAACGTTAAAAGTCATCTGAACATTTGTTTATTGTATGATATTCATGGTTCAGCACTTACGAAATAAGTAAGAATTCTTTATCATAAATCAATTTCCAGTACTCTTTTTTGTAGATCTCCAAGAAATTACTGTATGCACTACGACACATGTTTATTTATTTTAGGATAACATTTTATTATGCGACATTAACAATCACAGGCCTGTTATTGAATCGTATAACTTTTTTTAAATAAAATCAGTTTGTATTGACTGTAGGATTACATTTTTTTTTCATGATCTGATAATCACATTCATAGATCTGTAAGTTTGAAACAAATAAAAATGGATATACAAGTTTTGCGTTTTTGTTAATTGAAATGAAGTCTACTTTACACTCCTAAAATTTGAACATAACGATACGGGACACTTGTATATATAACAGCAAAACGTAGTGATAATGCATAAGAATATATGAAGCTTGAAGATTCAGAAGATAGATTAATAGAAACATGGATAAAGATAGAAAGGAAATATGAAAAACAATAAAAAACATCATTTGTCACATTTAAAAAAGACATTCTAATTGAAAATAATTGAAAACTTCAACATTTTTATGTTGCTTTAAATTAACAAATTATTATCAAATACACAAAATGAAAAATTCAAGACATAATTCTTTTTGATAGAACTTGTTAGCTTAAGTTAAGCGAACAAATTATACAAGGAGACAGTTCATAATATAATCCTATAAAAAGTCAAAAGAAGCTTTTTTATCCATGTTTACGTCACGATTCGTCACGGCTGCCTCCTAGCGATAAAACGCGCAAATACACAACCATAGCATATTTCAAAGCACGCTCGAAAAGTTTCACTATCAGTACACTGCTTCTTTCTGTTTAGTCTTTATTATTGTGTTGCAAAGTCCGGAAATCCCAGAGGGACTTACGAAGAACCCCGTTGTATATTTTCCATTCATCCCTACATTAATTACTAAAAATTATTCGTTTGGATTTTAGGGGGGCAGTACTTTTAACGACGTAAGAACTTTCGATCAAATAATTAGTGTCAGACGTACGTATGTTGAGTTGTGAATAATTTTCCCAGTATGGGGATTTCGTTGGTTGTAAGATATTCCGGTTCAATATAATTATACGAGCTATTCTTAAGAGATAAGATAACTAATATAGAAAAATTAGGGTTTGATGATTGAATATCTTAGAGAAGTCACACTACATAATCAAATGCGCTTTGGAAAACGGAAATGTATTATACTATTTTCTTCTTAATCATGAAAAGCCAACATTTGATAATTAATAAAAAAATTGCGTAATAGGAAAAATTGAAATGCTACATAAAAAATTAATTTTTGAATTGATTCGGCATTTACTTGATGAAGATTCATAGTTTAAAATAGAAATATTTATAACAATTGTTAGATACAACGTGTTTCAAAAGGAATTACATCTAGTTGTCCATGAATTTCTCCTATAAATTATGATCTTCTGCATTCTTGAAATGCGGATATAGATTAAATGGTATAAAGGTTATCTACCTGTCACTGTCAAAATTTATCATCGAGGTGATGAAATTAATAACAAGTACAATTACATTATTAATTTATTTAATAAGAAAACTTTAAAGATGGGATATTAATGAAACAACCAAGGAAAATAACTAATTTGTAGAAATTTTAATTATTCTAATTTATAACAAGTGTTCAAAATGGTCACCATTCTGTTGAATGCATAATGCAATACGACGTTTTATGTTGTGAAAAATATTCTGCAATGGATTTGGTGTTATTTAATTACATTTAATTGTAATTGTATTCATCAAATCATTTAAATTATTCATTCTTGTCAAATATACTTCATTTTCTAGCAATTCGAAAGAAAAATCAAACGGAGTAAGATCTGGTGAACTTGCTGCCCAAACACCTCTGCTTCTAACTCAATGAGGGAGGTAATATTCTAAAAGAGCTAAATTTTCACGAGTTGTATGTGCAGTAGCCCCATCTTGCTGAAAGTAACCCGCATTGAATTCATCTCGTTGCACTTGAGTTAAAAATCGTGTTAATAACTGTTCTCGGCATCGTTGGCAATTAATGTTATTGTGAAAAAAATTGGTCCTGTTTTTATACGGCGAGATACAGCTAACCATACTCCAACTTTAACAGGATGTAAGAGAACTTCGATGTGATTGTTTGGATTGTTTATAGGCCATATTCTGTAATTTTGTTTATTTACAAACCCGCTTAAATGAAACCATGCTTCATCAGTAAAAAAACCTAGATCAAGAATTTCGTAATTATTCAAATTTTCTTGAAATAAGTTGAAATAATTAAGCCTACTAGCGTAATCTCTAAGTAATATCTGTTGAACAAACGATACTTTGTATGGATACATATTGCTGTGGACTTTTCCCCGTAAATATTATAAAAATTTATTTAATTATGATTGTACAATTATTTTGAACGCAAGTGTATATTTTTGAGATTTATTATTTTTGTGAAAAAACTGGTTTTACATTCTGAGCCTGCGCGCTTGTTGACCTTTAGACAGGCACAAGTGTACTCTGAGATAAGAAAGTCGTGTTTATAAAAAGATTATTTTTTATCTTTTTATTAAGTAACTTCGGGTTATTTTTGATTTCATTTGTGGTTGGTGCTGTTTTAATTCATTACCGCTATTTAACGAGTTTGCTTATCTCGTAATTGTTATATTTTTACACTTTCTTACTCACCGTGTCTCGAATATATATATATATATATATATATATATATATATATTTTTACGTAAGTAATAGTTATTTACGATACAAGTGTTAAAAGTGTGGTTTTATTTCACGAATAAAAGTTTGCGACACGAGCGTTAACGAGTGTCGCAATTTACGAGTGAAATAAAATAGCATTTTTAACACGTGTATCGTACTTTTTTTTTTCTACAAACACAATTTTTATTATAAAATATAATGAAACTCCACTGACCAAATTTGACAGCTCATGAATACGTTTTGACACAACTGGACGCAACCGTTAAATTACGTCAAATTAAGTCACAATTCATACAAAAGATGAGTTCGTATTTTAATAAAGAAAATGAAGTAATAGCGAGAATAATAATTCTGAAAGTACTGCAACACAGGAAATAAATATCTCGAATTACACAAACTGTACATTTAATATTAATTATCCAAGAAATATGTAATTTTCAATAATTTTAATATATGTTGTCATTTTTGACAAACTGTAATGTCAATTTACTTTTAACACTAGTGTTAAAAGTACTACTTTTAACCCGCTACGCTATAAAATCGCATTTTTAATTAAAGTTAGCCGTGTCAAAATGTCAACTTTTAACGGTGTTTGTAGAAAAAATATATTATTTAAAGATATCTGTTTATATTGAATGAATTGAATATTGTATTAATATTATCGTATTGAAAATTTAGTTTTAGTTATTTGATATAAATAACAAAGAAGGATTTTTAAAATTTCTAGTTAAAAAAATTCTGTAACTGTGAGATTTTATACGTTTGGTATCTCAAGGGCATTTTTTGTTACATGTGGTTGCACATGCGTTAGAGTTTGCTTCGGGCTGTCATATCAGTTTGTTTATTTTGATTTTGTTCTCTTGGGAGAAATTAAAAAGTTTCTTTGTAATTTATTATTTTTAATTTTGATCGGCTGTCATTAAGGTTTTTTAGACGTATGCTGCGGTCATTTCCATGCGCTATTCTTTACCTTTATAATATTGTTAAATGAGGCAATATTAATCTTTATACTTTATAAAGATTTTTTTTTATTTTTGTTTTAAATTTTCATTTAAATGTTTTATTGTGTTCTTTAATTTAATAATCCTTTCTACACATTTTAACAAGTAACTTTAAGATATTTTCGTAACTTTTCTCAAACAAATTTTGAGTGGCGCCTAACTATTTTACTAATTCAATAATTTTCCACTTTTCCGATAGGAACCCTGATAGGAAAGCAGTCCCATTTTGGAAATAAGCCGACTGAATATCCTAGGTGGATAGATTTGTCGTGAATGGTGGAGTAGCTAATTTCCAAACCACAGTTCATAGCAATATGTAAACGACGCTTCAAAATTCAATGAACGGTACTAGAAGATACGTTCGTCTGAACTCATAAACGACGAGTTGATGTATGTGGGTTTTCTCCAACAAGGTTTTCTACGTGTGCAACAATATTTGGCTGTGTACATGGTGTACCAGCACTTTTGCCTTTTAACACAGATCCCATAGCTCGAAACTTCTCCACGACTTTACGAATGTAATAATGTAAAGCGGTATTATCTACAAGTCTATTAGGAAATTGCAAGTGAAACGGTTGCTTATATTCCGCTTAGGAATATTGCCATTCTCCGTTAAGAAATTGTGCATTTCGGAAATATGCTTCAACAATAAAAATATCTTCTTGCAATGTGTACATTATTTTGTAGTATTGTTTATTAAGTAAAAAAAATATTTGTAAGAAAAAATTATTTGCTATAGTAACAAAATCACGAATGTCAAAATGACATTAGATAAATAGTTAGTTATAAATGAAGGCGAGTGGCTTATAATAATTTGCAAGTACTAGTTACTCAGTGCCTACTGGGATGAAGTTCTTTTTGAAACACATTGTATAATACAGTGAGGATTTTAACTACTAGCCTTATTACTATTTAAGAAAATTAATTATTTAAAACAATATCACTGTTCAATAATGATTGTTTTTGTAAAATTTGATATCGCAAAATTGTAATCCTAAAATTACATGACTCAATATTCAATATAATCTCCCTCCTTTTGAATACGCTGTCGCTAACATGCAGGAAAGTTCTTCGAGAATGCGTGCATTCTCGAACATAGAATTTCTTCATTAAGACGAAACTTTTTCTCCTTAAAAATTCCCTTAACTTTGAATTGTAGTCGTGGTACAAGCACAAGAGAATTATCCTGCAAGAAAAAAAACGTTTTTTATGCTTCTTCCATATGCCAATAATCACTGGGATTTCTAGTAATTCTGAATAGTATTCTAACTTTATCGCTTGTCGTTCTGTCGGAAAATTTATGTGTACAGGATCTCTTATATCCCTACAGATGGACTTTGCTTTCTTTGGATTTGAAGACTAAAGATTTCCCAATTGCATCGACTTTTTTTTGTTTCAGGGGTAAAATGGCATACCCACAGTTCACAGTAACACTTTATAATGCCATTTTGATCCACTTCATATAATGCATGAGTGAAGCTCGAAATATAAGGTGAAAAATTTGAAGCTTTGAAGCGCAGACTGAAATCGCAGCAATCTTTGTTTACCAAATCGAATACTGAACAAGAGTCTGCAACTCGCGCCAGCTTTCGTGTGGCTCTTGAAATCGGTAAACGTGGAAAACCATTCACCGATGGAGAAATGATAAAAGAATACTTGATTGCAGTAGCCGAAGAAATATGCCTCGAAAAGGTAAATTTATATAAAAGTGTCAGTTTGTCACCAAACACTGTGGCTCGGAGGGTGCAAGATGTGCAAAAATGGACATCTTGAGTGGTTTTCTCTACCCTTGGATGAGTCAACGGATGTGTCAGATACTGCTCAGGTGTTGATTTTTATTCGCGGAGTAGATAAAAGCTATGAAGTGAAGAACTTCTTGATATTGATAGTATTCACGGTACGACAACTGGGGCAGATATTTTTAAGGGAGTTGAAAATGCCATTAATAAAAAGAACCTTCGATGGAAAAACTTGAAATCTATTACAACTGATGGAGGCAAAAATATGTGTGGTAAAAACAATGGAGTGGTTGCACTTGTTTCAAAGGCTGTAGAAAATGATGGTGGTTCAAAACCATTAGTCTTACATTGTATCATTCATCAACTGTCCTTGTGCGGAAAGTGTCTGGATATGTCTGAAGTTCTAAAACCAGTCACATCAGTTGTTAATTTCATCAGATCCACTGGGCTGAATCATCGACAATTCCGCGAGTTTATTGAAGAGATTGGAGAAAATGACTTACCATATCATACTGCCGTACGCTGGCTTAGTTGCGGAAAAGTCCTTAAGCGCTTTTTTGAACTTCGAGCAGATATCGACATTTTTTTGAATGAGAAGCATCGCCCTTTTGCCGATTTAGAAAATAGTGAATGGCTGTGGAAGTTAGCATTCTATGTCGATTTGACAAATCATATGAACGAACTGAATTTGAGATTGCAAGGAGAAAATCAGCTTCTCCCTGATTTATACACCAATATCAAATCCTTCAGGCAGAAAATATTACTATTTCAATCGCAATTACGTAAAAAAATTTTCACACATTTTAAAACATGTGAAATATTCAGCCACAGTACAGAGACTGAATTTCCCGTCGATTTTGCAATCGAAACTTTGAGTGCTTTAAAGATAAATTTTGATACTCGTTTCTCAGACTTTGATGTCATTGCGAATGAAATTAAGCTTTTTCAAAATCCTTTTGATTCTGACATTGAGACCCTGGCTCCGGAAGTCAAAATGGAAATTATTGATTTACAATGCAGTGATATGATTAAGAACAAATATCAAAATTTATCTTTGTTGGAATTTTATAAGAGTCTTCCACTGGTACAATTTTGTAATTTGCAATTTTCTGTTTTTGGTACTACTTACTTGTGTGAGAAAACGTTTTCCAAGATGAAGTACACAAAGAATGTTTACAGATCTAAATTAACCGATCAGCATCTTAAATCTCATTTAATAATTGGTACAACTAAAATTGATCCACAACTACAAACTATTGTCGGTGGAAAGTCACAATTACATAAATCTCATTAGTGTTTTTTGTTTTACTGTGATTAGTGGGATTCATTTAATTTATTTGTTAGTTATTAATATGCTTAAGCTTAGATACTTAAAAATTTAAAAAAGGTATAAAACCCCTTACCACAATTATTAGTCGTATCCTAAATACGTATTTCGACAACTAAGTTGTCATCATCAGTAGGTAAAAACTACTAATTAAAAGTCACACATGGGGCACAGTAAAGTAAAATAAACGCTTCCGCACAACTACTATACACTGCAACCCTGTAAAGACTGACCTTATATATATACCTTTTTTAAATTTTTATTTAACCACAGTCTCCATTGAAAGAATTAGATACTTAAGTTAAGTTTTCTGCGTCATCATTTCTGTCGTTAAGTTTTACCTTGCAAGTAAATAAAACCGAGTAATTATCATTCTGTGTTTTCTTCTTCAACTTATCACAGCAATAGTAACAACAATAAGACATTGGCTATCGCGGGCCAGATTGATGACACTAGTCTTAAGCTGTCGCGGGTCGGATTGATGGCACTGGCGGGCCGGATTTGGCCCGCGGGCCGTAGTTTGGAGACCCCCGCTCTAGAGGAAGATCAGAAAAATAAAAATTTGAAACATATACTTCTGGATTTTATCTTTAGTACTTATAAAGTTATATAGGTATTGTATTCATATACAAAACAAAATAAATAAAAAATATTTCATTAGGAAAGTTGAAGTTAAATGTAAACTCTAATGATATTGGGAAGAAATTTAATATATCACATTTACATAATGAAACATTTTAATATTGTTTAACGTTAAGGAGTTATTAACGTGAGATGTACGTGTATAATTTTAAGAGAAATTTACATGTTTATTCAACGATTGAATCTATCAGTTCCGTTTATTTTTTTTAAATTTATATTTAAATAAATAAAAGTAATTAATAGATATCACCAGTGAAAAAAAATTTCAAATTTTTAAATTTTAATGTGATGTCACACATTTCTTTCGATTAGTTTGCCCCACCTTTGTTAGATGGCGCTCTACTGTATCTAATTTATTTCGTTATGTTGGTGTTATAGATTAGGTATTATTTTATGGTTAACACTTGCTACCGTGCATCAGTTAGCGTATATAACTTTTTTGTTTGTTTGTTACATTTCGCGCGAAATTGAAATAATTATTTGAGCGGTCCTCGTATTACAGCTTTTAATTTTATCTTACCATAAAAGTTATACATGAAAAAGAGATCATATTCAACAGGCTACATACATATGACCAAATTTAGAGTAGTTCATACTAATCCTATTCTTTCTTTTTCATTTCAAAGATCTGAGAAAGGCACAATTACACTAATTTACCAACATGCAATCGAAGCATTAAGTTAGAAGAAAGAAGGAATAAAAACGTGCGGGCTCGAGTTCGTGTAAGATATGAAGTGTGTACAAAAGCGATGTGTGTTAATAGTTAATTTGGAGGAAATGCCGATTTTTACGGTAATTTCTGTCGCTCGCGGGACAACAACCGCGAAAAAATGAACAAAACCCGTGTGTCTTTGTGCTCTGTACTGTTAGATCGTCGATTGTTTTTCGGTGTTTGGCCCGTTTTACGTTTAAAAATACGAAGATTAGTTTTCTAAGGAATTTATAATTTGTAAAATTGGTCGCTTCGAAGAAAGGAAATGCACATTATTTCTATTAGGATCTTAAATATGTATACCTTGATTCTATTCTGCACATTTAACTTATTTAGAAAAATGTAGTAATAACAATGTAAAATTATTCTTCGAATTCATCAAATATGACAAGAGAATGGATAGAAATCAATCTTGAATAAAACATACATGTCTAGAGATGGAAAATTCGACACACATGGCAGCGGCGTACGCATGAAATTTTGCATTTAGTTTCAATTATTGAACGATTAAGCGAGCTCACCGATCGTGGTATATTTATACACGGCACGACTGCATACTAATTTGAAATTCAAGGTTCCTTTCATTCGCATGGCTAGCTGTCAATATCAAACCCAATAACGCGCGAAATATATCCGGCTATGTATGTGGGATCAATATGCCATTTCTATACATGGCCTTGAATTTAAGCCTGCCATTCTTAATTGTTAGTAATATTGCTAATATGTCGATTTTGGACATAAAGCACAGCGCCAAATCAGGCGCTGTAATATTTATACGGGTAATTCTTTTGAAGGGCAGGGCCGGATTGCACCGATGGTTAGTCCTTTAATTATGGTCAAGGAAGGGTGCGATGAAAGCTTATGTCCGAATTGCAATGGCACTTACTTAATCCGATCTACAATTACATTCTTAGAAGTCTATCCATTTAGTATTTAATGTATGTTTCACATTAATTCATTAAACTTCGAATGGAATTCATTTGCATTTAGCCAATTGAAATAGCTTTTGGCAGTGCCCCACTACTAACTCGAATTTTCTCGTTAGCAAGAATAAATTCAAAAGAATAGATTCGTACTAGCTATCGTAAGAGCAAGAAGCGCTAATACTTAACAATTCACAATTATAGTCGCCATTATAGAGGTTGTCTTCAGTAACCGTGGAAAACAATTAATTCTGTTTAATTCTCAAACATTTTTTAAATGTGAAAGTACTAACAAAGTTGTAAAGTGGCGTTGTACGTAGAGAAAATGCGCTGCCAAGTTATATGTAGAAGAAGACAACGAAACCCTATTATGTACAACAATAATCACAACAATGTTGTAAATGAGAAATTAAATCGCCAAATTATTTCAAATAACGCTAAAAGAAAGGCAGTGGATGATATTAGTGTAAAGCCTTTAAACATTTGCCGCAAAATTCAGCTATCACTGCATTCCACAACATTAAACACTAGTGATGTTTATTCGATTCGTAAGAGAATACCGACAGTCCCGTAAAAATCGTCAACAATCATAATTCCGTTATTTATTGTCCGATTTTATTGAGACAACAAGTAAATTTAACGGCATCAAAAATACCTACTACACAATAGCAGTGTTTAATTTGTTTTCAGTTGTTTTCGTTATAGTCAAACAATAGTCAACTTTTTTATTTTAAATGGTAACATGAGCTTTTCTTATCTCTACACATAGCCTATGTTCAGTTTCAAAAAGAACGCTTCAATGCATGGGAATGTTATGCAACCAACATCGCTCGATTATGTGTTTCGACAAATGTCAAAATCAATATCAGTAATGTGCATAAACGAAATAACATTTTAAATATTTTAGCATTTGACACTTGTATTCACCTAATTTATAATACATATATGTATGTATATATATATATATATATATATATATATATATATATATATATATTTATATATATATATATAAATATAATAACATATATAATAATAATAATATATATTGTTGTGAGTCAATTTCCTTAATTAATTAATTCTTTTCTTAGTAGATATTGGTTTCAAGAATGTTATATCTTGAATGTTCAGATTTGTGAAGTATTACTTTATAGTAAGAATTTTGTAATTTTGATATGGGTTCATAATTGGTTTTGAAATCATGATCCCATATAATATTGTATGTATATTTATTTTATGGTTATGTATTGCTTATTAGTAAATTTACTTAGACTTATCTTTACGAGGATTTTGGATTTTTAAAACCAACTATGTTCTATTTTTCTTTTGAGCAAATATCTGTAAATTTTGTTATTTGTTTGACTTATGTGAACTTTATTTACAAGATTTGTAATTGAGATTACGTGAGTGGATTTTCTTATAATATTATCTTTTAAATTATTATAGTAACCTTTGTATAAATTTCGTAGAATATCTGATTTTTACTTTTACAAAATTTCTGATGGGAGTCTTGACGACGAAAAACAGAATGAATAATTATTGATTATTTTTCTGACGGACATTGAAAAAGATTTTAATCTGCATTATATAAATTTAGTTTTATCTATATACCGTTTAAATACCTTATATAAAATGTTTATGGACAATTAATGTGCATAAGGAAGAGGGATAATAAGTATTCTGGGAATATTATCCATATAAAGAGAACATAGACATACATGTGATTACCGAAGTATAGATTTATATGAAAGAAACGTTCTTAAAGAAGATATCAGCTATTTTCTGATTTGTTTTGGTATAAGAACATCTCTTCAAGGACGTATATAGAGTATAACCTGGTGGTATGTCCTGCAAAATCGAATCATAAGCATCGCAGCAAATAGGATATTATCTAGAAGTTTGAATCAAGCAATTGACAGCCAATCCTGATGTTCTTCTAGTTGGATACTGTCCTGAGAACTTCATCCAAAGAACTTAATGAAATTGTGGACTTCAAAATTTAAAGTATTTATCAGGTTTTTTAAAAAGGTATATAACCCCTTACCACAAATTGATAGTCGTATCCTAAATACGTATTTCGACAACTAAGTTGTCATCATCAGTAGGTAAAAACTACTAATTAAAGTCACACGGGGCACAATAAAGTAAGATAAACGCTTACGCACAACTACTATACACTGCAACCCTATAAAGACTGTCTTTATAGGGTTGCAGTGTATAGTAGTTGTGCGTAAGCGTTTATCTTACTTTATTGTGCCCCGTGTGACTTTAATTAGTAGTTTTTACCTACTGATGATGACAACTTAGTTGTCGAAATACGTATTTAGGATACGACTATCAATTTGTGGTAAGGGGTTATATACCTTTTTAAATTATTATTTAACCACAGTCTCCATTGAAAGAATTTTTATTTATCAGGTATTTTTGTGAAAATTGTGATTTATAAATTTGTTAAGATATAACATTACTTGAAGTCACTTATTTATATATTATTAACTCACGTTATTTCAAACGTCATTTTACCTTGTTTTAAATGTCAGATTTGGGTAATTATTTTTGAAGATTTTTAGACTTATTATATTAGTTTGATTTAATTTATATCTTGTGTTAATCAATACAACATTATTAAAATATATTTCTTTACATATATTTGACTTTTCTGTTTTATTTCATGTATTGGTAGATGTCTGTCTGTGTATCGAGAACTTACTTCGAGACCCTTTGAGAATAAGTAGTTTTCAGGCATTTACTTTCATTTATAACTAAATTATCATTTTTCTTCTTCACCGTATTATATCAATATGTATATATATAAAAGATGAAAAAATAGAAATTTCGAACTAGTATAAAGCTGGAAACAATTTAAGGAAAGTGCGGGATCTGTTTTCTATCAAATATCTTTAGAGGCCCATACCATCTATCGGAAAAATTCAGGCGATTACTAGGAAATTTAATTTAATTTAATTTAATAAATACACACAAAAAGAAAATTAAAACCCCCCACATTCTTTCAGGAGACCTAAAATGAAATGTGTTATGTTACATTGAAGAATGCCTCATAACTTGAGTCATAACACTATTAAGTAAAATAGCCCAACGGAGACGTCTGTATTTAAAATTCTCAAATAGTACAAATCTGACAAGTTTTCTAATTGCCAATAATTATTTCATGACGATAGAATAAGACGTGTTGATGTTTGCGAAACACTATTTAATTTATTAAATGAAAATCATAATATGTCGAAGAAAATACTTTTCACTGATGAACCGTCTTTTTCTTCGAACACGTATTGTTCCTCGATTTGAAAATTTTGCCATGAAAGATTCCTGGTTTCAAATGGATTGAGCCCCATTCATTCAACTGCAGCAATTACAAATTTTCTAAATTCAAGTCTTCCTGATCGATGGATATGGAGATTTGGTCTGATACTTTGGCCGGTTCGTTCGCGAGATTGATCGCCAAATGACTTTTCTTTGGAGATATCTTAAATCTAAAATTTATGATAATGTAATTTTCACTAACATTGAAGATTTAAAAGCACGGATAAGTACAGCTTGCGACGAATTACGAACCAAACCGGATTTTTTAACACACTTTTTGCAGGAATTTCGTAATCGTAATGTGAAGGTGGATATTTCGAATATTTATGAAAAAATTAAGAAATTATAAATAAAAACAAACTTTTTTTCATTTTACCATAAAATTAATTTTAATATTGTTTGTGTAAGTTAAATAGTAAATAAATTATTTTCACATTTTGTTGACACTGACAACTAAAATGCCTTATTACGACAAGTGATGACACTCGCATTGTTGGTTGTATAACGTTCCCATGCATTGTGCTATTTACTTTAAAAATGAACATAGGTGTAGTGATGTGTTTCAGTGATATAAAAAACTCACGGTATATTTTTGGCTATATTCGGATTGGATTTTGTTTTTCTGAATTCAACGATGTATAACATGTATATTTTTGATAAACGTTTATTGAAAAAAAAAACATTTATTAAAATCAACTTTGTTTTTAATAAATTTTCAATAAAATTTCTGAGTGATTATTGTATCTATGAACGATTGTGGATATGGATATTTAATTTGAGGAGGACTACATTCAGAAGTACGCCAATGGGAAGTTTTACACGCGAGATGAATTCTTCGCGAAACAATACAAAAGTAAAAACAATGTAATTTTATTTTAATTTAGGCTGGACTGTGTTTTCCAGATTTTTCTCCGGATCTTCCAGATCTTTTTTCAATTGAAAACATTCAATTGAGTTGCTTTTATTCCGGGAGCATAACAAACAGAACAAAAAAAAGAATCAATCAAATACGTCCTTCCTATCCTCAGTTATGATCGAGAGTGCATACAAAAATTATGATTTTTGCAGTTTGTCCTAATTTTCTTTGTATTTGTCCCGTTTTTTTTTTCCTGAAAACTTTTCCAAGACCATAACGAACAAAACAAAAAAGGAATTACGCATATCCATTGTTTGAATCGTGCGTTATTGTCTCGAGTTCATAAAAAAATTCCATAGAAAAAAGCACTTCCGAGTAACTTTTCTTTTTCTTTCCCTAAAAATCTTATTCGGACTATTACGAAAAAAAATTAGCCAAATCGGCTAAGATTAGCCGTTCTCCAAGTGATGCGCTTACTAACAAACAGCATTTAATTTTTATTTATATAGGTTCATGTAATTTTACATATTGTTAATTCTTTAATATTTATATTTAATATTTAGAAATGTGAAATACGTATCTACGTCTTTAGAGAAGATACATTCAAAAATACATATATGAACTTGTATTGTGTTCTTCACACCCCATTTTTAATAATATTTTTTATATTATTAAAAATACTTTTGTATTAAACAATATTGGAATTGTTTATACCTCCAAAATCACTAATATTAGAAGGTAGGTTTACTAAAATTTTTTTTCTTTATTTTAATGAGAACCATTAGTTGGTAAAATAACAAAAAAATTTTTTTACTACCCTATATTTAGTTTAAATCAAATTAAATAAAAACTGAAAGCAGGATTTCTTAAGTCATTAGTAAGTTAAGTCTAACTATCTAACTAATCATAAGACTATACAAGAAAGGTTTTGTTTTTAAAAAAACATACATTCAAACGCAATAATTAGGAATAACTCTTGTAAATGGGAAAACGACAACTCTTCTACCTGTTACAAGGAATTTACTAATCTCATATAGTTATATAATATTACGTAACGTGACGTTTTAAATTAAATTAAGAATGAAAACGGTTTTTCTTACGTTTTTTTTTTCGCAGCGAGTGTATTCATGCCTGTCAAATTACGAGATATTTTTTCTGTATTCATTGCGGTGACTGGTTGTGATCTGTATGTCCTAGTTGTGGGTTTGTATTTGATGCAGAAGTGGCGCTAGGACGATAATCGATTTCCCGGTTATCTGCGTTTTTTAACGGCAAAAAACGAACTAAATAGCTCTATGGAGACGAGCTGGGTTGTCTTTAAAATACGAAAAAAAAAAACAAATATGAGAAACGGACAATTGTTATTAATGGAGTTCATGAAACACAAAATGTTGGAACTCTGTTGATTGTTTTGGCTTTAAAACGTCACTGCCTTCCACCGCGGTTCAATTAGTTACGGATTTTATGTACACATGTATATTTGTTTTGTATTATGTTTGCTGAATGTTTTGTTGACAATGACTTCTTGTTACATATTATGCAAATGTGATCTACAAATATGTGATTTATTTAAGAGTGTTATACGTTTATTATTGTTATTAGAATCATTAACATCTCGAATAATGCTATTTTGTTCAAGATGATTAATTTAAACTTATTTGATCGCTTTCAAAGCAATCACCTTTTCGTGGCTTATTCCAACTTTTACGCGGTCCTTCTGTCCAGTGGAAATTTGTCTCTGGCTATCGTAACTACTGCGTTGGATATAATACTACTTATATTGCTATTTTATTCCCTTTTCCCTAACAAATACTAGCCTTTCCGACTGCGGAAACGTGGAACAAACTTCGGCCCACATAACAAGTGTTCATTTGAAAAGTCAATCTAGTAGCATGTGATTTACTGAGAACATTTTGAAGTATGTCGTAAAATAAAATTTACTACTTAACCTACGAAGTCGTATATTTTGACAGTTTCATACATACAAATATTGTGATATTTGTGATTGACATTATCAAATGTCATTTGGATTTACGTTTACGGAACAACAAACACATACTAATATATTTGCATTTTATTCTATCAAAATTTCAAAGTAACCTAGATTGACTTTTCAAATGAACACACGTTAGTAAATGACGGCCCGAGAAGAAGTTTCGCTGAGCTGAACAAGACAACTCCTGCAGCTTTGTACTGGTTAAGAAATTAAGAAATTAGTGTATAAATTAGTATTACTCCTTTTTCTTGTCATAATAGTATATTAAACAACAAATATAGAAAAGCAATGTTTTACTAAACGAATATACGTTTGATTACGAGCGAGCGGAGCGAGCGAGTAACTTAAAGCTGTATGAGTTTAGTAAAACTGCTTTTCTTACGAGTTTGTTTACACTTTTTTTTCGCATTTTGCAAGAATAAGCATTATAAACTTAAAAATTTTAAATGTTATAGTAGGTATTTGTATAGGTTTTCCGTAATCTGATTAGGCTTTGTTTATTTACATAGTAACGACACAGTAACAGTATAAACAAACTTAATTTTTTGTAAGTCGATTTGAGTTTTAGTTAAAAATGAGTCTTGCTACTAAACATACTTTAGAACATTATTCTGAAGATATTTTAAATGCCGCTCGAGAAGCGTCTTCGGGTTTACTTCTTTTGAAATCAAAAGAAAAATAGGAGAAGACATATGAAATATTTTGTAATTGGAAGATAACAAAAAAAAAGCACTAATAATTGATGAAAGTGTAATTGCAGCACTGTGCAACTTAACTGTAAACGATATAGAAGATACGGGGAAAATGTTAGTTATAACTTTACATGATACCAAAACCAAAAAGAGACGTATATTTAACGTAGGATCAGAGTGCAACGGACATGAAATTTATCATAAGTATTCACGAATGTTCTATTAATTAAATATGAATGGGTATCTTCATATTTAATTAATAGAACACAATTTTGTGTAGATAAATTATACAAAAAGTTCTTCCTTTGGAGACTGTGGTTAAGTAAAAACTTAAAAAGCTATATAACCCCTTACCACAATTATTAATCGTATCCTAAATACGTATTTCGACAACTTTTCTAGGCAGTCTATACGTGGACGCGATGTAAAGTAGTTGTTGTGTGAGCGGTTTTCTAGCTTTACTGTGCCCCATGTGCGACTTTTTAATTAGTGGTTTTTACCTACTGATGATGACAACTTAGTTGTCGAAATACGTATTTAGGTTACGATTAATAATTGTGGTAAGGGGTTATATACCTTTTTAAGTTTATACAAAAAGGTTCAATCTTGTTTTCTATTAATGCTGCATTGTGTTCCTCATGGATCAATACTGGCACGCTTGTTATTCCTTATTATATGTTAATGATACTGTATTATTTTTCTCAGAAGCTGAGGATTATATATTTCTTTTAGTACATTCTGATTATTACAGTGATAAATTACCAAACATTCAGTAGTTCATACTAGACAAAGACATGTCGCCATAAAAAATATTCAAGGTAACAATATTAGCTTAAAAAAGGTAAAAAATCCCTTACCATAACTAATACTCGTATCCTAAATACGTATTTAGACAACTAAGTTGTCATCCTCAGTAGGCAAAATTAGTTATCACTGTGTTGAACGTGGGGCACAGTAAAGCTAACACAAAGAATCGCGAAACACTTTACAAGGCGTCCCCGTATACACTGTATACGGGGACGCCCAAAAAGATTTGATCAAAAAAAGACTTTTAGCAATATTAGCTCTAAATCTTGTGAATCTACACGTTTTCTCGGTATCCTCATACAGAGTAATCTGCTATGAAAAGAACACTGTGATAATCTAGCGAGAATTATTTCAGGTAAGGGAACATAATTTCACTACGTACGTTGATGAGTGCATACTATGCAGAAGTATATTCTTGTCTTCAATATGATATAGTTTTATGGGACACCTCTGCACAAATTAGGGAAATATTTCTATTCCAGAAAATGATCTGGAGGTGTATTGTGGGAGCTCACTTTACGCACCCGTATAGACCTATGTTTCGTAAGTTACATTTGCTGCCATTGGCTTGTATATACCATGAGCTTAATACAACGCTGTACATGCTTTAGATTAATTACAGCTAACTTTTTCTGATAACCATAGTTACGTCAGTTTCATAAACATAATTTGTGTAACTTCTGTCAGTATTAAAACGTTAAATTTGTTTGTGGACTCTTTTAATTACTCACAATGTACACAACAGAGGAACAAATTCAATTTTATACGTGGTATTTAGAAGGATCATCGTTACGCGAAGTTGCAGCTCTGTTTAGTGTCCAGTATCCAAGTAGACCTATTGCTAGTCATTCAACGATAGCAAATGCAATTAATAAATTGAAAACTTCTGCTTGTATCAATACTATCCACAATAAAAAACGATCTACAAGACCAAGAGTAATAAAAGGAAGATTTGGAATTAAATGTTGTGGCTTATGTGGAAGACGACAAGTGCGCAACATCTAGAAAAATTGCTTCGGAAATGGGCATAAGCCAAGGGACCGTTTTAAAGATTTTGAAGAAGCACAAGTATAATTCATTTAAGTTCCAAATGCATCAAGAATGAAGGCCACATGAATATGAAGGACGAATACGCCTTTACGAAAATTTATTTGACAAAATAAATACTGACAACGATTTTCTCAAAAGAATTCTCTTCACTGATGAGGCGACATTTATTAAACACGGGGAACCTAATCGCCAAAACTGTAGGTACTGGTCGAAGGAAAATTTACATATGTACAACGTAACGAGAACGCAATATCCTGAAAAAGTAAATGTTTGGGCAGGAATCATTAATAATAGTTTATAGGCTCATTTTTTATCGATGGTAACCTAAATGCAGAAAAATATTGTCAATTACTACGGAATATAATTATTCCAGCATTAAATGATCAAAATTTAGAGCAAATCTGGTACCAATGCGATGGCGCACCGCCTCATTATTCGAGAAATGTTATCCAAATTTTAAGTGAAAGATTTCCTAATCATGGATCGGAAGAGGGGGACCAACTAGTTGACCACCAAGGTCTCCAGACTTAAATCCGTTGGATTTCTTTTACTGGGGAAGGATGAAATCTTCAGTGTACAACAATGTTCCTCTAGGCAGCATTGAAGAGCTCAAAAATAGAATTCAGGGGGTTTCTCGGGAAATTACTCCTCAACAAATAAGCAACGTTTTAAATGAATTTTATAATAGATTAGGCTACTGTTTAGCTGTTAACGGCAATATTTTTGAACATCTTGCGTAGAATTAGTAAAAGTTTTATTTTAAGTTTTTTTTGAAGAAATGTATTATAAGATGTACTCAATGTATTGTAAATTAAAACACATAATAAGTTAAACTAGCGTGTTTTTCGTATGTACAATTTTAAATTATTCACCGTGTTCAAAAAAATATTTTTTCTGTAAGTAACCATAACAACATTCACTAAATTGACAATGTACGATCTTAAATTATTCAGTAACTTCGTGTAACATACCATACACCTGTGATATGCACATCTATTGAATGGTCTCCATAACAACGTCGGTTGGAGTATGTAGAGCGTTATATTAAGCTCATGGTATATATATTGGAAACAGAATGTTTAAAAACGAATATAACACGCGCAGAAAAAGCGATTTACAGACACTCGAATTCATTTTGGTAAGACACGATTGATAAGACGATTGGTAAAAATATTCAACTTGCTACCTCAGTACATCCAGAATTTGATGTGTAGTAAATGGGTAGTTCTTATATTTTCAGCTTTCTTTTCTCAAATTTTGGAATTTGGTCCATACAAGATCGCGTATTTTATTATTCTGCGAGTGAAAAATTTACAAAAAAAAGTATTTATTTCTTTAGGCTAAAGAAAAACCATCACTGGACAGCAAAACAAAAAAATATAGATTCAAATGGGCTAAAAAACATAAAAATTGACTTCCTGAGGAGTGGAATCGAATTTACTGGAGTGATGAACCTCGATTCAAAGTTTCTGTGGACGATAATCGAAACGTCAATGAAAATGTCGATGTTCATTTCATGAAACGATTCATGCCCATCCCTACGCGAAGATCGCAAAGCTGTTTTCATTTCGATCTTCTAATGAATAGAGTTGAATCGACAAAAATTGGCAACAAAAAAATCCATTAAAAAATCGGAAATCGCGTTACGAAAGAATTGATCTCAGGAAAAATCGATTCAGATCGCGCATCCCTACTACTGATATTATATTAATAGACTCCTAACTTCTTTTCTACTGGCCAGATCGAAGATTTCAATACCTTTAAACCTTCTCCGGATAACGCGAACCATTTTGTAAAAAAAAAACGAGCGTTAATCAGAGTAAAGTTGATATAATTATTATGTAGTTAACGAAAAGCAACTGAATAAATTTACGTCCTCTTGTTTTATAAAAAGAATTGAAATTTTTGTTATATAGCATAGATAGATACTGTATTCTAAATCAATAAATATAATTTGCCTGAAACAATGAAATAATTATTTTTTTCAAATGTACAATTGCGGCATTAAAAAATGCATACACTTGAAATTTTTCTGTGTAATCGTGTTTTTTTTTTTTTTCAAAAGCCAACCGTAATTTATATTGCAATTTAATCGCGATATAAAAGTCATATTGACGTTTGTATAAAACAAGTAATTCAGTTGCACCAAAGGCTCGATATATAAGAAGAACTTAAATCACAGATATTAGCAGGAGAGCATTACAAAAAATAATTCGGGAAAATAAGTAAAGCAATTAGAAAACATGTTTCAAGAGCGACAAGCCATAGATAAGCTCAAAATTTGGAATTTGGTCCATACAAGATCGGGTATTTTGTTATTCTGCGAGTGAAAAATTTACAAAAAAAAAGTATTTATTTCTTTAGGCTAAAGAAAAACCATCACTGGACAGCAAAACAAAAAAATATAGATTCAAATGGGCTAAAGAACATAAAAATTGGCTTCCTGAGGAGTGGAATCGAATTTACTGGAGTGATGAGCCCCTATTCAAAGTTTCTGTGGACGATAATCGAAACAGTCATCGAAGGGTATCATTCAGAATGCTTAAAAAGGAAGATAAAATTTCCAGTCAATGTCTGCAAAAGGTCTCGGAAAACTACACTTTATTGACGGGATCGTCAATACAGAAAAATATTTCAATATTTTAACAAATTCGTTGTTACCAACTAAGATACTTTAGACGTTGGAGAGGATTCTATTTTCCAACAAGAGGGCGCATATTGTCATACGTCAAAGCTTTCAAATGGTTACCAGACAATAATATTCCACTCTGAGAGTGGGTGTCCAGATGTCCTGATTTGTCACCAATAGAAACATTGTGGCAAAACATGAAAAAACGGTTGCGTGACAGTCCTGCAAGAACAATCTCCGAATTTGAAAAAAAATTGCAAGAAATTTGCGATGAGTTTACATCTCAAGATTGTCGCGACTTAGTTGACACGATGCCAAGAAGAATTGAGGCCGTAATTAAAAATAAAGGTGACTTTTACAATTTAATTAAGATATAAATTTTTGTTGTCGTTTCTTTTCAATATCGTTATTGTTTTCAAAATTATTTAATTTTAGGTTGTGTTCAAATGTTCAATTAATTGTAGTATGTAGTAAAAAGAAATTTCTTTGAATTTTAATGACTAGTATCTGTTTAAGTGAAATTTTAGCAAGTGGGCCATCATTTATTTTTAATTCTGGTATTAAGCACTGCATTAACATACTTAATTCGTCATTTGAGAAGCTTGCACTCCTGTTTTTCTTTTTAAAATCCATCACTTAATTAAAATATACCTAACACCGTATTTAATAATAAATAATGGTTCTAACTGACACTGACAACCAAAACAAATAAGTGAAAAGTAAGGTTAGATTTCTCTTGAAATAGGTCGAAAAACATAAATGTATATTAAATGCACATATTCAATATTTATAAACCGAGATAACTATTTACTAACAGCCGTTCAAATTATGTTAAAAGTACATGATTCACATTTAACTTCGATTAGCATTCAAGATTAAATTTAGCATCGAGCTAAGTAATCTAAGATTTAAAATGAAGAAAAAGTGCCGGTCCTAAGGAATTTAAGAATGATTGTAGTACACCTTTCTGTAATAGTTCGAACTACTACAGGAAGGAATGAATCTTTATGAATGTAAGTTATAAAATTATAAAGTATAAGTTGGGATTTTAAATGTAAATATTATTTTTTTATTTTTTAATTATGTTATGCGTAGTTAATTATAATACAGTGTACTCTCTCTTAAGGGGACAGCCATGGGACTGAAAAATTTGTCCGCTTATGAGAAGTGTCCGCTTATGAGAAAAGTACAAAAAGAGTAAATAATAATTTGTAATAAATTTATCTTTAAACAATTTTATCTCCAAAACAAGAACATATAAATATTAGATAAAGTAAACAGAATTTTCATTAACATTTTTGCGAGAAGTAAAAAAAACAAAATTTGTTATGCAAGGTATTCAAATAGATTTAAAAAAGTCAGAAATTTTAGCTTGGCGCGTTTTTCCTTTAATTTCATTATCTTGGAGATGTATTTGAAGATCAGTAAGCAATTAAACACCTTTAAGGTCGCTGTGATACAAAGAAAAAGCCTTTAGTTTTCTTATAGCTAAATAAGCCTCTTTATAGGAAGTTAACTTGTCTTCAATTTGACTTTCTAGCTCATCTTCAGACGAGTTGGCGAGCGTTTCTTGGGAAGTAATTAACATTTCAGTATTAATGTTTTCCACATCTTCATCGCTAATGAAGACTTCATCATCTAAATTAATATAGTCTTCGACGTCAATTTGGATTTGGCTCTGAACTTGATTAATAATATTGGAAAACTGAGCAAGTGCTGATAGTGGAAGCTCATCTTCTGCGGTCCAACCGCTATCGTCATTTAGGATATCTCTTTTCTCAAAACCAGCTTTCCTGAAACAATGTTTTATTGTCTGGGGACCCACTTGTTCCCACGCTTTGTGTATGAAATAAACGACATCTAACAAATTTATTGATTTTGATAAATCCAAAGCAGAATTTGCGTCTTCCATCTGCAGCAAAATATTTTTTAAAAATATCGATTTGTACAAAAACTTAAAGTTTTTTATAACGCCTTGATCCACCGGCTGACAAAATGCTGTTGTGTTTGCTGGAAGAAAAAAAACTTTAACATTTTTCAATTTAAGATCGCGAGGATGAGAGGCCGCATTGTCTAAAAATAGCAGGATGTTCCGTTCTTGAAGTTGCATTTTTCTATCGAACTGCGCTAGAAAATCAGTCATCAAATCAGATGTCACCCAAGCCTTTTTGTTTGATCGCCACGTAACTGGTAAATTGTTCAAATTAATATTGCGAAACGCCCGAGGTTTTGCAGCTTTCCCAATAACAAAAAGGGGTTCCTTTTCTCCAGCCATATTGACGCAGTGCAAAATCGTTAGCCTATCCTTACCCATTTTTCCACTAGTGCATTTTTCACCTTTTAATGCAAATGTTTTATCGGGTAATGCCCGAAAAAACAATCCAGTCTCATTCGCATTATAAATATCTCGTGAATCATATCCTTGAATCAAAGATGACACTTTTTCAGTAAAACTTTTGACATCATCTTGGTTTACACTAGCGGCTTCTCCAGAAATGGCACGGAAGGTTATGTTATGCGGTTTTTATGAACCTTTCCAGCCAGCCAGATGATGCACTAAAATCTGCGTAATTCAATTTATCTGCAATTTCTTTAGCCTTGCTTCTGATAAGTGTGCCCGAGAGAGGAATACATTTATTTCGAGCCTTCACAAACCATTCGTAGCACAATTTATCAATGTTAACGCCTTTGACGTTCAGCATACTCCCTTTTCTATCCGGATTGACATCAGTGTCCCACAATCTTAAAATTTGGTCTCTGTTTTTGATGATACCGGCAGCTTGAGTTTTACTGATCTTACATTTCTTTGCTAACTCGCGTACACTAAGTTTCTCATTATTTTGAATTTCAATGACATTAACTTTATCTTTAATAGTCAACACTGCTTTAGGCATAGCGATTCAAGTATGTATACAATAAGAATCTATAAATGTACTATGTATGTACGTACTATATTCAAAACAACAAGCTGTGCGTATTTAGGGAATTCCCCTTTGTACATACACGTATTATTCAATAAGCAGCATCTGTACGAATGTACGAATATGAAGAAGAGTAAACGGAAAAACAGTGTTACAGTGTTGTAAGCTGTCCGGTTATGGGGAACTAAAATCACTCTAAAATCACTTTGGTGTGGGAAAAAAGTGTCCGCGTCCGGTTATGGGAGGGTTGTCCGCTCAAGTGAGAGAAATTTTAAAAATCCCTAAGTAATCTTTTGGTACTGCAAAAAGTGTCCGTTTATGGGAGGTGTCCGCTTAAGAGAGGTGTCCGTAAGGAGAGAGAGTACACTGTATATACAATTTAATTAAGATAAAAATGATTTTTGCTTCTTTTCAATATCGTTATTGTTCTCAAAATTATTTAATTTTAAGTTATGTTAAAATGTTCAATTAATTGTAGTATGTATTAAAAAAAAATTCTTTGAATTTTAATGACTAATATCTGTAAGTGAAATTTTAGCGAGTGGGCCAACCGATCCGGGATTGGGGCTCGTATGTAATCGATAAGATATTAGTATAAAAGAACAATGTCTGTTATTAAGAGGGTGTGTGAAAAATATCAATATATAATTGTTCTTTGTCATAACTGTCATAAGCATACGCTGACTTAAAGTATATGCGGTTTCCATATATAAGAACTAAAAGCATGGATATGTATTTGCTACTACCTTTAATCAAATATGATGAATACTTTTTAATTTCATGTGCTTAGTCATTAAGTTTTTGTATTAAAAATAACATTCAACGGTGTATTTTATTTTTGCAAATTACTAGCTCCTTCAGAGGATTCAACGGCAATGTTTGATGTTTTATGTGTACAATTCAAATAAACGGCGAAGAAGAAACGAACTTCCTAGTAACGGAACTATTGTAAAGATTAAGTGATGTATAGAATTTATTGATTAAGTTTGATGAATAATGCAATATAGACATTTAGTTTATGCATTTCAAAAGTTACTCATTAGAAATATTTGTTTTTGCTGATCCAGGGAACATGTAAAATATGTACGCCCCTTTATCATATACATTCGGTTATTGTACTAAACAGAAAATTTTACAAAACTAAACCTTAAAGGTATACGTTAATTAAACAAATAATAATCTAGAGCTTCATTCCCTACAGAAAATTAGTGCATTGGATAAAGGTAGAGTTATTGGTAGATTTGAATGTGTATCAAGATCGCTTAGAGTTAAGACGTTGGTGTAGAATCATGTTGACGTATGTTGTTTGTTTGTCCAATATAAATTAGAATTTCTGTTTCATTCTCGATTACAATGCAAATGCTGTTAGAAAGTTGTGAAAGTGTCTTATTTAATATATTTAATTCGTATGAGAAGCGAAATCCTGTATAAATTACTTTTATGACAAAAAAGAGTAATAAAACATGCTTATACACCAATACCTATTTTCAATCAATCGAGTGCTGCAGGAGTTGCTTTGCTTAGCTCGTGGATGCCAGGGAAACTTTTTCTAGTGCAGTTATTTACGAGGAATATACAGTATTTACTGTCCCTAGTATAATAGGCGTTGAAATAAACATTACACAACAACACCATTCATTGGTTGTTTATCTGTCAAACAAAGTGCCAACGTTGAGTCGTGTAACGGTATTTGTTAAAAACTTGTCTTGAGTTAAAATAGAAGCTGCTCAAAGATTTTGAAAAATGGTGAAAAACGAACTTCTGGCTGTCATTAAATATCTGCAAAAGAAAGGTTTAGCGCCACAACAAATTTATGAAGATATGGTTAGTGTACTTGGAGATGATGCATCTTCATATCAGGTGGTAAGAATTGGTCTCGAGAATTTCGATGTGGAAGAACAACTTGCGAACATGCAAAAGGTGCTGGTCGGCCCCAAACTGTGTGCACTCAGGAAAAGGTTGATCGTGTCTGTGACTTGATTAAACAAGACCGTCAGTTAACTAGTAGACGTTTAGCAGAGATAACAGGCTTTTCAAACGGTACAATTCGAACAATAACACAGGCCTGCATAAAATTTGTGATGACGTGATTTTTGTTTGTTAAGCTCAGTTTTTATATAGCAATAACTAATTAAAATGCAGTTGGTCTCTACCACCCACAGATTTTTTTTTGCACAAAAGAAAAAGAAAAAAATATTTAAAAAAATTTATAATAGGCGTTTTAATACATTTTAAAATAAATGTACTACTTCAAATTCTAGGTATTAACCCAAAAATGATTTTCTGTTGTGGTTTTAAAGAAATTTGTTAAATAGGCTCTCATTACCTGATGTAAATCTTTTATTACATATATTAATTTTGGACAAGATTTCCGGGAATTTTTACCTGCTAAATACTATTTATTATGCTTTCACTTTATTAGTACTGCGAAGAAGGATTTCAAGTTTATCACTCCAAACAAAATGTATATTTTAATGTCATTTACTTCATTATAGCTCTGAGTGTCGATCAGTAAACAAGTAAAATTAATTTGTCTTTAGTGTTGTGCGTGGTATTTGATAAATAAACATTGCTTAAAAATATGTCTTGCCGGTGCTGCAAAAACAAATCAGATGATTTCTGTTATATTTGTGGATATTTCGTCTTGAAAAAGTTTAAGAGACCAATTGGTGAATTTGTGAAAAATGCATATTATGCTTATTTCAAAATCAAATTAGGAGATCAAGATAAAGATTAGGCACCGCAAGTAGTTTATAAGGTATGTGAAGAAGGTTTAAGACATTGGACCAAAGGGAATAGAAAAAGCCTTCCTTTTGGAATACCGATGGTTTGGAGAGAACGCAAAATCATCATGAAGATTGCTACTTTTGTCTTTGTGATATTAAGGGGCATAATAGAAAAACTTTGAAACATATTTTGTACCCAAACAATATTAAATCAGCTATCAGACCAGTTCCTCACAGTGATCATGTACCTATACCTATACCCCCCAAAGTACTACAAGAAGATATTGAAACCTCTTCAACTTCCGGCTCCGTACAGATGGATAGTGATTTTGAACCATCAACCTCAGGTCAAAACCAACCTCAGCTATTTTCACAAGCCGAACTGAATGATTTAGTAAGAGATTTGGGACTTTCAAAAGATCTTTCTGAAGTACTGGGGTCTAGCTTGAAACAAAAAAAATTGCTTGCCCCAGAAACTACCTTCAGATCTTCCTTTAGCTGAATATGACAGAAAAACAATCAAACGAATCTTTTCTGAAAAACGAAAACTTTTTTTAAGAAGCATAAAGAATAAATAACTATTTCTAATAGTTTCTATGTGTATATTTTTGTATTTTTTTAAATATAATATAAAACTAGCTTATAAATGAAATAAATCGTGTTTTTTCTATATTTTTTGATTTTACTGGTTTGAAAAATAACCTTACGTGATACAAAAAAAATAAAAGCAGATTTGAAATCAGTGCTACCCAATTAATAGAAAACAGTTAAAATTTTTAAATCAACATTCAAAGAGTTGAAAAATGCAGGCCTGTGTAATCAATGACTATTTGGGACTTCATAAGTTGTCTGCAAGATGGGTACCCTGAATGTTGACACCCGAACAAAAGTGAGAGAGAGTCAAGACTTTAGATGCGAATTTAAAATTGTTCAACAGTGACCCAAAAAATTTCTGGATCGCTTTGTTACCATTGATGAAACCTGGGTTCACCACTTCGATCCCGAGTCGAAAGTCCATAGCAAGGAGTGGCGACATCGAGGATCTCCACCACCACGCAAGTTTAGGGTCCAACCCTCGGCGGGTAAGATTATGGCCACCATTTTCTAGGATGCCAAAAGAATTTCATTGATTTATTTCCTGGAACGAGGACATACAATCACGGGCCAGTATTATGCTATACTAATTAATCAACTTCGTGATTGCATCAAACAAAAAAGAAGAGGAAAGTTAGCTCGTGGAATTTAGTTTCATGAGGATAATGCTCCAGTACATAAGAGCTTTGTTTCGTTAAGTGCAATTAACAATACAGGTTTCGAGTTGATGGACTATCCACCATACTCATCTGACCTAGCTCCTAGTGATTTTTATTTATTTCTAAAACTAAAGAAAAGTCCTCGGAGGACCAAATTTAATAGCGATGACAAGGTTATGACAGCAGTTGAAGGATTCTTCTGTGATCAAGACTCCCGAGTTTTTTAAAAAAGGTGTAAATATGATAGAACTTAGGTGGAATAAGTGTCTTCAGGTGCAGGGTGACTATGTTGAAAAATAATATTGTTTAATATGTTAGGAACAATATTGTACATCCCTCGTACTATGTGAGTCATAGTTTGCTCCACATTTCCCTAGTCGCAGAGCTCAGTATCTGCTAGCTTCCATTTATACAGCATTGCATTACATTGCATTGAATTGATGAGTTGCACCTTCTGTGGTCTGTGCGGAACCTATTTAATTGAGACCATTGCCTATGTATGAAGGTTACGCGCGGCAAAGATTCCAAAGAATTAGAAAATAAATCTCTCTCTATTCCTCAATACAGGGTGTTGTTCGAAGAGGGCTCTCTAGTAATCATTCACCTTACCCCATTAAGGTGAATGATGAACTTCTTTAACCAGCCAAATCGGTCTCCTAGACTTCAGTTGGGTCCCAGACGGTCTCCAAATTATCGTGTATGAGAAGATCAATGTCGTTGGTAATCTTCGCCCATTAATTCTAAGCTGCAGCGAGACAGTTGATATTCAGTGGGGCAATGTTAGAAAGGATCGGCAACCAGAGACTAGGAGTGGATCTAACAGTACCGGTGGTGATCCTCATTGTATCGTTAACTTGAATATCTATTAGCGCGGTGTGAGTTTCGATACCAGACAGCAGCACTGTATTCAGTAGGAGAGTAAAGTCAGTGCAAAGGCCGCCTTTCGCAAGGTCTCCCAATTCGCTCCCCATGAATTTCTAGCAAGTTTATGTAATGTATTATTTCGAGTCTTCACTTTTGAGTAGTTTTATAGAGGTGCTGCTTGAATGTCAGAGGTCGGTCTAACGTTACACCCAGATATTTATGGTGGGCGTTGAGGTTGATCTAACTACCACAAAATTCAACATTCAGCTCTCTGTTGGCTTCTTGATACACAAATGAAAGGCATATGATTCGGATTTTGAAGGATTTGGTCGTAAGCGCCATTATAATATTCATCTAAAGCTTGCAGATTTTCGGCAAGTTGTAATTCTCCATCCTTTAAATTCATAGTTTGAGTGCATAAAGCCAGGTCATCTGCATATAGAAGCTATCGTGATTTTGTGTGTAGGAGATCATTGGTGTAAATTCCGAACATTAGAGGAACCAGAACTGAGGCTTGAGGATAGCCATTTTTCAAGGATTTTTCATTATTAGTTCATATTTAGTACTAATTTTAAATAACTTTTTGATTAGACTAATTAATCAAACGGTCACAAAATATGCTGCATAATATTCGAGTCGATTTACTTTAAATGCGAATTAGATTTAGGAAAAAATTTCAGTCTAATGCAACAATAACAATTGCAAGAAGCACCTTTGTTGGCTAAAACATTATATTAAGAATGAAGTTTCTTCCACGCTCCCTTTTACTTCACTGTAAGCAGTAAGAGAAGTGTAAAATTTGTCTGTCTCAGCATAATGCTATAGCACTGTATGAAATACGTGTCTGCATGTCTTGATAACAATTTTCGCACAAATATTAACTTGTATTGTGTATTCCACACCTGATTTTTAATAGTATTTTGATATTATTAAAAATGTTTATTAAATATTTTTATAAAATTACTTGAAATAAAAAATCTTCGTTTACATTTTGAAATATGAAATAATAATAATAATTAAATGGAGATCCAACCAAAATATTCTGACTATATTACGTTCATATTTTACAATAATTGTGGTCTAATATAGTGTTAATTTTATTAATCGGTATATAAATAACTATTAAAGAGAACTAAGATTTTTTTGTATGCTTAATTAGTATTATATAATTTCCTTAACACTAATTTACACTAATTTTCTGTATTTGACGTTTGGTTTTTAATAAATCATATTCTAAATTATATTACCTACATACTTATTATCCTATTAGCATAAACTTTAGGTTTTTCAATCATTGCGTGAATGTTATAAATACATTTAGTGTATTTTGTATTTGTAATTAACTTTTTAGTAGCTATTTCTTTATGTTCTATATGAAGCTGATAAAAATATTCGGATATGACGCAATACTTTTTGCAAAGTAAGGTCAAATATTCGTTGCGCCAAAAAATACTAGACGAAGTAGCATTTTCAACATTATTTATTTATAGTTTTGATAATATCTTAAAACTTACGAGGGTGGATCCCTTTGCTCCACCCCTGACACACTCACAATAAAAAATTGGCAAATATTTTACTTTTACTTTTCAGCACATGTCTCTATTAATGTTAACACATTTTTTCCATCGATGTTCTAGCATTTCTAATGGGTCTAGAAAAAAAGATTGTTCAACTTTTGCAAACCACTGATTTACCGCACATATCACATCATTATCTGACGGAAATCAATTACCAGGCAAGTGTACTTTTGGAAACAGTCAGTAATTGCTGGGGGCTAAATCTGATTCAACTAATTCGAAGCCTGCTTGAGCTATTGCAGTTGTTGCATTGGCGGATCTGTGTCTGGGTGCGTTACCCTGATGCCAAAGAACATCTTTGCGCAACTTCCCCTGACGTTTTTGATCAAGTCACGTAGTTTGGGGAATTAAATTGGCATAATAGGCATCTGTAATTCTGACATCCTTCCGTAGGAAATCTACTAAAATTACGATTTCAGTATCCCAAAAGACGGATAGCATAACCTTCCCTGCGGAAGGTTGCATCTTGAATTTTTTCGACGGTGGTGAACCTCGATGTGTCTACTCCTTAGTCTGTATTTTGGTTTCTATATAATAATAATGGATCCATGACTCATCCATTGTCACTAATCTTGCAAGGAAATTTTCTTTATCGTGTCTATACGGCGTTGAAAGACGACCGCAAATGTCTTTTTGGAGTTTGCATCTGTTGACAACCGTGGTACCCATCTTGCGGACAATTTTTTCATAATCAATTCGGCTGTAATTATATTATATACCACATGTATCTCATTCCACATGGTATGAGAGGCCAATTATTTGTCTAATAGTCACACGTCGATTTTGCAGCACGAGATCATGAAAATTATTAACAGTTTCTTGAGTAGTGACGGTTGTTGGCGGTCCACCTGCATGTTCGTCTCTGCACAACTGTCTACCACATTTAAACTCATGACACCACCTTTTGACGTCATATGATACTAGAGATTCTCCTAATGTATCCGCCAAATTTTGGTGAATTTGAGTTGGGGTCATCTCTTTTAAATGTGAGTATTTAATCACCGCTGGATGCCCTACACGATTCATTTTGATACTGATATGTAACACTCTCGACCTCGGGCGTTTAGGATATTAATATACTGTCATTTATATTTTGAATTTCTTTGACAAAGGCATTATGTGCCGAAACATGTAAGATTATTTTAAATATATACATATTAAAGTAAAACAGACTTTAAATCGCCGACTAATTGAATCTACTATATATACAGGGTGATTCTAAATATATACGACAAATTTGATGGGCTGATTTCTAGGGTTATTATGATCATAAAGGTTTATATTAATATATGTCTTAAACGACTTAGTTTTAAAGTTACGAGATGTTTAAAAGTAAATTAAAAATTCACACAATAAAACGTACTAATACAACAAAATTAACTTATGAAAATTGTTGGAAATGACTGCCTTCAACTGCAATGCTAGTTTTTATCCTTCGTTGCATTGACTGGTGAGTGTGGTCGAGTGTCTCAAATGCTGCAACAATACGATTTATTTGTTATAGTATATAACTAACAAGATTTAATATCACTTCTGTGTCTGAAGGGAAAATATTTATTTGTCATATCAATATTATTATGTCAGTATTGCCAAAGTATTGAGTTTTTTAGATGAATTACAGAAATGCTGAGTTGCATTTTGTTTACGGTCTTACCAATGGTAATTTATGGTAATATGGACTTCTTCATAAAGACGTCTAGCTGTCTTTATGAAGAAGTCCATATTTTTTGCCGATGAAGTTAAATGGAGAAGTATATCGGCGCTTTTTTTTGAAGAGAAGAAGTCGTGTTGCAATTAAGATTACAAATGTATTTTAGGCACGATGGTGCTCCAGCACATTTTAGTTTAGTTGCTAGTGAGTTTTTGGACGGTGCGTATCCAAATCGGTGGATAGGGCGAGGAGGTCGACAACCGTGGCCTCCGCAATCTCCAGACTTAAATTCTCTAGATTTTTTTCTCTGAGGTCACCAAAAATCACTAGTTTATACGACTTCCATTGAAATTGTTGATGAACTGAGAAATCGTATTGTTACAGTATTTGAAACAACTCGAAACACCCCCAGTATTCTTGAACGCACTCACCAATCAATGCAACGGAGGATATAGACTTGCATTGCAGATAAAGGCGGTCATTTCCAATTTTTATAAGTTAATTTTGTTGTATTAGTACGTTTTATTCTATGAACTTTTAATTTACTATTAAACATCCCGCAACTTTAAAACTAATTTGTCGCATGTGTTTAGAATCACCCTGTATATATATATATATATAATATAGATAATTATTTATTTACCTTTGTATGTTATAGTAGATTTAATTAGTCGGCGAATTAAGGTCTGTTTTATTTTAATCTTACATGCTTCAGCAAATAATGCCCTTTTCAAAGAATTTAAAAATATAAATTATCAGGTAAAACAGACCTTAAATCGCCGACAAATTGAATCTACTGTATATATATATATATATATATATATATATATATTTCGTCGAATGTTTTCGCGGTCGTTTGTTGAAGCGTTGTTCTTCGGGATATTTCGCCGCGTATGGATGATTTCGTCCTGAGAAGGACAACTTTCTTCGTGACGTTTCGGTGACATCACTTTCACCTTTTTCTAGAGGATCTTCTCGTTGCGATGGTAACTTCAAGAGTTACCATCAAGAGTTACCATCAGAACAACGCTTCATATATATATATATATATATATATATATATATATATATATATATATAGTAAATTTAACAAGCGTTACCATCAGAACACCGCTTCATATATAGTAAATTTAATTTTTGTCGATTTAAGGTCTGGTTTTACTTCAAAATATATATATTTAAAACAACCCTACATGTTTCAGCAAATGATGCCTTTATCAAGGAATATAAAATATAAATGACAGTATATTAATGTCATACATTTGAGTTGCTATGGATAAAATTTTTCAAAGATACATTCCAATTGAATAGTAATAAATCATGCCTTAGTATTCTAAAATAGATAAACAACAAAAACAGGGAAACGCAAGACATGAGTTATTATTATGTATGCGCCCGTGGAGCGTCTTAAGATGTAAAGCTGTCGGCATTCGCCTTAAACGAGATAGAAAACCACGAAAAAAACCTACTCGGACAACCAGACAGGCATCAAAACACGGAACTGTCAGCATGATAGCAAATGTATAGATATTTAAGTAACTTAAGATATATAATTATATAACAGCAACATATATTATGATGGTAAATTGCAGATTGTTACATAATTAAGTTATAGTATGTACTGCTTAAATTTTTTATATCACTTCTGTTGTTAATTGATTTTTTTCCTGTTTAATACCAATAATTTCTTTAATTTTCCTTTTCATTGTGTGTTGTTCTTTATTAATTATCTGTGTGTTTTCAAAATCGAAATGGTGATCGCGTTGTAGTTTGTGTGTAGATAAAGCAGTTTTTTTTTCATGTAGGGTTGTTTTAAATATATATATATATTTTGAAGTAAAACCAGACCTTAAATCGCCAACAAATTGAATTTACCATAACATACAAAGGTCACAAAATAATTATCTATAAGCCGGCGATTAAAGGTCTGGTTCATTACTTCAAAGTATATATATTTAAAACAACCCTACATGTTTCGGCAATGATGCCTTTGTCAAGGGAATAAAAAATATAAATGACAGAATATAAATGTCAAATAATTATTTGACATTTATATTTGAAGGTAATTTGAAGTAATGAACCAGACCTTTAATCGCCGACTTATTAAGTTTACCTTATCATACCAAGGTCACGAAAATATTATATATATATATATATATATATATATATATATATATATATATATAATATATATATAATTAAAAGGAAGGCATTTCTTATTTTCTTGGCCGTATTTATAATATAAAATAAAAGTAATCTTTTTTGACAACATTCAGACATTTCAGACAACATTCCTTCTAATAAACACAAACACAAAAATGGTCTACCTGCAATGCAAAAGTTTAGTCTTACTTAGAAATGTGTTACTAATAATCACAATATGTTAATACCAAAAAATTTCATGTAAGTTGATTTATATTGTTTCTTTTACCATATTTGACATTAAATAAATTTTTAGATTTTCGAAAAATGTACTATATATAGCACCAAAACGTCGAATTAAATATCGTTTTAATTACCCGGCCGCTACTCCCAAAAAATATTACTTTTATTTCATGTATGTTTATATATATTAAAAGGAATTTCTTGTTTTCTAGGACGTAATTATAATTTTAGAAAAAATAAAGCAGTGTACCTGCAATGCAAAAAGGTTTTGGTTTTACTTAGAAATGTGTTACAAATAATCACAATATGTTAATATCAAAAATTTCATATTTTTGAAAAAAGGTACTATATAGCACCGAAACGCCAAATTAAATATTGTTTTAATTACGCGACCGCACTTCTCTAAAAAAATATTTCTTTTATCTCATATATATATATATATATATATATATATATATATATATATAATAGTTAAGCTAGAAGGAATTAATTTGATTCTCAGTAGTGTAAGAACGCAGTTTATAAATTGAATTCCAAAGATATTTAAAACAATTTTTCAGGAATTCTCATTAAAATGCCTGTCATTGCAGTTAAAATTTAATTATAAAACTTAGGTGCCGCTTTCCTCCAAAAAATCCTAATATTCTTATAGTTCTTTTCTACGGTACTTACATGATATTAAATTACTTCATTTCGTGTGTATGCCCATATATAAAATTACATTAAATTGACTTTCTCAAACCGTGAATAATTTTGTTCCATGTTCCAAATTACACAGAACACAATACACAATTGAGAAGTTGTATCTCAACTTAAAAAAAAAAATTAGAATGAAGTAAATTTATGTGAAAACCTAACAAATTAAATAATTTTAGCATTTCTCCGGCATACAAAAATAATATGCCGAGGAAGCAGTTTTCTCATGTTCTAAACAAAATACGTAACGAACTGGGTCTCGCTTTATTGTTCTTAATACTACTCGTACACGTTGCCCTCTCATTCTGCAGCATGCGTTTAATTATTCTTTCTCGTATTTTTTCATATAAAAACGTATAATCTTCTTATTTATCTTTTAATTACGGATAATGAACTGGTGGAATTTTAAGACAAAACGGTCAGATTCACGAGTTTTCCAGCGAGCAATTAGGATTTGAACTAATTTAGTTCGTAACGTTGTTTCTTTTTTCGAAGAATTAATAATAAATAATCGAGAAAAGAGAGAACTGAAAAGGACAAAGCCGAACCGTTATATCAATTGATGAGATCTTAATTTTTATGAGATGTAAAGGCAAGTATTTTGAATACAATACTCCGACGTAGAAAGTTGCTTTTTCATTTTTTATGTAAGAACATTTTTTATTTTAAAATTGAATACGTTTCTATTGCTTAGCGCTGGGTAATTTAGATATTAGATACTTGTTTAGACTTATGAATAGTAAAAACTGTATGATGTACAGTTATTTTTAACTAACCTAAATTTATCATAAAGATTACTAAAAGTAATTTAACAAAATCTAAAGTGTTATCGAATAAGTGTGTCTGATCCAAAAATATAAAACTATTTACTTAATTGCATCAAGAGCGATGATAAAGGCGTAAATGAAACTAAATAAAAGTATTAATTACCACAGCGTAAGTAAAATGAACAATATCAAAGAATATAAATATGTTAAAGACATATCTGTATCTCTATACATGGAGATTTACACAATGGTCACTTCACCTGTGTTTCGATCTAAATATCTCCTCAGTGCAGTTACGAAGTGACGTCTTTAGATTCCCTCTCGCAAGATAAGCACGGTATAAGATCCTGCGGGAGTGAATCTGAAATGATCACCACAACTTCACTAAGGAAATTATTAGATCGAAACACATATGTCTGTGCGTTGAAATGACCATTAGTTAAATATATTGTATTTGTCCACTAGAGTTAGGACTTTTTTGTGACCCCATGTTCTTGGGTCATAAATCGATGAACATGTGTTCAAAAGTAATGAAAAAGACCTTCTTAATTTGATTTCCTTGTTAAAGAACAACCAAAAATTCTAAGCGTATTGATAACTAATGAAACAATTTTACGATCGATATTTTTGAAAACTAATTTTTGTATTTAGTGAGTACTTATGCAGTTTTTAACCATTAAGAATAGACTATTAAAGTCTATTCTTACAAGATAACACACTAAATCACAAATAAATATAAAATTACAAAATTAAATATCAATTGCACAAATAGTACAAGCAACTATATAAAACGCAAAAAAAAATGCGGAATATTTTGTCTAATTAAAGCATAATTTACAATTCTTATGTTTTATAAGTCTCCAGTATTCAAAAAAGGGGATCGCAAGGATTGTAATAATTATAGAGGAATTACCCTACTCAATACTATTACCAAAATCCTGAAATAAATACCTTAAACATTTAATAGAACCGTATCTCGCAGAACCTCAAAGCGGATTCAGGCCCGAACGAAGTACCCAGGCTCATTTATTTACAATAAAACAGATACTCGAAAAAAGATTACCCCAACTAAAGAAGATATGTCTAGGATTTATGGATCGAGAGAGGGCTTCAGACCGAGTACCAAAAACGAAAATTTGGGAGAGCCTAGAAAATAGAGGTAAAAATAAAAGATTATAAATATAATCCAAGGCACCTTTGAAAATAATATTAACTATGTTCTTAAAAATAATATGAGATCTGAAGGGTGTTCAAAACAGAGGAGGAGTTGAGACAAGGAGAACCGGTGTTGACATATGGGTGTGAATCCTGGGTACTTTCGAACAATCAGAAAAGTAAAATCCAAGCAACTGAGATGAAATATCTAAGAAGAGTCAGAGGAATAACCAGAAGTGATAAAATGATAAATACACAAATTCGAGAAGAATTAGACATCCAATCCATATTCATGTTCATCGAAAAAAGGCAACTGAGTTAGTGGGGACATGATCAAAAAATGCCAAATACAAGACCAGCCAAGCAAGTCTATGAGGCAAGACCATAGACAAGAAAGAAAAGAGGTAGACCCAGAAAAACTTGAAATGACAGAATAGGCAATATATTGAAAGAAAAGAATAAATCCTGGAACGAAGTCAAGGCACTCTCAAGAGATAGAAAGGCCTGGAAGAAATTTATTCATTTATTCAACAACGAATTTTGTTGGTTATAAACTATTTGAATGACATGACAAATGTCACAATAACAAATAAATCTAAGCTGGAGGTTCTGCTTCTTTCTACAGATGTCGAAAAGCTCTTAACGATACTTGATTGCCCGTTATACGCACTGATTTGTTCTGGGCATTTACAGTCTTGATGGTTCCTGATTCCAAAACTTTGTCACTGTGTTTAACGCTTTTTTGTGAACCTGCAAGCCGCTATATAGCTTATTATAATCATCTGCATTGTACACTTGGTCAGAAAACTAATGGTCCGCCCATGTGTGAGCGATGAATCTACAAATACCGAGTAGCGAGTCTCTTCTCTTTGGTAGAAGAATAAATTCCAAAAGAGCTAGTATCGCTCGGGAATGCTGTTAGTTAGGTATTTTTTGAAATTTCACTTCAGGAACTACTCCAGATTTTTCAAAAAAACAGAAAACTCGAGTTAAATGAAAGAGAAATTTCATATGATTACGCCATCCTGTTTCTTCAGTTATCATTTCTTTGCCATTCTTGAAATTCATCCTGAGCTGGTCGTGGTTCTTTAAATGTTCCAGGATAAACGGATATTCGATATTGGGCGACGTGTTGTTTCCTTCAAGTACTTAATTCATTACCAAGCGAAGAGCTCTGTCAAGAACATGATGTTGACAACCAATGAATTGTGCTTCTTCCAGGTTCTTTTGAGAAAAAAGTCTTTGTGACCTACTGACAATCTAATCCTTCTTCTAACATAATAATGTTAAATCCTAAGAGATTATTGTCGATAATTTATCACCATTAATACTCAATACCATTTATATATCATTTGAGAAATTTATTGTTGTGGGTGGTCTTTTTCAAAAATTAAGCGGAATAAAACTCTTTTTCAATATTTCTGAGCAAAAGTTCATCAATTTATGACACAGGAAATTAATTATTTCGCAAAAAGTTCAAAAGTCATAACCCTAATGTCCACGTATACAGATACATATATGTTTTTAACATATTTGTATTAATTTATACAATTGCTTGATGTGTTTACACATCGACATCTTATTTTTTTTGGTATATTGATCCATCTTGGTACGAGTTAATAGACCACACAATTATAGGTATTTCTGTCTCTCCCAGAAGCGGCTTAGCTGTTCATGAGAAAGCGATTTTACCAGTGGGCTTTTCTTGACCGTCAGATGTCACAAGATATCTCTTGTTAGCTGACTGTATAAGATTGTGTTTATCTTGCGCGAGGGAATTTAAAGACGTCACTTTATAACTACTCAGTTTCATTGCAGCAACGGTAGTAGTAGCAGCCCTGAAGATGTCTCAGCGGATAAAACGTCGACCAGGATGGAAATAGTAACAATGACGCGATTTCAGACCTTAATCTAAGAACCAGAGTTTTGGAAATTTTATAGTTTTTATTCCTCAATAGTATCGAGAGCTTCATTTCGATCAATTTCTTATATAAATCAGCTTTTCAGGCCAAGTTGATTTATGGCTGTCATATTGCAATATTAATTTTGTAGCGTAGTTTATTATAAAAGAATTTACCTTTTCTTAAATTCTTAAATCATTTTTTGTATATGGAAGAAAGGGCAGGAGCTACATACATAGGTACTGTCTGTATGATAAGAAAGTCAGGCTAATATTTCATGAAGACAAGTGTTAGAGAGGTACATAATACCTTTGGAGCAAGTAGAAAAAACTAAATTGCTCATATTATTTGAAAAGACGTCTCGGGTAAACATTATACGGTGCTGACATCTAGGCGTCACAGTTGGCTGACCCGTTACAGACTGTACAAATCTTTAGTAATTTGATACATGTTTGTAGCTCCAGTAATAAGAAATTAAAAATAATGCATAGATAACTTTGAACACTTGTATATTAGGCGAATTTAATATGTATGTAACAATTTTCATTTGTAATGGTTACTGGCAAAAGCAATAGATAGCGATAGATCAATGGAATCGTTGAACTTCGATTATTGTTGTAATTATCGTTGTAGAAATAAAATTTATGATTGTATGTGTTGCTAGTGTTCTTAAAGTGTAGTCAGTTTCGAAAACATAAGTCTTGAAACTTATTATAAAGAATTAGTGAGAAAAATTCTTGAATGAAAATGAAAAATCATTTTGTATGAATGTTAAAAATAGTAGTTAAAGTAATACCGCGCTAATTAATTTATTAAAATTTTAGGCGTAAACCGAATATACACTCCCGTCGACAATGAATTAATAAATAATGGTTTGTTTCATAAAGGAAAAAGCATCTATCTTTTAATATTTGACAGAGACAGACGGAAATTTTCAATTGGCGAGGAAGTTTTTTTATTCACTTGTATTATCAGGGGGGTGTATACTAATATGTAAAGCGCTAATGGATTAATTAACATCAAAGTTTCGTCGGTGGAAAATGGCAAATAAACTATAAATTTAAGCTTAATTACATTTTTGGTGTTTAATTTTACCTGTCAACGATATAGCTTAATTTTTTTTATTCGTCAAGCGAGACGTGATCTTTAGAAAACAAGATTAAAGGGTTACAGAGACATTCAAAAAATTACTATGTATGCACATATCACAAAAAAAGTCATATAAATACAGGTTGTTCTCGATATTTTATCTACTTATTTGTATGATTCAGTGATGAGAATTCTTGACATTTAATCAGGAATCTTTAGAGGTTATGTTTATGAAACATTAGTGTTGTGTCTCAATGAGTTTTTAGCACTATATTCATGTAACTCCCACTGAAGGAAAGTTAGTTAAGTTTGTGTGTGTTTTTGATTTGCAATCTTGTCCATTAGTGCTCTTCATTTCTTCATGTTTCTAGATAATATGTTCGCTTCGTTTCATGGTAACCAAAATTATCTCAATTCATTTTGTAATATTCGCATCCGTGTATTTCTGAGACTACATAGTTTTCCTTTGCCGACAATGTTACAACCAAGGATTTGCTTCATTATATTATGGTTCTTGCTAATTGTGTGCTCTATTTTTCGATTTAGGTTTCCTAATCGTCGTTATTAATTTTTTCCTCTTGTATAATCCCCATAGGCACATATTAATTTTATTTAGCCAAAATAATTTGCATATTATTCTTAAGTATTTATTGTGGAAGGTTTGCAACATTCGTTAGACTTTTATAGATTTTTAGTAGAGTTTAGTGCAATAATCACAAATGAAAACATCTACAGAATATGGGCAGGGCAGGGGATCTCAGAGCAGCTGTTATTATTTAGTTGCAAAGCAATAATGAATTGCAGCTTATTTTGGGAAACAGAAACATAAAAATCAGAAAATTTTCTGTTATTATCGAATTTCGTTTCCATAGAGTTATCATAAAAAATCATTGAGAAATAGTGATAATTTCATAGTTAATATTAAACAGTCTTCATAAATTAAGGTTATTTGCACATTTTCTGCATCTACTTGAATCTGTTTTGTACTTTATATTTGCTTAACACAATTATCGTTAATTATAATCAACTTTTGGACCTGGATTTTAGGGAATTTTAACACCGATATTAAAATTAAGATGGCAGCACTTTTGTCAGCCTTTATAACAAACACTGTTAAAAGTATTTGTAACCGGTTACAAACGGTATTTTGTGAACAAAATCCTCTAATAACGCAATATTATTTGACGTTTTAGTAGAAATTGTTATAGCACAGGTAATATATCTCCTTTATTTAATTTCTCTAGCATTATTTGATTATTTTGGGGTTAGTAGCACTTTTTTTCATTTTAAAATTGTCAAAACGTTTGCTTTTTAAAGTAATTAAAATAATTAAAATGTTTTAGAGATGGCGACACTAGTGTCCATTTCAAAACTTTGCGAGTATAAAGTTTCTGCAAATAGTGCGCCACCTAGTGACAGAGGGAACAAACTTTAATCTGACTTAAAGCGCGACCAATTTGACCGGCAGAAAATATGTGAACTAAACTCCTTGCTTCTCACCACCCTGATCCTTATTCTCAGCTAGTACAGTCAGGTATAGTTTAATTTATTGTCACTTTTGTTTGAATTAGGTTAGTTTAGTATTTTTTTTTGCAATTTCTATTGATTTTCGTTTATAATTTATTTAGTTAGTTTTTACTTTCATTCTGTTTTTATGCACGTAAATCTAGTATTTTGAAAGAGTGTTTTTTTATAATGCCAAATATAAGAAAAGGAAAAACAGTAATAATTAATAATCTTAACCTTTAGCAGTCACATTGTTCACTGTTTATTGTTGATAACAAACGTCAACTCAACCGCCCTAAAATTTTCGTCAGAGCAAACCATTGCGATCACATTGAATTGACTGTACATTCGTGTCATATAACGGCTGTACAATTGAAAAGTCAATCTAGTAGCATGTGATTCACTGAGAACATTTTGAAGTATGTCGTAAATTAAAATTTACTACTTAACCTACGAAGTCGTATATTTTGACAGTTTCATACATACAAATAAATAACAAATGTGATTGACATTATCAAATGTCATTTGGATTTACGTTTACGGAACAACAAACACATACTAATATATATGCGTCTTATTCTATCAAAATTTCAAAGTAACCTAGATTGGATTTTCAAATGAACACACGTTAGAAGGTGTTGCAGTAGATTTTAGTCAAAAATAATTGGGACAAACGAATATATCAATGAAGTACAAATTTGTGAACATTGTATTTATAATTTTGGTCGATATTCAAGTATATTGAAAATAATTATAAACATTTATATTTTCTTCAAATGGTAACAGGATGGACTATTTTCTCCATATACTGCCACCATTCTCTCATGAATATTCTTCGGGCCTTCTTTTAATAAAAATTTCATGATGCTTATGTATTCTAGTTTTAAATCACTCATTTTCTCTTGTTTAAGCGAGTGTAAGAGTAACAAATGTTAAGCGATTCTAACTAAACTTGAAGATGACATTATAAAATGTCACATAAACTTTGCGTAAGAAAATTGTCACGATAGCATTTTGTTTTCATAGCTAGATAGATAACATAAAAAATTTCCTTCGTATATTGTAACAGGAATATTTGAAAGTTTAAGGACTTCATTAATCAATTCATGTAATGAATTTATAGTATTTTATAATTAACGTAGCGAACTTTTAGAAAATATATATATTTTTTAAATTCTATTATTCAATATATGTAAAGGGTCTTTCATCAAGAGTGATACCTTTTAAAATTTTAATTTCCAGTTTCCAATATATTTTTTGTGTGTTTCTAGGTGTGAAGATGTCCAGTACAATTTGCAGTTTCATCATGCAGCGACTCACGATTCCTGAACGTTTAGCAATCATTAAAAAAACTGGCTGCTGGCAAAGTGGCTGCTCAGTTCTGGGTGCTCATCGTTTGTTCACTAGAGAATTGGGTCGCCATCACCGTTTCTCTTTTCAGGCTATACGTCGCAATGTGACCAGAAGCCACCAAGAAGACAACGCAAAGCGCGAAGTGAGGAAAATATCGCTGCAGTAGCGGCCAGTATTGTGGAAGAGCAGAATTTGTCAGTTTCAAGACGATCTCAACGGTTGCGGCTATCTGAGACATCAACTTGGCGAATCTTGCGAAAGGATTTGGCCTTGCATGCATACAAAGTTGTATTGATCCAAGAGTTGAAGCCAAGCGATCACAGATTGCGTCGTGAGTTCGCTGATTGGGACGTATAGCAGTTGGAAGCTGATCCTGATATCAGTGGAAAAATCATATTCTCAGACGACGCGCATTTTTGTCTTAGTGTCTTCGTCAATACGCAAAATTGTCGTTATTGGAGCGAGCAGAACCCACAAGTGTACCATGAGGTGCCATTGCATTCAGAAAAACTCATTGTGTAGTGCGGTTTATGGCGTGACGGTGTCACTGGACTTTATTTCTTTCGAGATGATGAGACAAGAACCGTTACCGTCAACGGTAACCGCTGCAGATTCATGTTACGCGAATTTCTCTGGCCAGATCTTAAGATCATAGATATTGAAAACATATGGTTCCAGCAGGATGGCGCTATGTGCCACACAGCTGATACTACGCTCGATTTGCTGAGGAAGAAGTTTGGAGACCGGATCATCTCAAGACACAGATTTGTGAATTGGCCGTCGCGGTCGTGTAATTTGACACATGGATTTTTTTTCTTTGGGGCTACATTAAAGCCCAGGGCTATTGACAAGCCACAAACTTTGGAACATTTGGAGGCGAACATTCGTCAGGCTATCGCAGACATAACGCAACTAATGTTGGACAAAGTGATTAACAATTGGAGCCATCGTGTGCGTCAGTGTGTTCAAAGCTGTGGTGGACACTTGAACGATATTTTATTCTATGTCTAAGCTTCAAAATAGAGCGCAATTTACTTTGATACGTTGAGTCATCTCTTTTTTCAAATTTTAAAAAGTATCACTCTTAATGAAAAACCCCTTGCAGACATATATCTGTGTCTAAATGGGTAAATGTATTTATAGATTGAGGATTAAACATTTCTTAATATGTAAATTAGAGAGGGTATTAATGCATCTCTATTATAATATTACAGTTAATATTAGTCTTCTCTAGTGTTAGTCGTCTGCAACTATTAATCGATCCTTCGTTGACAGTGCCGCCTGCTTTTGCAGTGTTTAACACCAAATTGAAAAGCAAAAAAAAATTCTTTAACCGTATTTTGTAGTGTATTGCTTAGTAATTGTGGATAATTACATTTACGTAATTACAGTTCAAAACGAGTAAGAAATAATGTGTATCTCAATATAATTAAATGCATTCTCCTTAGTGACATACCGGTGCCGAAATTTGAAGAGTCGTTGTCGTTTCTCTCTAAACTACCTGCGAGAGAATACTTGTCGCAGTTCGAGTTAATGTTAATTTATTAAATATCTTAACGGTCATAAATACGCATTTTATTTAACTCGGTCGTGTTTAAAAGCAGAAAATACTGCGCTTGTTGCTTTATAATTCACTTGTTTCATCGTAAAATGGAAAATAATTAATGGTATGTCGAGTGACTTTCTTATGACGAACCTATAAGTTGTAATTAGTTAATAAAGAGTTGCGTAAACCTTGTAAAAAGGATGCTTAATGTCTTTATTTTACTATGCCTGAAAATTAAAATGCGATTATTAATTTTATTATTCAAGCTTGGACATACACAAGTAACCAGATTATACATTGCTAAGAATATGTTACTCTCTATTATTTATCAGTTCAGTTAAGTGGCAAGTTTTGTTATCACCATTATCGGAAAGAATATTCCTTATACTTGATAAAGTTTCAATAACATTGACTTTAACCAGTGATATACATAAAATACTGGTAGAAGTACCGCAAATTGATCTATATGTAGTACCCTTTTAACAAGTCTTAACATGTAACGGGCAACGGACTATCATTGTATACGAGCCCTAACAACACCAAGTTCGGACGATATTAATTTTTACAGCGAGTCCCCTATTTCTGCTAGAAAAACTAATTAGTTGTTTTTTATTTATAAGTTCATTAATATACTGTGTAAAGTCATTTCCGATACAAAAAAAATATTACTTAATGTGAAACGTACCAATTTTACGAGAGGAAAATGAGAAACCATTTTACATTGACAAATTAATGTTCGGACGACTACAATTGTGAATTAATTTTGATTAGAGCGGCCATGACAATATGTCAAATTTGACAGTTATTACATCGACAACTGTTTATTTATTGTTGTGATCCATTTGTGTGCAGAAAAATGGGTCGTGGTAAAGCCACAATTGTGGTAAAACACTATCACGAAGGAAACAGTATGCGCACAATTGCAAACAATTTGAATTAGGCAAAATTAACTGTTGCAGACATTATTAAATGTTGTGGCGAGACGTCCGGTTACAACATTAGGGGTAAAAGTACAGGGCAACCCGAGAAATGATACCCAGAATGAGAAGGCATCTCGTAAAAATTTGTAAGAATCACCGGCTTATACACCGGGATGTAACGGCTCTTTTTATTGCAGAAACTAATGTGACGATTCCTTGAGAATGTTCTAGGCAGTGAATACAAGTCCGGCCTCAGTTTTTGCAAGGTAAAATTGAAAAAAATATATATTTTAATCTTATTAGATTTGAAGTTAATATTAAGTATTTTATTCAAGGCGAAAGAAAAGCTATTGTTAACGCAAATTCAAAAGAAAAACCGCCTAATATGGGCAAAGTCCAAATTATCTTGGATACTAGAAGATTGGTTCAAAGTCGTGTTCAGCGATGAATCCGAATTTGCCGTCTCTATAGGTGATTATAGTAAACAAATTATTCGTGATAGATCGGAAGGTTTTCCTACGGACTGTCTAAAAAGGACTGCTAAATTTGCAAAGGGTGTGATGATATGGGGATGTGTGTCTGGAAAGGGTGTAGGTAGAATGGAAATAATAGATGGGACTGTTAATGCTGCCAAGTATACTATTAAACATCCTGTAACTTTAAAACTAAGCCGTTTAAGACAAACATTCATATGAACTTTTATGATCATAATAACTCTAGGAATCAGCTCATAAATTTTGTCGTATATTTAGAATCACCCTGTATATAGCAGATTCAATTAGTTGGCGATTTAAGGCCTGTTTTACTTCAATATGTATATATTTAAAACAATCTTACATGTTTCGGCACATATGCATTTTCTAAAGAAATTAAAAATATAAATGACGGTTGAGGCGTTGTAGTTTGTATGTAAATAAACTTTATTTACACACAAACTACAACGCGATCACCATTTCGTTTTTGAAAACACACATATAATCGATAAAGAACAACACACAATGTAAAGGGAAATGAAAGAAATGATTAATATTAAATAGGAAAAAAATTCAATTAACAACAGAAGTGATATAAAAAGTCTAAGCAGTATACACTAAAACTTAATAATATAAAGTAGCGATCTGCAATTTACCATCATAATATATGTTGCTGTTATATAAATATCTATCATATGTTATCTAAATATCTGTACATTTGCTTATCATGCTGGCAGTTCCGTGTTTAGATTCCTGACTAGGCTGTCCGAGTAGGTTTTCGTAGTTTTCCTTCTCGTTCAAGGCGAATGCCGACAGCTTAACATCTTAAGTCGCTCCACTGGCGCAGACATAATAATAACTCATGGCTTGTCATTCCCCGTCTTTGTTGTCTAACTGTTTGGAAAATGCTAAATGATTATTATTAAACTTGAATGTACCTTTGAATAATTTTATCCATGACAACTACAGATATATAAGTATGACATTAATATACTGTCATTTATATTTTAAATTTCTTTGAAAAAGCATTATATGCCGAAACATGTAAGATTGTTTTAAATATATACAGATTGAAGTAGAACAGACCTAAAATCGCCATCTAATTGAATCTACTATAATATACAAAGGTCAAGAAATAATTATCTATATAGATATATATATATATATATATATATATATATATATATATATGTAGTAGGTACAGTAAAAATTTAGTACTTTCACATAAATAAAATATATGCAACTCTGCTTTTATCTCATAATTAGAGACCGGACACATCGGGCTGAAATGGACGTCAAAATCCTATGTATTATGAGTCATAATACATAGGATTTTTTCAAAATTATGGCGCAAGCTTGCCCTGAAAGTTTTTAGGTATATTTAGATTAAATACTTTTGAAAATGCAAAATAAAAGTATACATACAGGCTGGTATTCAAGTAACTTTACTTTTAGTAAAATATTGTAGAATAGCAATGTAATGTTGATAGCAAGAGTTTGTGTATGTGTTTGTTATTCATGCTGTTGGTAATACTGTGAGAAAGAGGGCGCTGGCAACACTGTCGACTTGGTAACTGTTAATAACAATTGCGTGTTCATACAATTCGTTTTAGTCATTTCCTTGGTGAGATGTTAACGAAAGAAGAAGGAATTTTCATTATGAAAATTGCTTACAAAAGAGGTGTTACTGCATTGAACAATTGGGGAGAACCTTTTAACTTATACATCGCGTAGTGCTGCTTGGGATTTATTATATAAGTTTGAAACTGAAGCTAGTGTTTTAAATAATACAAAGTAGTGGGCGATCTAGAATATCGTGGACTGAGGAACTTTAAACTCTCTGTCTGTTTGGCTCTGACGCAGAATCCAAAGAAGTTTACAAGAATTTTAGCTGTAGAGTAGAGTATTCCGATATTTGACGTAGGTCAGTTCAAAGGAAATTGTTTGAGGAAGTTCAAAGTGCATACTCCACATCTGATGTATGAATTGCAGGAAGCTGACGCAAATAGGTGTACTGTGGTATGCGAGCAAACCACGAACTCTTAAAAATCTAAAAATTTATATTGAGGAAGTCTTTAAAAAATTTGGATATAAATACTCAGCTGTAAAAATAATGTAAACATGTAATATTTTATGGAAATTCAATGTTTTTATTTGCATTTATATTTAAAATAAAATGTTTACTTTAACTTGGTAAATGTGAAGTTATTTTTGTTCCACTCAGTATATAAAAATGTATAATGCTTAAATGAATTTATTTTTTATGAATCTATAGTTACATTTAACGCCATGTATTATTCTCTGTTTCAGAGAAGGGATTTTATGCAGAGTAATAAACTTTAAATCAAAATTAATAAGAAAACAGATTCAATTAGATACGTTTCAAACAAAATTCTAAACCTGTAAATGCGTATTAAAGTGCTTATAATGAAGGATATTAAAAAGGCAATGCGTAGGGAAACAGCTTTGAAACTAAAGTAACCAATTTGTATACGCTCAATTTAAACAAAAAAGTCAAACCATAGGTCATATGCGGTTCTTGTAATTCGTTTTAGTCTTTTCTGTGTTTTATATTCGACATGGTCGTTGACAACGTTCTTTGTTGATAAATTGCGTAGATTATTTGTTAATTTTTAAAAGAATGACTCAGATCCGAACAGAAATACATTCGACATTTTACAATATGTACTTCTTTTCAAATATGTTCTGTAAAGAAGAAGTAAAAGGAATTACTTTTATATTATCACTAACTGAACCCGATAATGCTTTACTGTTGCTAGATTTGAGTATATACACCCTTAGTTTTGTATAATGACAAGTTAAAGATACATATCTGTAATGCTTTTATACAAAATATCGCGGTCCAAGTTCACGTAGTAACGAGAAAATGATTCTTCTTTATTAAAATCCGGCCCCGTCGCAGTTAATATACGGGCGGCGATACGGGAATCCACCGTTGCAAACAACGCTGGAAGTTATATTTACTTTGCTATGGCTAGGTGTGCGTTTGCAGTGACATCCCTAATTACGCATATTAATTATAGAGTTGTGAACATTTTCGACGTAAAGGCTATGATTAATATCCACAAAAAAACATACCAATAAAAAGACCAAATGTGCGGCTGACTATATTGCGTAAATGTTTTGGCAAATAAACATTCACTATTCTTACAAATAGCAAACTTATTGTTAAACGTTATCCTCCAACAAGACATCTAGGAATTTTATTGATTTTTTTGCAAATCAATGAACTTGAATTGCAACTGTATTTTCCTAAATATAGAATAAACAAAGATATGGACCGACTTTAACTACATTTCGGCCCTAAAAATTTGAAATTTTTGATAATGAAGTTGATATAATTATTATGTAGTTATCGAAAAGCAACTGAATAAATTTACGTCCTCTTGTTTTATAAAAAGAATTGAAATTTTTGTTATATAGCATAGATAGATACTGTATTCTAAATCAATAAATATAACTTGCCTGAAACAATGAAATAATTATTTTTTCAAATGTACAATTGCTGCATTAAAAAAAGCATACACTTGAAATTTTTCTGTGTAATAGTGATTTTTTTTTTCAAAAGCCAACCGCATTTTATATTGCAATTTAATCGCGATATAAAAGTCATATTGACATAGCGCAATTAATTGTTGTCCAAAAAACCCTAATTAACTACTTTAATAGGAGAAGGATGGTCAGTCAGAAAATTAGCTATAGGATTTATGGCTAATAAAAGAATAATTCAAAGTGTTAAAACCAAGTGGGAGGTACAGTGAACTCTTCAAATACAAAGGGGATCCGACCGAAAGAAAATATCAGCTCCTGAACAAGATGAAAATCTCTTATAAGTAAGAAGAAACCATCCATTTTAAACTGTGGTAAGTGCGGTCCACATAACTAATTTTCCTGGGCGTGTACGCACTGCAAGGACACCGTATTAAGAAACATTCATATTTAAGAAATCGAACGGCTGCTAAGAAAGTATTTCTAACGGAGCAGAATAAAGAGCAAAGGGATGGTTTTGCCTAGGAATTTCTTCGCCATAACTTAATGCTTTGGGAGAATGTAATTTGCTTTGATGAGAAGATTTTTCAATCCGCATACAATGGAAGCATTCGAGTATACAGGCCACCGAATTCAGGGTTCGAACAAAATTACATAAAAAAAAACTTATAACAGCGGAAGATTCTCAGTAAATGTTTGAGCGAGGATTTGTGTGCAAGGCCTAGGAGTCTGTTGGAGAATTAAGAACAGATTTACTTCCGATACGTATATTACAATATTACAAGACGTTTTCCTGCCATCGGCAGAAATTTTATTTCCTGATAGAAATTTCATATACCAAAATGACAATTGTCCTGTCCATACATCTATAGCAGTCCGAAACTGGTTTTTGGAGAATGACGTGACGCGTTTGCCGTGTCCTTCTAAAAGCCTGGATTTAAACCCAGTGGAGAATGTATGGGGTTATATCACGAAGCAAATGTACAACCATAACTTTCGACCTGCAAATGTCCCGGAGTTAGCAGACGAGTTTGAAAAAATTTGGAGCGAACTTTCTGCGGCCTATATTCGTTCAGGCATATATTCCATGCCTCAGCGTTTGCAACGCGTAGTAAATAGCAATGGAGCTGCTTCAATATATATATTTTTTTAAATTATATAATGCTATATACTTTTATTAGAAATATATATTATGGTAATTTATATGAATTTTCGTTTGACGTTTTAAAAAAGTCAAAACTGACATAGGTTGATTTATATTATTAAAATATTACGAAATGTAGCCTAAAGAGTTGTATACGTTTTTTAATGCCGCAATTGTACATACATATATTTAATCTATGTTTAATATAAGAAATAACTTCATAATTATAGGTAAGTCATTTTTTAAATAATGTTCGTAACAGTCATTGTTGGCGAATTAGTTAAGTGCCTTTAGTCAAGTGAAATAAGTATATAGGTTCTACCTCACTTGTAATACAAAATGTTTGCTGCATTTATGGATGGATAAATAGGAAATTATAAATCAAAAAGTATTTAGACTGGTTTATTAATAATACCATTTGTATTTTTCGTTTTGCTAGAAAATCATGTTTTTTCTAATTTGCTATTATAACAACGCTATTCTAACATTGGAAACGAAGCATTAAACGAATCAAACTTCGAAACTTCGTATTACATTCAAACTTAAAAAATGTGAAATCGAGTTTGTCCTAAGTAAACGTAATTAAACATGAAATAATTACATATAAATTTTCTATATATAATTGTTTCAGGCTTTACTTGATGAAATTCCATTATAACTATTATCAGGATAAAATAAAACAAATTTTAATGAATTTCACTTTTTAATTAACACTGTGACGGTTGTTTCGCTCCAACCTGAGCTTCATCAGACATATAACTAACTTATTTACATTTTTTTTAACACAAGTATACGGTAACGGCAAAAAACTTAATTTATTAGAGTCACTTGAAATTAATAAATTAAAGAACCCCGACAAGATCCTAAATGATCAATTAGAAACAAATAATTCATCCTTACTCAATTTATTTATTTGATATTCAGACAGTCACATATTGTCTTTTTCCATAGAATTTCCCTCCCTGTAATATAATGTAAACCCCTAGTTTTATTACTTTAGAACAGTATTGTATAAACCGTAGTGAAAGTTTTGTGCATAGACATTTTAGTAATAAAAAGTACCCATTCCTTCAACTATTTAAAATAAAACATGCGTTTGTTACCGTATACTTGTGTTAAAAAAATTTGTAAATAAGTTAGTTATATGTCTGATGAAGCTCAGGTTGGAGCGAAACGACCGTTACAATGTTAATTAAAAAGTGAAATTCATTAAAATTTGTTTTATTTTATCCTGATAATAGTTATAAATTGTCTATAAAGTAGATGATTTATACTTAGAACGTTGCAATTGAAAATATACGATTATAGTATATTACATACCGGGGCGGAAAGTGGTTCATTACTGTTGAGAGATTAGAAAGTTCACGAGACGCGAAGCGTCGAGGTGAACTTAATCTTGAGACGGACATGAATCTTTCCGCCCAGGTTTGTATACTATTTTACTCACGATCGGTTAGTAGTTAGTTATTAATAATAACTAACTACTAACCTAGCAACAGTACCAATCAAAAGGATTTGTCAAGATTCCATAAAATTTAATACTATTATATTTTTGAAATTTAGTGATTTAGTAGTTTATATAATAAGTTATTATATAAACTACTACAATAATAATTTAGTAATCAGTCAGAAAATATCACTATTAAATTTTACGTTATCTAGCAACAGTACCAATCAAAAGGATTTGTCAAGATGCCATAAAATTTAATACTATTATATTTTTGAAATTTAGTGATTTAGTAGTTTATATAATAAGTTATTATATAAACTACTAAATCACTAAATTTCAAAAATATAATAGTATTAAATTTTATGGCATCTTGACAAATCCTTTTGATTGGTACTGTTGCTAGATAACGTAAAATTTAATAGTGATATTTTCTGACTGATTACTAAATTATTATTGTAGTAGTTTATATAATAACTTATTATATAAACTACTAAATCACTAAATTTCAAAAATATAATACATATATAATAAGTTATTATATAAACTACTAAATCACTAAATTTCAAAAATATAATAGTATTAAATTTTATGGCATCTTGACAAATCCTTTTGATTGGTACTGTTGCTAGATAACGTAAAATTTAATAGTGATATTTTCTGACTGATTACTAAATTATTATTGTTGTTAAGTACCTAATTACTGTTACGAATATGTTTGAGAATGAGAATGTTCCGCAAGAAGCCGCAAAAGAAGCGAGTGAAGGTGTCTTGCCACAAAAGAGCAAAGGTAGATACGTTAATATGTATCGTACATACGTCAATTGGTGAATATTTAAATGACACTGACGTTTCATAAATACTGAAATGACATTACTTAGCCAGGAAAGTGATTTAACCTAGCCGGGAAAGTGATTTAACCTAGCCGGTAAAGTGACATAAGCTGGCGGGTAAAGTTCTATTACCTACCTCGGTATGTAATAGTGCGTTTTCGAATAAGTTTGAAGGTTAGAAATGTTCAGTTTACTAACTGTTCGCGAGTAAAAATATTTTCCGATACAATACGAAGTTCCTCAAATTTCACCATTTTTCAAACAGCTTTTCATAATTAATACTAAACTTAATGGCAATCAAGTTATTTACGGTTTTTTAGCTGTGGGGTATTCAATATTATTGCATGTTCGCACATTCAATAAAAAATCGACAAATTCAAATTTTAACTTGACTGTGTTACGGAAATTCAAATTTTTTAAGTTACTATTATTTATCTACCGAGTTACAGTAAGTAATTGAAGAAAATATTTAATTTGGCTCTGAGAAATTGGCTTGCCCAGTCATTTGTTTTATGTTTATCTTTTTGCGTTAAAATATTTTATATGATTATGAAAGAATGACATATGGTTAGAATTACTAGTAAGTCAATATTAACTGATATCAGCCGTGAGATTTATACAAAATAATAAATTGAAATAAATTTTAGGAACTCATGTTACAAATATAACGATAATAAATTATGTACAATGAAAAAGTTCAAAATGTTGGCCGCCTACTTGTATACAACACTGAAATCGTCGTGATAAATGCCACATTTATAATTGCCTCTTCAATTGCGTACCATAGTTCTTGGAAATTGTCTATAGGATTCCGGAATATTACGATTTTTAAATAAGGAAATAAAAAGAAATCCAGAGACGAATCAGGCGATTTACTTGACCATAAACCTATACTAATAAAGCGGTCTGGGGAAAATTGTTGTAAATAATTTATAGTTCTATGTGGAGTGTGTGTTGTGACAGAAGCCTGATGGAAATAACCATTAGTTAATTCTATGTTATCCAATTGATTTATAAATTACTTTCAAAATAATAGTTTTGTATCTTTAGGGGTTAATTGTTTCTTGCCTATTTCACTCAATTTTCAACCAATCGCCCTGTTTTCAAACGACAAAACAATTTCGTAATTTTTCTCCGCCTTTCTGTCCAATCGACTGCCGTAATTTTGTTACTATGTCAGTTTTAATAAATATAAAATTTTGACGTTTTGATATTATTATGACAGCAGCCGTTATTTATTTTGTCAATTTATTTCATCCGTCCTTCAAGCAAATTTTGATTGTCAAAAGCAAAGCAAATCTTGAATGAATCGATTCGGTCAACAATTTATCGAAGACATACAAAAGGCAATCTCAAAATAATACCCCATAATACTCTTAAGACTCAATCGTCTATATGGGCTCAATTCGACGAGTTTTGTCAAGAAAGAAAATACGAATTGTTGGTTGACACATCAATAAAGCAGATTGTTAACATTCTTCAGGACTGGGGATCTAACATGAAAAGGAACGAATAGGGCTGGAGAATTGATCCGTTTTCTTAAAAATGAAAATCGAGAGATGCTAAACGAAGAAATCTGCAAGAGTGTGCCGATAAGAGAAAGGTTAGTTTTCAAGTTCTCTTTTTGAAAAATATACAACTGATGGCAAATGCTTGGAACGACGCATATCTTGAAGGTTTTCAAAAAAAAAATCGTTTCATTCAGTGCCTTTGAGCTAACATGGAGGTGTAAGGAACCTGTAAATTGCAAAACCTATTACTTCAAAAATGAAATAGGTATTGATGGAAAGTGAACTGGAAGAATTGAATACAATCCCGTTTTCTCCAAAATGGCCCAAGGAGGTTCAAAATTACTTACAAATAGCAAGCGGTTAATAAAAACAATGAAAAATCTTTGCCCTATTTCATTGTTAAATCTGTTGATGGAAAAACGTGATCTGACCATTAAATCAGGTAGATTGTTTTATGTTGTAACCCAAACTGGATAAATGGAAAATGGTATAAAGGCTCACCAATAGGAATCAATACATTGTCAAAATGAATTAGCTAAAAAAGGCGTCGGTGAACAATAATTAACAAAAATCACTGGTCATGTGCATGCTAACTCCATAAAATCTTATATCCAGTTGGATAACGAACATTATTATTACATAATTCAAAATTTAAGAAACACTGAAATTCCTACAACTGCATCTTCTGTATAGTTTATCTGCTTCTGTTAGCGACTCCACTAATATTGGTTCTGATTCACGTTTCGGTAATTATTATAGTAACTCTACATTTAACATTTATAATAAATAAATGTAATGTTATATTTTAATTTTAATATGTATGCACCTTAAGATACGTTTGTTATATTTTTGCTATTGTTTCATTATGCAATTAATCATATTTAAATCAAAATGAACTAAATTTTTTGAGAAATAGTCATCCAAATATCATTCGTGGTAAAATTTTGTCTGCAAAATTTCTAAATTGATTAACTCGAGTTCGTTGCCAATTTATCTCACGACATTGATTAAAAAAATCACTCGCCTTGACGGCTTGTGCTTTTTTGACAATGTCGTTCGATAAATTGCTTCGCAATAAACACTCGTAACATTATCGAAATTTTATCGACAAAATTTTAACACTTATGATATATGTACATATATGAAAAAATATTGAACCAATAATTCGTTGCTTTGAAATTGTCACACAAACATCAATTTTAACTGGATGTAATGCTACTTCGATTAAATTGTGCGGATTATCTGCTGACCAAGTTCTATAATTCTGCGAATTAACATAACCAGATAGGTCACACCATACTTCATTGGACTAGAAAGTAATATTTTGCTGGTCGCTACTACTATGCACATGATCATTATACCACTGACAAAACTGGATTAGAAGTAAAAAATCAGGTGGGTGAATTTGGTGGACAATTGAAAATTTATATGGGTGTAAATGTAGCTACATTTTTAGGTTCTTACGAGAGGATTCATAGAAAATTGTAGAATGGATGTACGAAATGTTAAAAGAATAGATTAATTGCTAAGTAGGATCTTACCCAATAGTTCGAATAGACGATATACACAGAAATATGAGGATTTTGTTCAACAATTTGATTCACATTTTCCCATGGGACGGCAAGTTGATTTACTGTTAGCCACATTACTAATGTTTAAAAAGTGTTCGATTATTCTAACATTGTGTTGTGTAAAAGAAACAATATTCAATTCAATTTGTTCTTCTGGATGCATTTCAATAAATTGATAAGTTAACTGCTTGAAATGTACCTAATTACCTCCTTCATTTTATAAACCGTTTCTAAAATAGGACATTACAATAAACATATTTTACACGAGAGTAAAGACCATTTTGAAAATAAAGACAACAATTTATTTTATTTATTTGTTTGACCATATTTTTGATAAATTTAAACAATTAAACAATCAGGGACGTCAACATAAATTTGTAGAATTGTTACCAGCTTATGAAAAAAAAATACTCATTTATAGTCACGCTCTACAAGAGGTCAATAGAAGAGACAAACTAGAGAAGTTACAAAAAGATTATAACAATCAAGTGATTGTTTACAATTAGCCTGACAAGTATCTTTCATCCATTCTTGGAATAACTCTTGATTTTTTTTTAATACTAGGAATGTCACCATAAGACATATCACACTCGCCCTTTAGGACCCTCTTTGCTTTGCCCATTGGGTCCTAAACTTGGCCTCGTGCGGTATGACCTGTTTTATGACTCGCTCTATTATTATTAGAGAACGGACACAATTTCCATAAAACGCAATCGGCAATTGGAATTGTGTATAACGTCGCTCAGTACATCCCAGCGTAATTCAATGAAGTATTTGTTTGACTTACTCGGACACCTGGTCTCGCACGATAACAATGGACAACACAGCTATTGTATTCGGAATATATATTTCTCTTTAAAGTGTTTTCATGAGCATAGATAGAAGCGGGGTTTTTATAATGTATTTTATTTATTAGTTTATATTTCGTAAGATAAATAAAGTGCTGTGAGTAAGTTTCTTGTTTTAATAGTTTTAACTGTTAATTACATCGTAATTTTTGTGATAGATCCTGTTTAATATCGTTTGATTGAATCTATTTCTACCAATTATTTCGACGTAAGAGTGTGCATTGAATTTCGTTCAGTTTCAATGACTTACGCACACATTTTTCATTTTCATTTATTTAGATCTAGAGCATTGTTTAAATTACTTTTTCAGATATGATATGGAAGAACGTCGAGAACGGCATCGTAAAACAATGGCGAGTTGGATTGACGGTCATACTGATTGTATGTCCATTGTCAGTGATTCCGAAATTTATTACAAAATCCGTAAAATATCGTCAAAAATTCGTCACTTAGGATCGCAAACACATCTGAACTCTGTAAAACTTTTATGGGCGGCTAATATTCCATTAAATAAACTTAGCAATCCCACTTTAAAAATATTTCTGAAAAAATATACTGGTCGAACTGTTCCTGATGAATCAACTTTACGCAAATATTATGTTTCTAGGTGCTATACGAGAACAGTAGAACGCATTAGAAGCCATCTTTTAAATCAATACATATGGAAGAAAGCCGAAGAAACGGTGGATATGTTAGGACGCTGTGTGGTAAATGTTGTAGCTGGTGTACTACATCCAACTATTCCCTATAACTCATATGTAATAGCAACAAGTGTTATAAATAGAGTTGATGCGGAAACAGTTGCTGAAACCATTAAGGAGAATATGCAAAAAATGCTTCATTCGGACGCCACGTACAAAGAAAAAATACTTTTATTTGTCAGTGATAGTGCTGCGTATATGTTAAAAACAGGCAGACTATTGAAGAAAACATATCCTAATATGCTGCATATTACTTGTGTAGCACATGCTCTCCACAGAATCTGTGAATATATCAGAGACACTTTTCCGAAAGTTGATAGACTTGTATCAGATTTTAAAAAAGTTTTCAGAAAAGCACCATTGAGAGTAGCTCTTTTCAGGGAAAAATTTCCATCTCTATCACTGCCTCCCACTCCAGTAATAACTAGATGGGGAACACGGCTGGAAGCTACTAGTTATATGCTGAGAATTTCGATAGTCTAAAACATTTCGTAACACTGCTAAAGGAGGATGCTAGAAGTATTGGTGAGTGCAAGGAGCTCACACAAATCCAAAATTTAAAAAATCAGTTGTCCTTTTTTCACGAACACTTTGGAAAATTGCCAAAACTAATCACTTATTTTGAAAATCGAAATCTCAAATTAAATGACGGATTAACCACATTAGATGTGGCTGTTAATAATTTGAAAAGTATTCCAAGTGACTTCGGATGTGGCCTTCGGCAAAAGTTTGAAGCAATTCTTAATAGAAATCCAGATTTAATTACATTGCAGCAATTATGTATGGAGACAATTCCACAAAATCTAATGGCTAAATATGAAGAAATAAAAGAATATTTCCAGTATGCACCTATAACCAGTTGCGATGTAGAAAGGACGTTTTCTATTTATAAGGATGTACTTAATTCAAAGAGAACAAAATTGACAGAAGAAAACCTTGAGAAACTATTGCTAGTCAATATTAATACTCCTTTACTCAACTTGAACGACAAAATGAACAAATAAAAATGTTCCAATTATAGAAATAAAATTAAAAACTTTAAAAATACAACTTTTCAACAAATTCATATGTATTTCGTAATTTTATAGATCACCACCCGTTCATTTTCCAATTATATAAATAAAATTAAATATTTTAGAAATACAGCCTTTCGCCGGTACTGCACTGGGTGGTAAGCGTGTCCGTTCTCTAATTATTATATATTGACAAAGCTTAGCTCTTATAAGAAATAACTTCTTGATAAAATTATTTTGAGTATTTTTTACTTAAGATTAGTGATTTTATTTAAATGAAATAAATGTATTTTGTATAAATATCTACTATATAAAATGTAAAAACTTCATCGTTATAATCAGGGTTGATAAAAAATTTTTAATACTGATACTTTATAAAAGCGTCTTATTCTATTTTCATAAAAAAGTACTGATACAATATTGCCAAGAATCGGAAATTGGTAAAAAGTTGACACGTTTCGTGGTTTTATTTCTGCAAGTTAGCAATCCTACCGCGAACATGTTGAAACGTGTTGAAAGTTGTAACCCACGCTAGACGGCTGGACCGTATAAAATTCAGATGCTGCGCAGTTACTTCTTCGATTTGAGCGTGTGAAGGTGGGCGAAAATGACAAGTGGAGGTAGAAAAGAAGATAGTATTTGGCAGTATTTTGTTAAACAAATTATTGTTGGCAATCTTGGGTGTCGCGCTATCTGTAAAAAGTGCGGTAGAAATATGCAAGGGTTGGTAGAGAGACTTAAAATCCATTGGGAAACTTATAAAAATAAAAATTACTCAGATAATAATAACGATGAAAGTGAAAATATAAATGAATCTTAACCGACAAACAAGGAAAAGAGAATGAGCAAGAAGAAACTCTTAGCTATACAGCATAAAAAGAAGAAAAATTTAACAAACGTGTAAGTTTGAGTGGCAATAGTAGTTTTGATTTAGGTGTCGGCTACAGTAGCAATAGCGACGGTTTAAGCTCATTTGCTATTAGAACAAGTCAGGACAAGGAAAAAGAATTAGACGAACAGATAGCTAGGGCTATTGTTGCAACAAATTGTAGCTCAGGTGAATTGAACAAGAAGTTCGAAAAGTAATTGAAATGCTTAGGCCAGATTATATTCCACCTTCAGTTATCATCAGTTCTTTTAGATGAAATGTTTGAAGAAGAGAAATTGAAATATTGTCAATATCTATCAGGCAAGTCAGTTTGTATGTCTGGTCAAATATTGATGGATGGTCAAATATTCATAATGAACCAATAATTATAATTTGTGTCGTTTTGATAGCAGAGAATGGAAACAGTTTCTTTCTTGTTCGAAAGTATAGATACATCTATATCTGATTATCTTACAGAGATCGCTATAGATGTAATAAATAAGTGTGACACTCAGTATAATTGTAAAGTAACAAGCGTTATCACTAGAGACCGGACACATCGGGCTGAAATGGACGTCATTACGACGGACGATATAAATAGTCTACAACATCTGTAAGTACATCGCAGTTGTTGAATAGCACTATTCATTCGGTTAACTGCACATCTATTTTTTGTGTGCGGTTAACCGAATGAATAGTGCTATATAGTGCAATAACTGCGTGATATACTTACAGATGTTGTAGATTATTTATATCGTCTGTCGTAATGACGTCATTTCAGCCCGATGTGTCGAGTCTCTAGTTATCGCAGACAACGCGGCTAATATGAGTAGCATGAGGAAAGAAAAAACTATTAGGGCTCCTGAATTTGAAATATCCGATTATAACTTATAGATATTCTACCCACATACTGAATTTGCTTTCCAAGGATTTAGAAATTAAACAAATAAAAGAACAATGCGTATTGCGAAAATATTTTGCAACTTGAAGTACAAGTTGTAAAATATTTTCGCAATACGGATTTGCCTAATGCTTGGAACAAACAAGGAGGCAAAAAATTAATATTACGACGTTCGATGGAATACACTTTCTAACTATTTTGAAACATATGTCAGTGAATGGTCCAAATTATTATAAATTTGTGAAGAGCATGAAGATGATATTGGTCTAATGATTTTTAAAAAGATTTCTAATATTCAAATCAGAAGAAAGGTCGAAGACTTTTTAAAACTATTGAAACCAATATCTGTGACACTTGACAGAATTCAGCAGAAACGTGCCTGTTTATCTTATATGGTTGAAGAATGGAAAAAGTTACACGCAGTCTTTAAAAGTTCTGAGGAAACTGCAAAAAATCATCAAACAAAAGTTTATTAAAAGATATGAACAAGCCACAACACCTTATCACTTTTTAGCTTATGTGCTGGATTCTACTAGAAATAAATATGAATATCGGTTGTCATATCAAGAAAAAAAATCAGCTTTAGAAATAGTTCCCAAATATTATTCTGGTACTGGATTATTACCATTACTCATTAAGTTGGAAGCTAAATCAGATCCCTTCCACGAAACAATGTTTTCGCAAGAAATATTACAAAATGTAAATGAAGTACAATTGGTGGAGATCTCAGAAGAACGTTCCGGAAATTAATCAAGCATTAGATATCATTGTTCCGATTTGTGTGCAAACTCTTCTTTTGCAGATATCAGAAGAACTTTTTCATCATATGGGCTTTGTCCATTCAGAATTAAGAAATAGATTCGGTAATGAAAAATAATCAGAATTAGTGTTTCTTTTTAAAGATTACAAGACAACATAAGATTAAAAATAGTATATTTTATACTTCCGTTAAATTAGTTTCTTTTAGTCTTTTGAAGAATATTAGAAATTTTTTATTAATATGAAACACGTAGTTTTTTTTTGTTTATTTCGTATTTGAAAATATTTTATGTATTATGTTACTAAATAAATGTAAAATGTTTTTCTTTTCTACTTAAAACAATTATATAAATATAATAAAAACTATATTAGATCTCGTCAGCGAGGTTGGTCAAAGCGTTTGTTGAACTCTGAAATATATTTTAAAATATAGGTTCAAACTCTCTCATTTCATTTAGTATTTTTTAAATAAAAATCACCTTAATTTAAGTCATGATTTAAATTCTGGTTTTATTCAAATGATTTTAATTATCTCAACCCTGGTTATAAGTAAATGACTTTTTAAGAAATATTATTAGATCATGTTAGTGAGGTTGGTTAAAGCTTTTGATGAACTCTAAAATATATTTTAAAATAGAGGTTCAAATCTCTCATTTGATTTAATATTTTTTAAATAAAAATCACCTTGATTTAAATTCTGGTTTGTTTCAAATGATTTAAATCATCTCAACCCTGGCTATAAGCAAATAACTTTTTAAGAAACGTTATTACTTGATCTTGTTAGCGAGGTTGGTTAAAGCTTTTGATGAACTCTTAAAATATATTTTAAAATAGAGGTTCAAATCTCTCATTGATAATTATAAATTTAAAGTATTTTTTTTTAGTTTCACTGATTAGCGATATTATTATACTTCTTGATTTCCTAGCGTAAGTTATTTCATTGATAAAGTTATCTTCCAAGGGACTAACAATTTTTTTGAATTGTATTAGCATGAGTTATTTTACGTATTTTTATTTTTAAGATATCACTATTTCATTATATATTAATTTGTATTTATTATGTCATTTTATAAAATTTTTATAAGATATTTTTTTAAAGCTTTATTATATATTTCTTTTCCTAGATAAAATTGCACTTAAATTGAAGTTCACTTCTACAATTATTACACGTTTTTATACACTCCCACCACTTTATTAAACACTGGTCAAAATCACTTTTCTTTAAGCACTTTCACTTTCAATTTAACGCGAAATACAAAATATTTTGCGGTCGTTTGAAACTTTACAAAAAGATACTTACCCTACTATTTTGTAAAGAACTACTGCTACTGCTACTGCTTCCACCTGGAGTAGATTTCTGATCTTTACCATCTACCATCCTTGCCCTAAGAACGTCTATATCGGATTGCGAATAAAGATATTCTGAACACTGTAAGGAATTCGCACTACTAGCACCTAAACTAACCCCTAGACCCGTCCCGTTCGCGTAAGGGGCGGTTTTACACTTTTTACCTAAATTCAGGGGTGTCTTCTGTTGTGTCGCTGTCAGCTGTTGACTTTGTTGTTGATTCTGATTCGATTGCTGAGGTATACATAGACTAGATGTTTGCGTTATAGTTAGATTAGGTATGTTAGGTATCGATGAGGTATATTTGTTCAGTTCGTTGATTTTTGGTGATAGGGGCGTGCTCGGCGGCGTAGGGGGTTGAGAGGGCGGGCTCGGCTCCTGTTTGGGAGGTCCCAACGATAGATTTTCCAGTATTTTACCTGAAAAATAACAATAGAATTACGTTAGAAGACTTGAATGTGTTTTTTTAAATATTTTTTTAAGGGAAAAGTGGGGTCGTTGGTATATAAGGACTAAATCGAACGATTTTTCTCAGAACACATCAAATCGTTCAAGTTATAGCTATTTTCTTTACATATTGGTATTGTTCGTGATTTTATATTTCTAATAAAATTTAAAATTTTCAAAATTCGTGTTCTTGTATTGTCAGGGCGACAGAGAGATTTACAGGTTGATTTATTTTTAAAAAATAAATTTGCAATGATTAAATAATATTAAGTATGTAGATGCTTTATGAGAATGTAATTTACTGTACATAATTTGCTTTATAATATTATTCCGTTATAAAAATAATTTTCATGTCAATTTATAGTCAGAATTGAATTTCATTCAAAGTTTATAAAACAATTTATTGCAAGAGCAGCGTGCTTTAATATCCCGTGCAATATACACGTGGATTAAAACACCTATGCCTTAATATTCAACACTCAATTTTACTCAATTTATCAAACTCTAAAAATAAGTGATCTTCTTTATTTTACGACAAGTACTAACCAAGTATATGTATGCGAAAGAAATTGATTTCATGTATGTATTTATGTTAATTCTCATTAAAATTATGGATACACAATATATTCACTGAATGACTTTGCTATTCAGAACATATCAAAATATCTTCTTCATTTCGCCATCAGTCGCATTATTAGCAAAAAAAAAAAATTGTTAATTAAACTATATTTTTGATTATAGGATCAAATTGTTACTGAATTTGCAAAGGAACGCAAAGGAAAATAAAACCTTTGAAACGGTGGAAGAAATTTCAGTTCACGCGGAACCAACAGCTTTCGACAATAACCTAAATAATTCACTCTCTGAATTTAGTTTTTACGGAATTGAAACAAATTGATACAATCTGCGGAAATAAATATTCAGCTGCCTATTGCTTCAGTTGCACTATCGCGAAAAATATGTGGACCTGTTTGTGTAATGAAAGTCCTAACAAACTGGTTGAAGCATCAGCCGGTGGAACCTGCTGCATAAACTGGTAGTGCAATTGCCATAGTAAAAACTTGAACAAAAAGAGCTAAAACTGTCTTAAACTATTGAAAATTTGGGAATATAAAAATACGGAGACATGTCGACGTCTAAGTGTTTGTTTGCCTATTTACATATTGTGATTAAATTAAGTTCTTAGAGCTTTTGTCGAGAGTAGTCATATAAAAAGCACGCAATTTGCTTTTTAATTATAACATATTAATGGTATTTCACATATTTCGCGGGTTTATTATCTATCGAAGCAAAGGTTTCTCACTGTAGTAGATAAGCAATGGGTTTTCGAGCCCAAAATTCCATGTGTATCCTTATGGGTCTGGATTTTGCAATTCAAGGTCATTTGAGTTGTGACGTCACAGTTGAGTAATGCAAAACAGGTACGAATAGGTGATGAAGAGGTTAACTTGCTAATTATATTTTCACACGAGCTCTATTACTGGCTCAAACAGATAATGAAGGAGTATAAAACATTATCGAACAAACCTCTTAATTCAAATGACCTTGAATTGTAAAATGAGGCTCCATAAGAAAATACATGGGATTTTAGGCTCGAAACCCCATTGCTTATCTACTCACTGTTATTCAGGATGTACGTTCTGATGATAAAAATAATAGAAAATATAATTGTAAACACAATAAACTTTGATTAGTGTAATTTTGCAAAAGCAAAGTCTTATATATTACAATCAACGAAATGATCAATTCGTTTCAAACGAAGTGTGGATTTAAGCAGTATATTCCTAGCAAGACTGTCAAATATGATACAAAGATACATAGCTTAGCAGCAAGATCATTGTAAACAAACAATTTGGAAATAACTGGATTATTAAGTGAGGAAATAACTGTATGATCTATATCAACTGTTAAATTATGTTTTCTGTCGTCAGCAAACGTTTGATAACTACCGCAGACAAATCTAGACAAAATATAACCATGAACAACCATTTTATTTATTAAGAGTTAATTATTTGCTTGTAAATTCAAAGTCAACTATTGTCGGCGTAATATGAACAAATAAACTTGAGAATCCACATGAATTTATATATGTAACAGTATGTTCTACTATAAGAAGGATGGCGAAAATTGTGTTAAAGCTTTTACTTCCAAAGAAAAATATAAATTTTCTAACGATCTTGACTTTAATGTGATGATAATATAGTCAACCCACATCATATCATGTTTCCGAATTTTAGGTAACCTCGAAAATAAATCAGAAATTTTAACAACAAGTTGACAATTGTGATAAAAAATATATCGGGCAGACAAAAATACCAATTGATACACGTTTTAATGAATATTTGGTTCAATTTAAACATTATAACACTGATAAATCAAATGTTACTCAACTTATTTGGAGCACGGACTACAATGTTGAGTTAAAAAATTTAAATTTGTTGGAACATGCTTCGTCTGTCTCCCAATTAGATGTTTTTAAAAATAAAACTATTTCATTAAAATTCAGTTCAGTATCCTGCTGACAAAACATTATTAACTGTTAGGTGTGAGTGTGTGAATTAATCGGCTAAATACATTGTTCGTAATGTATGTGATACATGATCTGTGTATTTGTTAGTGTAAAAATATCTGTTACTTTTGTTTATTTTGGTGTTATTTAATGTAGTTTCCAGTTATTGGTGACATTACATTGTTGCCGAAATATGGATACACGAGACATTTATTTGGGTAATGTGAAGTGTAAAGTTATTTATTGTTCAAAAGAATTAGTCTAGGTTAGTAACTTTTCGCTGAGGTATTTCATATTTTGTTTCATTTACAACAGTTTTTTCTTAAATTTCTTTCATTAAATATGTTCTAATTAGTTATTATCTTGTTTTTCTAACTATTTATTTTTTAATTGAGAATATTTTCTCTCTCTAATTCATATTTTAAATTGTTTACTAAATCTGTTATTCTGGAAATAGTTCAAAAACCTCATATAATTTCTTATGCTAAAATGTGAGCAAAATCTTTCGTTTGTCAAAATTAACATTGTCATTAACGTTTATTAGAATGGTATATAACGTAGAGTTCATTCAGAATTACGAAATAATGATAAAAATATTATAGGTACTGGTGATAAATTAGAAATAAATATAAAAAGTCAAGTTGAGAAGGGTAAAAAAATTACTGTATACAGGTCTCTGATGAGATTAAAAAATGCTTTCCCTTTCGCCGTGCCTATCTGAGTAACAAGGTATTTTGAATACCGACGAAAAGAGAAACAACAGCGTTTTATATCGAATTAAAAAAGGAATAAAAAAGATGATTTAAAGAATTCTTAACCCCCAACGGAATGTGCACAATCATTGCATTTAATATACAAAATATGTGGCGTTCCTTTTCTGAAATCCTAATAAAAAAAGAAGAAAAAAGAAAATAAAGGAGTATTCAGAGGCACAATCTCATAGCGTAGTAAGAATATAATGTTAATAATTACCAAAAATAGACACTTAGAGGTCCACTATTTTCAACGTTCCCTCCATGAAATGCCCCTAAAGAAGAAAGATTCAACATGAAAGAGAGCATGTACATATAGAAAACAGAGAACCTAAATCATTATTAATGATACATTTTAAATCAAGTGTAACAGCATACGTTTCGAGAACATTAAAAAGAGAAAACGAACAAGACTCATTTTCTTTCCTATTCTTTCATAATAAATAGTGTACTTATTCATTAATTCTTTCCTTTTTCTATATACAAATGTAGGGAGTAGGGCACAGGGTATTCTAATTTTTTGTATTTTTTTCCTACACACATTATATACCGTACATTAATCATTTTTTTCGTTATACTTCTCCCATTTCGATTCTCGCACATGACCTATCTCCGTCCTTCTCGCCCTATCCAGTTATGATCAAAGTAAGTTGGTAAAAATTCATTTGTTTCCAACAATGATAAATGAATGTTTCTAATTTTTAAACAACTCTTTTCGTTCTTTTTTCTTCGTTTCCATGGAGGTGTATTGTCTCGTACGGTGAAGAGAGAAATACAATGGTAGTCTCCTTACGTAGAAGAGGATGAAGTTATGAGATGGTGATTTTTTTAAATTTCAATCGATCGGAGATTTGTTCATTTTCTCGGTTTTCGAATTAAAAGGGGAGAGATCAAACATTTTTTAATTAATTTAACAACTGCCCCATCGAACCCTTTTATATCTGCGTGCCTTCCACCCTACAACCCCTAGCGGGAGTTTTTTAAGGAAATTCCGACCGTCTGCGCTTGAACATCTGAATATGCTCGTGATGAATTTGAGTTTTTTAATAAATTTTAAAACGATTAGTGCTGCTTACATCGTTTATAATATATATATAAAGATAATTATTTCGTGACCTTTGTATGTTATGGTAGATTTAATTAGTTGGCGATTTAAGGTCCGGTTTTACTCAAAAATCCATATATTTAAAACAATTTTACATGTTTCGGCAAGTGATGCCTTTCTCAAAGAATATAGAATATAAATTTATATTTTATATTTTTTGAGAAAGGCATCACTTGCCAAAACATGTAAGATTGTTTTAAATATATGCATTTTTGAGTAAAACCAGACCTTAAATCGCTAACTAATTAAATCTACTATATATATATATATATATATATATATATATATATATATATATATATATAACGCAATTTCCGTATGTGTGTCCGTTATAGACTAAAAACCTACTGGGCCGATTTACGCGCAGCTTTTTGCAAAATGAACCGAATTGTCCAGAGAAGGCTTAAAGATATTGATAGATGAGTAGAAAGAAAGTTAGAGGCCTAATAATATAATATCAATAGTCACAGTACTAATACTTTAATGTAGATGGCGCCACGAGACAGTACTTTTTACATTGAAATTCACATGGACAATTATACGTTTTATGCTTCCGTGTAAGAGAACCAAGGAATTTGTTCGTATATATGCCAATGGAATCACCAGAAACATTGCATATCTAAGAGCATTGCAAATGAACTTAAAGTTGAATACAACAGTAATTACAATTTATGTAATTCAAAATACAAAAATATTAATGTATATGTAAATATCTAATTTTAACTACTCGTAAATGCAATAATTGATGTCAAACTTTCGATTGTGTTTATTTAATCTATATATAGATTTACAATAAGTATATATTTAAAATATTTGAAAATTACTTTGATAAAGGCAGAAATTTCCGAAACATGTAAGAATTTAATTATTTTAAATATATACATACTGAAGTCAAATCGACCTTAAATAGCTGACTAACTAATTCTCCTATAATATACAAAGATCACGAATAGAAAGAAATAACTATCTATTTATCTATCTATCTATACAGAAAACGCGTTATATCTAATTGTACGTCATACTAGATCCATGACAACATATCATATCCATGACGATACGTCGTCATGTTGCCGGCAAGATGTCAATTATAAGACTATAAGATGTCAACTATAAAAAGGTCAATAATGAAGTAATTAATTGCTTCGACTATTTACAGAAGCCTTTCTGCATTATATCCAAATGACGCAACAAGATAATAAACATAATGTAGTTCTAAAACAAACTGTTTTTAAACAATCAAAATAAGCGGGAAAAATATATACAAAAGTAAGCTTAAATGGCAACACCGCAAGTAACTATTATCCTGTTAAAAATATACATAAGAAACATTTAGTATTGAAATGTAAATTATGTGTTTATTTGCCATGGCTGTCTATATTATCATCAATTCATAACATTTCGTATTTAAATTAACGAAATTAAAGCTTTCAAAGATATTTTAACAAACTAACTTTTTTAGTTTCTCTAATACAGTTATCACAGCATGTAAACGTCATCAATGACGTACAATTGGACTTAACGCGTTTCTTCTATATCTATATATCTATATATCTATATATCTATAATATCTATATATCTATATATCTATGTATCTATATATCTATATATCTATATATCTATATATCTATATATCTATATATCTATATATCTATATATCTATATATCTATATATCTATATATCTATATATCTATATATCTATATATCTATATATCTATATATCTATATATCTATATATCTATATATCTATATGTCTATATATCTATATATATCTAATATCTATATATCTATCTATATTGAACCATAAAATTAGAAAAAACCTCTAAGATTGTGAAGTTTTCAAAACGGTATATCTGAAATAAGCTAGATCTTGAAAAAACGAATTTCAGACAATTAATTAACAAATTATTTTTGAAAGAGATATGAGGCAAAGAAATTTTCGCTGATATGATAGAAACCTTAAGTGATCAGTGTCTTTGATACGCCACTATTAAAAACTGGATTACGGAATTTAAGACGAGGCAGGTCAGATATTAAATATGAATACCGCTCTAGAATAGTTTAGGACCAATTTCTACGGAACAACGATAGGATAATTATGATACATCTATGGCTTGATAATCTTAATTCTGTTCAGCTAATCATAAAGCCTTACTAACTAAATTAGTTGAAAAATATGTAAAAGGAAAAAATTGGAAGGACGCCGGCAAACAAGGACAAACCAGAAATTAGTAGAGCTTCATTCCTACATCAAACAGTAGAATGGTCACAGGATTAAATAAGTAAATACATATCTTCTTCGAAATCCTCCATACTTTATATGCTAAATCTTTATTGCTATTATTACAGTCTTGTCTATACGTAATTTGGTTGCTTTTAAAAATACTTTAATGGATAATATTTCGTTTTAATTTCTTCGTTTTTCTAATCATTACTATTCTGAGATATGTAAATTTGTCTGCTTTTCTTATGTCCTACTTTTTATTTCTAAATTATAATTCTATTCGAAAGCTCCTCTCTCTATAACATATATTTCGTTCTATTTTCATGTATTCATGTCGCTATCCTTTTGATAACTTATAATATCTACATCCTTATGTATTCTCAGCAAGTATATTTTTTCCGATACATTCTAATCTTCTCTACTATCTACCTAACTTTCTATTGATAAATTTATTGTCAATTCTGCAAGGCATTTTGTTTACTAGCTTTTCCTGTAGGTAGCATTTTATACATTTATCCACTATTCTCTCTGATATTCTCTGATATTTAACCTACGTAAGTCTGCTATATCTTGTGATTCCAGTTTTTACTGGAATCACAAGATTTGATGGCATATAAATAATGAATATTTTTATTTGATATTATGTTTCGGTTATCTTCTTGATTATGAGACGATATTGTAATCTTATTGTCTAACATTATAAGATATAATGAAGATATGACCTCTTAATTTACGTATTATGTTTCGTCTACAATAACCTAATAAATGCCACATTTTACAACATTTCAAATTCTTTCAAATTTTCGAGTTGGTGATGTTCTTTTTGTACATTAACGAAAGTTAAATAAATATTTTTTTCCTACGAATTCTTTTAATAGTGCAAACATTTTCTGGTACTACTAATTAATTAATAATAATTAATTAAAAATTTAATTGTAAAAGTTCTTACTTTGGGAAGATCTTATCTAAGGAATATCTCATATAACTATAAAATATGTGTTATTTAAATCTATACCCCTTGACACCATTTAATATTTTAATTAATCTAAGTGAAATATTACAGCCTTTAATTTGTTGTGATTATTTCGTTTATTTAATTAATTCTATTTATAGCTAAATACATTAATAGCGGCAAATTTTAACCATGAATTTGATATTTTGGGACTATTACTATACACGTATTGGGCAGGTAAATATAATTGCGAGTTTGATCCATTCAATGTGGTATAGATGGCAGCATTAGTTTAGTTACGCTATTATATATCGATGTTCAAAAAAATTCAGCGTTAAAAAGTAATCCATCGAAATTTGAAGTCATATCTGATATTAGAGTAAGATGGAAGAATGCATTTACTTGTAATTTTGTAGGTTGTCGAATACGTAAATGTTAGCTTATGTCAAATGATATTTCTGTTTGCAAGTAGGTAATTGTAATATCACTTGAAATTTCATTAAAATGCCTTATTAATAAATGTAAATTAGTCACATAATGAAATGCATTTAGAACGTAAAAATAATTAATTTGCAAATTCAAAAATGGGCGTTTCCATATTTTAGAGAATTCTGCCAAACAAACATCACTCTTCATGAGATACTTTACTACGGAATAAATTACATAATCCTATCGCATGCTGTTCATCTCTTGGATGTAAAGAGAAAATGCATAATGAATGGAAGTACATAGTTCTAAAACAAAAAAATTAAGATAATATAAGTTACTGTATTAGTTTAAAACATTAATATTGAACAAAATATTGTAAAAATGGTTTAATGTAATTTTGAAACAAATTAATTATTTGTAGATATATCCTTAAAATAAATATAACAAGCTATAGTTGCATAAATTAACAATATTCAGCATAATAAATTATAAAATATTGAAATACCAAAAATATTTTGCAGTATGGGACTATTTTTAATTTCATTGATTTTCTTTATTTTTTTAATTTCCATCTCGCAGATCTATATAATTCTGCACTAGTACTTGATAAATTATTTTTTTTAAGGCTATGAAAAGAAATCACATGGTGAAAGATAACAAGATTATGGAGGAAATTCATGTTCACTGTTCCAACTAATTAAACGATTTCCAAATACTTCTCGTATCATATCTATTGCTTCATCCACTGTATGAGCTCTAGCACCATCTTGTTGAAAGTAATCCAAATCTAGTTCACCATCATGAAGCTGATTTAAAGAAAGCCAAAGGTATTTCTTACAGATATCTTCCCGCGCTTAAAGTAAATAAAAATGGACCGAGAATCCTTCTTCTACTTATAGTACGCCCAACACAAACTTTCCGAGGATGAAGATGGAAGAAGAAGATGGAATAATGGATGATGATGGAAGAAGAGGAGCTTCGACATAAAAATTATTGGGCTTCGTATCACTCTTCATTTTCATGTTTTGTGAGTTAACAGAGCCACTAACATGAAACAATGCTTCGTCTGAAAAAAAGCTTTGTCTAGGAGTTCATTCAAATAAAATTATTTGAAAATCATTCACAAAATACTACTCGTCGCGGATAATCAATATCGAAGATTTCCTGCAAGCAAATTATACGACGTGGAAATAACAGTAAATTTTGTTTTAAAACTGTATGACAAGAACCAGCTGACAAGCCAGATTGTTGAGCAAGAGTTAGTATCGATGTTTTTGAAGGATGAATCGTTATTTGTCTAAAATTATTAATCACTTCTTCCGTCCGGACTTTTGGTTGCACACTACCTCCTTGTGTTCTACAAATTGTTGAAAACTGCAACAATTCAATTCAGTGTCTCCTCAAAAATATTATGATTAAGAACAAGATTGAGAAATTCAACTTGAAATTCTTCTATACAATTGTCTATCGATCTTTTGATCATTGACATTACTATTTTTAATATCAGATCAATATTTGACTATTCAAATTTAATAACGTATGGAACTTAAGTTTTGAGAAAAAAATCAAAGGTAAAAATCGATTGGTAGTAAAAATTTTGTTAAAACATAAACATTGGGAAATTATTGTACACTATTGCGTCATACAAAAACTAAATTCACAAAACTGATAAGGGCCCATGCTCCTCAATGGTGCGCAATTTTGGTAGAATTCTCCCCATCATTCTCTGGACTACGTTTATATTCACTTCTCGGATCTTCTGGATATTATATTCTGACCTGTAACTGTGTTTCATTTTGGGCTTCCCAACCTTTGTCATAAACTTTCCTGTTCAGTAATGCCCAAAAATTCCTCAATGGACATTAGTGTATATTAGTATTTTATGGTCTTCTATCGCGTGGTACTATGCATTGTAGTTTTTTCAATGGCACCTTGTATATATGTCACAAGTGTTCATTTGAAAAGTCAATCTAGTAGCATGTGATTTACTGACAACATTTTGAAGTTTGTCGTAAATTAAAATTTACTACTTAACCTACGAAGTCGTATATTTTGACAGTTTCATACATACAAATAAATAACAAATAATAGGTATTTATTGAAAACTATAACAAATGTTGAAAATGTTGTCCTTCAAGATCAATGCACTTTAAAATCCTCCGTTCAAAATTTCTGATTATATTCTGCAACATTACTGGATTGTTATTAATTTCCATGCATATCTGTTCGATTCTCTGTAGCATATCATTCAAATTCAATATAGGTGTTCGAAATATGTTATTTTTTAGATAAGGCCACAAAAAGAAGTCGCAAGGTGTTAAATCGCATGAACGTGTAGGCCAGGCAATTTCAGTATTTCGACTAATTATATGCTCATAAAAAATTCTCTTAAATAATCCAAATATTCTGCAGTACAGTGGACAAGGTGCTCCGTCTTGTTGGAAATATGCATTTTGTAGTTCATCATCATGCAACAGATTGACGAATGTTTGTAAAATTTCCGTACGGTACCTTTGAGCAGTTAACGTTCCCTGAAAAAATATTGGTCCAATGATTCGCCTTTGGCTTATCACTGCCCAAACACCAATTTTCTCTGGATGTAGCGATTCTTCATTAATTACATGTGGATTTTCACTACTCCAAATTCTTGTATTTTGTGAAATTAGGTATCCCGTTTTATAAAACCATGCTTCATCAGTAAAGATGACTCTTTGCGAAAGTTCTCCATTATTGTTCATATTTACAAACCAATTACAAAACTGTAGTCTACGTGGGTAATCAATTTCTAACAATTCTTGTACTGCTGTGACACGGTATGGATAAAGTTGCATATCTTGTAAGTATAACTTGTGAGTTGTACCAACAGAAAGGTTTATTTGTTGACTCAAATGTCGAACAGATGTTTGTGGTTCATTTTCCATTATTTCTTCAACACGATTGACAACTTGAGGTGTACGTTTCTTAACTGCTCCGCTGCCTGATTTTCTTAAGAGACTACCAGTTTCAGAAGAAAGTTTTAAAGTTCTATCCAAAGTATTCTTAAATTGTATATAATCTATTACAAAATGTGGAAACATAAACAATCAATTTTATTACCACTTCGAAAATAAGCCTGGACTAAAAAAAAATTATGTTCTAAAGTGAAAGCCATTTTAAAACTGAGAAGCAATTTATTTAAACCAGAATCGACGCACGATTATTTTATGCACTAACTGATATTTGTGGTTGACATTATCAAATGTCATTTGGATTTACGTTTACGGAACAACAAACACATACTAATATATTTGCGTCTTATTCTATCAAAATTTCATAGTAACCTAGATTGACTTTTCAAATGAACACACGTTATATATTATACATCTAACTATATATACACACATACTTCAACTTCTTTTAGTAAAAGTATTTGGTTACTATTTTGTCATTATGAAATATTTGCATTGTATTTGTTTATACTCCAAATAAAAACTGCAAGGAACCCAATAAATTATCAGAAATTGGATGAATAAACACGGTTCTAAATAACGGATATGCAAAATAATAGGTGTAAATCAAACAATCTGTATCTGTTAGAAATAAAACTGCTCACAATCTGTTATTCTCGAAACGTAAATTTTCTAACAATGGCCATAATATCTTGTATAATTGAGCAATATTTCAAATCCATTTTCAACAAAATTTTAATAGTCATGTTCCGCCTAGATTTATGATGTCTCTTTTTCTACTCCCGTTCGATCCACCGGACCATTATCTGTTGTAATAAATTAAAATTCCATAAAAATCGTTTAAATTACATATGTAAATGACCACTAAAAATGTTAATTTTATAGAGTGAATGCTCACAAAATGATGTAGGATAGATAGGTGACGATTATTACGTGTTAATATCATTTGATCTTGAAATGGATAACAATGAATTTGTTAATTTGTGAATACAGGGTACGCTTAAGAAATAAATTTGTTCGCAAATTCTAAAAGTCTTATTAACAAAGTGTTAAATTATTTTCATTAAGCAACTGCATATACATTTATTGAAATAAGTGGCGTTTTCTATTATTTTCTATTATTTATTTTTAAAAACAGTTACTAAAGAGGTATTCTAGTTTGAAAATTTGAAAAATGTAAATTTTATTTCGTTTTTATATAGTTTTTCAAAGTTTACAATCAAAAGAATATACGCATATTTATAAAATATCAAAAAGAAATGTGTAGAATTAAGTTACATACGAGGTGTGGCTATAAAATAAAGAGACTGATGCTGTAAAACTTTTATTTTTAATTTGTACATATTTAATTATTATCCTCTTCAATATAATAAATTACAGGGGGTATTGGCAGGCCATGAGTTATTATTATGTCCGCGCCCGTTGAAAGACTTAAGATGTTTACCTGTCGGCATTCGCCTTAAATGAGAAGGAAAACCACGAAACCCTAATAGGACAGCACAGCCCCGGTTCCGAACCCGGGACTACCCGCATGATATTATTAGCCGGCCAATATAGACTAGAATACCCCTACTCTATTCCTACAGCTCAATTCGAACTTTCCATTGTGCAAAAAGGTGGTGGAAGTTCGCGGGCCGTTTTTTCTATCACAACTTCAACGGTCTGAAATCTTGTTTCTTTTAATGCAGATTTGACCTTAGGGAACAGATAAAAGTCAAATGATGTCGGGTTAGGCAAATAAGGCACTTAAAGTCTCAGTACAAAGGTTTTCACGAGCTTCTTTTTGTTCGATTGTGAGAATTTCGGCATAATTTTCGCACACACTTTTTACATGACTTACGCATTCCTTGGCAAATACTTTATTTACTGAACTTAAGATAATACAAGGAACATGGTACATGGCATTACCCTAAATTCCGGTGCTCCGCCTAGTGGCACTACACCGGATCCTAAACTTGTGTTCTGTCAAATCTATCGAAATACTTAATCTAATTAATCTTACAATTAAGCTAATACGGACCTAGTCCATGCTCTGCTTAAGTTTTACAATTGCGCTTCTAACCTGCACACGAATAGTTAACCAACGGTCAGAACGCAACAGATTATAGTTTTTATCAATATTTTCATCCGTTTTTGACGTGGAAGGGGGTTCCAATCGTGCGTATCATTAACGTCTTCTCGGCCATCTTAGAAATGCTTTAACCCCTTAAATATCAGCGCACGTGATAAACATTCATTGCTATATACTTCGTTTATTAAAAGATAAGTCTGCGTTAGAAAATCTTAATATCTTTGAAAAAGACAAACAAACAGAGATTATTCATATCAATCACTCGCAAAAGACTTTGGAAGTGCTATATTAGATTTCAAAATAGTAAAACAGAAATTACTCATATTAATCACTCCCAAAAAACATTGAAAGTGTGTTGGCAAATCCTAGGATCTTTGAAGTAGATAAACAGAGATTACGCATATTAATCACTCCCAACAACTTTGAAATACGTTAGCAAATCCTAAGATCTTTGAAGTAAATAACGGATTAGTCATATTTATCACTTTAGAAAAACTTTGCAAGTGCATTAACAAATCCTAAGATCTTTTAAGTATAGACAAACATAGATTATTCGTATGAAACCAGAAACTTAAGACAAAGTCGAAAGAGTAGTTCAAAATCTTTATCTAAATTAGCTTTATTTAAAGGACAATTATTCACGTAGCAAGTAGCGATTGAGTTTGGTCTAAATTTACACTAATTAATGTTATAGAAGCGTCTTTTTTGCGTTTTTTCATGCATTTTTTTAATATTTAGTTAATATAATTTTCAAATAAAATAATCTATCCAATACACTAAGTAAACGGAAAGTTGTGCTTAACAGTCGTTTTTCTTATTTCTTTTAATGAATAACTAAACAAAAAATTGTAAGCGCAAACCAAGAATTAGCAATTATTCTGTAATAAATTGCAAAAGGACGTCCCATCGGATGTATGCATTTTGATAACGTTAGTATGCAAAAGATTTGGCTAGGATAAGTCTTACATTAAATTATTTTATATAAGACAAATAGCAATGGTTCTAAATTGTCCTGTGTGATATCATTGTAGAAGTTGAAATAAGTATGTCAAAGTAAAGACAAAAATCTAAAAAAAATCTGTAAATTGTTGTAATTAAGTAATATCTATTAAGCATGATTTTACTATTAGTACATATTGCTTTATTTGAAGTTGTATGTGATTCCATACTAAAGAAAACTATCAAGAAGATGCAATATTAATAATAATATAATCTGATAACCCTTTTACCGTAAGGTGTCGGGTAAGCTGTTATTCTTCGCCATGTACGAATTTCTTCCATATTCTTCTATCTTTCGCCATTCCTTTTGCTTCTTTCCAGGATTTATTCTTGTCTTTCAATATATTGCTTATTGTATCATTCCAGGTTTTTCTTGGCCTTCCCCTTTTCTTTCTTTCCTGTATTCTTGCCTCGTATACTTGCTTAGCCAGTCTTGTATTTTGCATTCTTCGAACATGTCCCCACCAACTCAGTTGTCTCTTTTCTATAACCGTAAATATAGATGGGATATCCAGTCCTTCTTTTACTAGTGTATTTCTTATTCTATCTCTCCTGGTTATTCCTTTGACTCTTCTTAGATATTTCATCTCCGTTGCTTGGATTTTACTTCTGTGTTTGTTCGAGAGTATCCAGGATTCACATCCGTACGTTAGGACTGGTCGGTATAACGTTTTAAAGACTTGTATTTTAGTTTTAACTGAGATTTCTGTTTTGCTAATGAAGTTTTTATTTAGTGCATGGTATAATCTTATTGTTTTTCCTATTCTATCGTTGATCTCTGCATCCTGCTGTCCTGACTCGTCTAGTATGGCCCCCAGATATCGGAACTCCTTAACTTGTTCTATTTTTGCATTGCCTATTGTAATATCAAGTTGTTCTTCTCCGATTGCCATTACTTTGGTTTTATTTATATTTATTTTCATTTGGTTTCGTTGTAACACTTCGTTCCAAACCTCCAGATTATGTTTAAGTTGTTGTGTATTTTCGCGATTATTACTATGTCATCTGCGAATGCTCCAATATCAATTTCTACTCTACGGAGGTCTCTATAGCCAACCCACATTTTTTGGGTATAGTTATCACATTCTCTAATAATATCATCCATAAATATGTTAAAGAGCATCGGGCTTAGTTCTCCTCCCTGTCTCAGTCCCTCTTCCGTTTTGAACCCCTCAGATTTCATGTTATTTTTTATAACGAAGTTTACGTGGTTTTCATAGATGCCTTGTATTAGATTTATAATTTTTCTACTTATACCTCTATTATCTAGGCTTTCCCAGATTTTTGTTCTTGGTACTCGGTCGAACGCTTTCTCTAAGTCTATAAATCCTAAATATGGCTTCTTAATATTAATATTAATTATATTATGTATTGTAATTACTCTCATTATAATGTGCAATTAATAGACATCTATAACATTGATAGACTATTGCATGAAAAATAGTAATAAAAAATAAATTAAATATGCTCTAAACAGCTTGAAAAGTTTTTCAAATACATACAACTATTAAGTGTAGTAATGGCTATAAATATGAATTAATTCCTCTGAATGTATTATTCATTAATGTATTTATTCCTAATAAAAAATATTTTTTACAAGGTATGTCATCTTATCAAGTATCTCCAGAAATTCCAGATTTTAACGGTATATTTCGATTTTAAAATGCGTGGTACTAATATCACTAGTAGATGGCGCTAATGAGTAACTACATTATTACGATTAAAATGTATTATTATTATTGATACAATGCCAGTAAAATGAATTGATAATAATGCCCTTCTTTGTACATTTTTAAACGTAATTTACAATAATTTCTATTACTTTTAAGTAAATTTTTTAAGTAAATAGAAACATTAATTTTTTCTAAAGTATTACTTAAGGTTGGAATCTTAATCTTATAATAAACTATACTTGTTTGTCCTGCTTCGTCCATTTATTAAAAAATTCAGTTACTAAAATATTATATTAGACATACATATACTTTTATTTATAAAAATTTACGTTATGTTACTTGGATTTGATCTGGATCTATTTTTGGAATACAATGGCAGTAATTGATTTTCTTGGAATGCTACTAAATGTCATCTGTTTAATCAATTAAACACTTTTGTTGTTTGACTCATTGACGTGATAGGATTAAATTCCATTGAATTTTTCCCATCAGCATTGTAGTTATTTATTAAACACGAAACTAACGTTTAGTCGCAGACAATTGAATAAATTACAGGCAGTAGAAATAAAATACTTAAGGAGAGCTAGAGGAGTCACCTGAAAGGACAATATAATAAATACACAAGTACTACAGGATATAGGAGTGGAACTACTGGCAAGCTTTATTGAGCGCATCCAGTTTACTTGGTGGAATCATTATACAAGAATGACAAATATGAGACGAGTGAAATAAATATGGGAAGCAAGATTTCAAAAGAAAATGAAGAGAGGCAGACGGGGGATAAAGTAATTGAGGAAGTGTTGCAGAGAAGAAAAAGCACATGAAAACCGAGTGGAAGGCGAGAAACAAAAAGGAATGGGCAAAACTATATACAAGTATATGGTAGAAGAGCTTTTGATTAATGTTTTTGCCGACAAAATATGCTACAATCTTCTTACGGGTCTTGATCCGCGTTTGGAGTAGATTTAGAGCCGAATCGTTGATATCTCGACGTTTTGATGAGGTATGTTTGGACGTTTAGATGAAGAAGAGCTTATTGAAACATTGCGACATTATATATCTATATATATTTATAAATACATATATACATAAATTTATGTATATTTGTTTTTAAAAGGTTAACGAGAAACCAACATCTTGTTAATTGAATGTTTTGATGTAGACAATTATTTTTAGCATGTTTAGTGGCGTCTTTGCTAAATTTTAACTATGTAATTGAACTCCTGAAGAAGTAGCAAATCGTTATGAAATATAGAGTGAACTAAACGAGCTTTTTATTTCATAGACCGCATACCCGTTTAATTAATTTAATATATATATATATTACACGCATATATATATATATATAGAATTTAATTGGAGTGAGAAATAGCAATTATTCAAATCTCCTCTCACATGTAATTGTCGCTAAATTTGTGCAATTGATTCTACAATCTGACAAGATTACTCCTGCCGAAGAATGTAGACGCAAACACGTCGCGACGTTAGCCATCCACCTGTGCGGATAATGAAAATTGTATGAAAAAAACCACATCCGTCCAGAAACGTGCATATATCGATATTTCACTGTCGTTACAGATCATCAGTACACGATATTCTAACATGGACATGATTTTATTTTTTATACTTTCGTGTATATATGATCTGTAACGACAGTGAAATATCGATATATGCACGTTTCTGGACGGATGTGGTTTTTTTCATACAATTTTCATTATCCGCACAAGTGGATGGCTAACGTCGCGACGTGTTTGCGTCTACATTCTTCGGCAGGAGTAATCTTGTCAGATTGTAGAATCAATTTGCACAAATTTAGCGACAATTACATGTGAGAGGAGATTTGAATAATTGCTATTTCTCACTCCAATGAAATTCAATATAATTCGTATATATACACGAAAGTATAAAAAATAAAATCATGTCCATGTTAGAATATCGTGTACTGATGATCTGTAACGACAGTGAAATATCGATATATGCACGTTTCTGGACGGATGTGGTTTTTTTCATATATATATATATATATATATATATATATATATATATATATGCATATACAGTGTACTCTCTCCTTACGGACACCTCTCTTAAGCGGACACCTCCCATAAACGGACACTTTTTGCAGTACCAAAAGATTACTTAGGGATTTTTAAAATTTTTCTCTCTTGAGCGGACAACCCTCCCATAACCGGACGCGGACACTTTTTTCTCACACCAAAGTGATTTTAGTTCTCCATAACCGGACAGCTTACAACACTGTAATACTGTTTTTCCGTTTACTCTTCTTCATATTCGTACAGATGTTGCTTATTGAATAATACGTGCATGCACAAAGGGGAATTCCCTAAATACGCACAGCTTGTTGTTTTGAATGTAGTACGTAAATACATAGTACATTTATAGATTCTTATTATATACATACTTGAATCGCTATGCCTAAAGCAGTGTTGACGATTAAAGACAAAGTTAATGTCATTGAAATTTAAAAAAATGAGAAACTTAGTGTACGCGAGTTAGCAAAGAAATGTAAGATCAGTAAAACTCAAGCTGCTTGTATCATAAAAAACAGAGACCAAATTTTAAGATTGTGGGACACTGGTGTCAATCCGGATAGAAAAAGGAGTATGCTGAACGTCGAAGGCGTTAACATTGATAAATTGTGCTACGAATGGTTTGTGAAGGCTCGAAATAAATGTATTCCTCTCTCGGGCACACTTATCAGGAGCAAGGCTAAAGAAATTGCAGATAAATTGAATTACGCAGATTTTAGTGCATCATCTGGCTGGCTGGAAATGTTCAAAAAACGGCATAACATAACCTTCCGTGCCATTTCTGGAGAAGCCGCTAGTGTAAACCAAGATGATGTCAAAAGTTTTACTGAAAAAGTGCCATCTTTGATTCAAGGATATGATTCACGAGATATTTATAATGCGGATGAGACTGGATTGTTTTTTCGGGCATTACCCGATAAAACATTTGCATTAAAAGGTGAAAAACGGCTAAGGATAGGCTAACGATTTTGCACTGCGTCAATATGGCTGGAGAAAAGGAACCCCTTTTTGTTATTGGGAAAGCTGCAAAACCTCGGGCGTTTCCCAATATTAATTTGAACAATTTACCAGTTACGTGGCGATCAAACAAAAAGGCTTGGATGACGTCTGATTTGATGACGCAGTTTAGCGCAGTTCGATAGAAAAATGCAACTTCAAGAACGGAACGTCCTGCTATTTTTAGAAAATGCGGCCTCTCATCCTCGCGATCTTAAATTGAAAAATGTTAAAGTTATTTTTCTTCCAGCAAACACAACAGCATTTTGTCAGCCCCTGGATCAAGGCGTTATAAAAAACTTTAAGTTGTTGTACAAATCGTTATTTTTAAAAAATATTTTGCTGCAGATGGAAGACGCAAATTCTGCTTTGGATTTATCAAAATCAATAAATTTGTTAGATGTCGTTTATTTCATACACAAAGCGTGGGAGCAAGTGGGTCCCCAGACAATAAAACATTGTTTCGGGAAAGCTGGTTTTGAGAAAACAGATATCCTAAATGACGATAGCGGTTGGACTGCAGAAGATGAGCCTCCACTATCAGCACTTGCTCAGTTCTCCAATATTATTAATCAAATTCAGAGCCAAATCCAAATTGACTATATTAATTTAGATAATGAAGTCTTCATTAATGATGAAGATGTGGAAAACATTAATACTGAAATGTTAATTGCTTCCCAAGATACGCTCGCCAACTCGTCTGAAGATGAGCTAGAAAGTCAAATTGAAGACAAGTTAACTTCCTATAAAGAGGCTTATTTAGCTATAAGAAAACTAAAGGCTTTTTCTTTGTATCACAGCGACCTTAAAGGTGTTCAATTGCCTACAGATCTTCAAATACATCTCCAAGATAATGAAATTAAAGGAAAAACGCGCCAAGCTAAAATTTCTGACTCTTTTTAATCTATTTGAATACCTTGCATAACAAATTTTGTTTTTTTTTTTACTTCTCGCAAAAATGTTAATGAAAATTCTGTTTACTTTATCTAATATTTATATGTTCTTGTTTTGGAAATAAAATTGTTTAAAGGTAAATATATTACAAATTATTATTTACTCTTTTCTCATAAGCGGACACTTCTTATAAGCGGACAAATTTTTCAGTCCCATGGCTGTCCTCTTAAGAGAGAGTACACTGTATACCTATAGTAAGTGCATAAGGTACCTTAGTTGGTGAGCCAACCGAAATAGGACAAGGCTCCTATATCAAAAGAATATTTTTGAATTTCAAAAAATTTTAAGAAAGATTTAAAAATTAGATTACTATTATTCATTATTAAAGAAGGAAGTTTTTAAAGTAAGTAAAACAAGTTATTTAATTCTTAATTACTATGAAACTAAATTAAAATCAGCGTTTGTTACTAATAATTTAAAAATTCCATCGCCTTATTTTCTGTTGGAAAATTAGTAACGGAATACATAAATATTTAAATTAATATTTTTTTTAATTTTCAAAATTAATTAAAAACAAGAGCTTACGTAAGTGTATATTTTTATATTAACACAGATTCGGCTATAACAAGAAAATATTCGTAATAATTTATAGGTATCACTTTCTTGCATAATTAATAATAAAATAAATCCAACTTAATTAATAATTTTATGCAATTAATTTGACAGTATTAATAAATTTATAACAAATAGCGTTCAAATTTTGATTGGCAGTGTCCGATTTTTATTCGCTTCATGATACTAGGTTATTATTTTTTTTTGCCAGTGAAAGCTAAAGGTTAGGAGTATGTATGTATGTGTTGTTAAATAGATAGTTTGTTGTAAACATATGAGGTTTGGTATTATCTCCTGCTTTCAGCTCAATGTTTGTAAATTTGCCGTGCAAGAGAATAGGATAATAATAGTAAACTAGTTAAGTAAATTCTTATTTACTTGTGGTCTCTTTAAACTTAATATATAATTTCAGGTATACAGTTCCTTCAACTTATAAATAAAAACGATATTTTAATACATTATTTTTATAAATTGTCAGAAATTTAAATTTTCAATGTATTCTTTTACACAACTATTTAATACGACTCTGAGACAAAATATCAATCAATTGTTTGTGTTTGAAAATCAGGGAAAACTAAAAAAAAGATATTCGCGGTGAAAACGCAAACAAAAAAAATGATGTCTTGTAAGGATTATTATAAAATAAGTTGATACATATTTAATGCGTTTTTGTTCTTTTAATGGTATAACATATATGTAACATATAACAACTACTAAATCTATTACTTATTGACATGACAACTACTTGCTAACCAGCTTAATATTACTAATTTTCGGTATTACCCATACCAATCCTGTTTTTGTTATTACCAACTAACATGTCCTCTTAATAACTCAAAATGAACATTTACGACTAACATAATTCTTTCACTAATATACGGTGTCTCGGTCCTGGTATTGCCTTCAAGCCTTGGTAATGATGTCAGCTATTTGTGATGCACTCTTCACATACTTCATTTCCATAGCTTCATCTTCTACCAAATCGCTCACAAAATTATAACGGTATTCTTGGACAAATTAATGTAGCTATGGTTATCTTCAGAGATCTCCACGAGTTTGTTCACTTCCAGATCCATTTCCTGAGAATCCTCTTCAACAATAGCGCTTCGGTACAAGTATTACTTAGCGCTATATAATCGGCTTATGTCGATGACAGTAATACCGAATTTTGCTTCTTTGTGGCCTATGAGAATAGGCTACTGTATATGTAGTAAAGACATCCACTCGTCCACCTTCTATTCATTTTGTCAGAAGCCCAATCAGCATCTACGTAACCACGTAATTCACACTCGCTTTTATTTCTGTCAAATACTAGTCTAACGTTCAAAGTTCCATTTAAATATCTTCTTCAAATATGTCCATGTTTCAGAATTTAGTTTGTGCTGGAATCGGCTCAAATACTTTACTGCAAAGTAAATATCTGACCTCGAACATATGGTTGCATACAGTAAACATCCTATAAACAGTCTTTGCGCAGTTTCCAATTGCTTATTTTGTCGTTCTGTTGTAATATTCAATATTGGCTCCATTGTTGTTGATATAGGTTTGAACTCTACCATTCCGAACTTTCTTAGAGCGTTGGTTAAGTATTTTCTATGTTTTAGTTCCATTATTCCGGCTTCTCTGTTCTGCGCAAACCTAAAAATATTTTAGTTCGCCCATATCTTCCATGTCGAACTTGTTTTTCAATTCATCTTTTACATATTCTATCAGCTATCAGCTATTCTTTGAATTATAATGCTCTTACACTGTTTTCTTTCAAAAATTCTTTCTTGCAAAAGCTTTTCTATTTCTTTCTTCTCTTCTCCTGATTTAGTTTCAGTATATGTATTTTCATTTCTTTCCTTCAAGCAATTCAACAAATCTTTTTCTTCTAATACCACTTCTATTCTAGATTTACAAATGCTAAATGATTTCTGTTGGAAAGCGAGAACTTGTACTTTTCACCGTCCATTTTCTAACGTATAAATTAGAATCTTTTTTATATATAAAATCTATATTCTTCTATGCATTGAACTACGCTCTTCTACCATGTAAGGAATATTATAAAATATCTTCGTATGTACTTAATGATTTTTTGATTTTTTAATGGTGAAAAGGTAAATACCGATTGCTATATGTAAGTTTGCCTTCCTCAAGTCTTTGCAATATTGTGTAGCGCTCAATAGGTGTAGCGCTATTCTGCAAATATTGAAATATGCCGATCTTTGAACAAGAGAAATACAGTTTTTATTACTAAACAATACTGATTTCTCAGAATTTAGCACAAGCGCATACCGAGAAAATAGATCTGCGATTTCGTTTAAATCACGATATTCCTAAATTGACAATAAACAATCGGAGGCAGAAAATGACCTATTTATCTGAATGTCGTCTTCATACATATGAATCCTTCAACTCTTCAAAGTTGTGTGAAATGCGAACGTATAAATGGTGAATAAAAGTGAGTTACGCGTAATGTGTTTATAATTCGAAAACGCACCATTTAGTAAGATACATTGCACTGTATTACAAAGATAGGTAGAAAACATTTCTATGGTGGACTCTGACGGAACAATATAACCCAAGATCGAAAGAAGTAGATCGTGGTCTAGAGTATCGAAACCATGACTAAAATCCAACAACGTCAACACTCCTATCAGCAGCCAGCAGATGAACGTTTCAACAAACGTTCACCAACAAAGCGCTCTATATTATTGGTACGAAAATTTAGAATCACGGGTTCTGTGTTATTTCAACGGTAAGGTCGTTCAGGTAGAAAAGTCCCAGAAACAATGAGAATATGAATTGGATTTTCGACAAGATTTTACAGTCTCGTAAAAAAAGCCAGCGCCGAATAGCGAAAGAGCTTAATTTGGACAGATCATCTGTACAACGCGCTGCAAAGGAATTGGTGGCCTATTCCTACCGTATACAAGTCGTTAACAGGTTGTGTCAAGCTGACAAAAAAAGGAGAGTAAAATTTTGTGCCAGAACGTTAGCTATAGAATACGAAAATGAAAGCTTTATTTCAAATATTTGATTCAGCGACGAATCACATGTATTGTTATTAGGATTTATCAACAAGCAAACAACCCGATACCTAGGTTTTGAGAAGCTGCAGGAATTTGTTTCAAAGGTATTATTACTCCCAAAAAGTAACCGTGTAGTGTGCTGTTTCTGGGCATGGAATAATTGGTCCATACTTTGTGGAGGATGAACACGGTAGGTGTGTGTTACAGTTAACCAGCATAGGTACAGGGAAACAATTGTGACTCTTTTTACGAGGATCTAAGGCGGTTTTGCCGTGCTAGAAATTTACGTATTGGATCTCAATTGTTTCAGCTACTATTATAAGTCTACTGCGCATACTGCTAGGGAAGCTTTGTTCATTCTGCAACGGTATTTTTCCGAACGTCTCATCTCCAGGGGAACTGACTATCCGTTTCCCTCAAACTCGCCAGATCTTACACCTCCTGATGCATTTTTGTGGAATCCTCAAACAGAAGATCTACAAGGATCCAGTGCCCCAGGATATTGAGGAATTGAAAAACAAAATTCCGCAAGTGTTGGCTGAAATATCACTTAATGATGTCAGGGGAATGTTCAGAAACTTGCGGAACAGATACTAAAATTGCCAAGTACAAGGAGAACTTCTCAAACATGCTAATAATTAAAATTTCTTTATCATACTAAATTATGTAACACTAGAATAGCTATTTATGTAACCAGTTATGAAATGGGTTATTTTGTGTAACGAAATGGAATGTTTGCAGGACGAGCGAGCGTAGCGAGCGAGATCCTGCAAAATGACATGAGTTACACAAAATAACATTTCATAACGTGTTTCATACAAGATTTTATCTAATTTTGACCAAAACATAGATTTCTAATTTTCCAGTTGATCTGACATTAAACGTCATAAGTCGTATTAAATAATTAGTGACAGTTTTCATGCTATTGATAATAATTCATTTGACTTGACAGGTGTTTGTTGATTTAAGTATAAGTATTTACTTTTATTAGCTAAATATTTCGGTGCATTGTACGAGTAAAAATGTCGGATTCAGATTCAGGTGGACTACCAAGCGATATAGAAGAGGCTGCACAAAGTGCATTATCGACTGTGATTCCACAAAAGTCGAAAGCCCAGTACGATTTGGCTTATGAAAAATTTGGGAAGTGGCTTAAAGACAAAAAAATTAAATGTGTTAATGAGAAGGTTTTATTAGCCTATTTCGAGGGAAGAAAGAATCAAAAAGCTTCAACACTCTGGACTCTTTATTCCATGTTACGAAGTGAATTGTCATTGAAGAAGAATATTGATATTGCAAAATATGCCAGTTTACATGCATTTCTAAAGAGGCAGTCAGAGGGATACCATGCAAAAAAGTCTAATATTTTGTCAAAGGAAAACGTCTCCCGGTTTATGACAGAAGCTGAGGATAAAACATATTTAATGACAAAGGTCGCATTGATCGTTGGAATAGCTGGTGCTTGTCGAAAAAGTGAGCTAACTTTTCTACGTGTGGGGGATATTTTAGACGAGATTTCTCATTTTATAATAAAAATCCCTAATACAAAGACAAAAGTAACGCGCGAGTTTGTGATCACAGAAGGAAATATTGAAGGGCAAAATTTTCTTGATCTTATTAGAAAATATATTTCTTTGCGTCCACAAAACGTTAATCACGATAGGTTTTTCGTCAAATATAATAATGGTAAATACGGGGCACAGCCAGTTGGCATTAATACAATCGGTAATCTACCGAAAAGAATTGCTCAGTTTTTGAAACTACCAAATCCCTTCTTATTTACCGGACACTGCTTCAGAAGGTCATCGGCTACCTTTTTGGCAGATTCTGGTGCGGATATTTTTAAGGTTAAACGACATGGAGGCTGGAAGTCCAATACTGTAGCTGAGGGCTATGTAGAGAATTCTATAGAAAATAAGAAAAGGATTGCCAATGATATTCTTGGTGAATCAAGCTCAAATGCACATTCCGTTTTGCATCATAACATCAGAGTACCTGCCATGAATTCTACGTGTGCAGGAATTAACTTCACCAATTGTTCACATTGTGTCATAAATGTTTATAATGCATAAAATAAAAATTTAACCAGTTTGTGTCATTTAACGTTCCCCTTTATTAACTTGAGATGAAATGATTTTTTCAAAATATTTCGTAACTAGTGATGAAATGAACTTTTCAACACTAGTTACGAAATATTTTACTTTTCGTAACTAGTTACGAAAAGTAAACCGTTTCCTAACGTCATACAGTTTTGAAAAGTGTCAGTTTATGTGTCAAAATTAGATAAATATATTTTTAAGTTTCGGTATACTTTATTCTGTGTGATACTGTAGTTTTAAAGTCGGGAGATATCTATTCAACTGTAGACATTTACATTTTACCCGCAATAATTTTTGCGTTTTCACAAGACCCTAATAACAACTAGTTCTTATGCTGATTTCTAAATCGATATAATTACGAAATTAAGATATTTATCTGATTATGTCGTGAATCAACATTTATTTAGATTAAATGTGTTCGTTAATTAAAAGAGATAGACGAATAATAATATTAAATTAATGACTATTCGATTTCCACGAAATAATTCATAAAGAAACTGGAACATCAAATAAAAGCACGGCTATCGTACTTCTATTTAGATAATTAATAATGTGCAGCCAGTATGCGCATAATTTAAGAAAAAATAATCTATACACTGCTGCCTCTTCTGTGATATTAATTAATTTTAAAGAATTTCTACAGGGGCCACGCCCGAATTCTTGTTTGCTACGGAATTCGGTTACTCGTATGATTATGTATACAAAACCAGAGCCGGAAAACAAGACGGCAAAAAAAAAGAAGGACAGAAAAGGTGTAAAAACAAATCGAGTTAATAGAAATTGTCAGAAGTCCGAAAAATATTAGCGATTTTTTTTTGTGGTCCTCGCCTTAGTATATTTGTCAAATTAATGTCTATTTATTATTATTATTTTTAATAACTGTATTTCGAAATTGAATAATTTATTTTTTCTCTTAGAATAATTCTCAAATATCACCCATTTTCTTTAATACGTTTTTTACACTTTACGAATATGGTTACAAGAGTATACATTATACATACGTACGAATATATGTCTCGTATATGTATAGACCTGTGTATAGCGTATACATAAATCGATCGAGAACTATAACTATTATAAGTCTACACACCACATATAATTATGTGTCCATTTTAATTTTAACAGTTATTACCAGCTTGTCCTGCGGCTACGTTCAAAATGAAGACAGAGAAAAACCAGATTTATTATATATTTTTTTACTAAAATTAGATGAATTTCTAATCGTTAGTTTTTGAAAGTCCGCCGTCGTCGATCTGATCCAAGGCGTTTCCTAGTTTATTGAAACTTGTAGCTAATTTAAATCGAGTTCAAGATTGAAGTAAAAAAAAAAAAACATGAAAATTGATGTTTTTTAATCCTTTTCGGTAGATTTAAGATAATTTCCTATAAATTAAATCGTCGCCCGAGGTGACGCCGATTTAAGAAAATAATTCTTCCTATCAGCCAACGACATATATGTTTTCTGTGTATATACGGTACATAGCAATTGAATTAGTCTACCTACGTACATCTTTTAGTTACGTTTGTTAAATAATAATTTGACTTTATTGTGGAATAGTTATGACTTTTATTTAGAGAAAAATAATAAATCTATATACGAGGAAACATCAGAAAATAATGAGCCTTGTGCTGTAGTACAAAAATGAAACATTTATGTGCAATACACTTGTCCCATCGTTTTGTCCACTTGTCATAAACATCTGAGAAACCATTTTAGAATATCCATCACCGCGTTGTTGAGCTTTAAATTCGACTTAAATTTTCGACCGTTCAATTCTTTTTTGAGTTCAGGAAACAAATGGAAGTCACAAGGTCAGGTGAGTAAGTCACAAGAAGCAAGGTCAGGTAAGTAGGAAGGGTGAGCCATAATTTCCACCCCCAATTCTTCAAGTGTTCCTTGACAAATCGCTAATCTGTGGGTCGGAGCATTGTCGCAGCATCCAACCGATGTCTTGATAAAGCGGCTGTTTTTCTTTAATTTTACCTTTAGGGTTTCTCGAAGTACATTAGAATAGTACCCTTCAGTTACTGTATGTTCTCTAGGTACAATGTGATCATAAATAACGCCCCATTTATCAAAAAAAGAAAAAGTTGTGCATCACTTTACACACGCTTTTCATAATTTTGACCTTCTGTGGTCTTGGACTGCCTTTGTGCTTCCATTGAATACTTTGAGACTTTAATTAAGAGTCGTAATGATAAAACTAACTCTCGTCACATGTAACCACACTGTGGATTATGTTGCAGTTACCTTTTGCACTGCCGATAAATTCTCACCCGATTGACTTTTTGTTCATCGGTCATCACTTTTGGAATCCATTTTGCCGCGACCTTTCAGTTCCTTAAATCTTCATGAATAATTTTTTGAGTGGAACCAAAAAATACATTAACAATGTTAGAAATTCGATATATGTATTGTAGCTGTTTGTAGCGCCGGTTTCGTTATATTTTGATATACCCTCGTATATATCAAAATTATGGCCTTTCTCAATTAAAATAAACGAAAACAGAAATTCGAAAATGAACGGTTTAAAAGGCATGAGAATAAATGAACTCTCTCAATTGATGTTAAAAAAGTTGAGCTTTTCTATCGGTGATGTGGCAGGCAAATTGTTTTCTTTTTAACCAAAGCCCAAATATAAACAATGCTGCAATACATAATCGAAAATTATTTTTTTTACATTTTCAGCCTGGTGCTATAATCGTCCCTTCTCTCTTATCTAGTATAGTGGTGGGGTATCGTTTACCTCCACGCTGTTCTCTCACCCCATTTCCATACGGTATATTGAAAAATAGTACAGAAATTGTCAAAAGGTTCGACACAGATGAATGTTGATTTTGCGACTTAAATGACCAATGGACGACCTATGGAATATATAGAAGAAGAGCATTTGTCCGAAGAAAAGTAGGCAATTGGACAAAAGCACTTTATTATAGAAATTATACCTACATATTGTTGCGAAGCCAATGTCGAACAACGGATAGGTTAACTGTGTATTGAAAATCTGATTTGTTAGCTAAAAGTATGTTTTTTAATAATATTAATGTCCTGGTTTCCCATTTCCGTTACAAAATCACGTGATTCAACTTATTTAAGGCGGTTAACTAAACTAATTCTGTTTTTTTTAAATGTGTATTCCAGTCATGGCAAGTTCGAGAAACTTCCGCGTCCGAAATCTTCTTTACGCATTCGGTGCCAGCCACACTTTTCTACACTATTTCAAAGAGTTAAAATAATTTTCTTTCAGTATCGACTTAAGTTTTGGAGAAAGGAAGTAGTTCGCTAGTGCCAAATTTGACTGATAGGGAGGGTGTTCGAAAACAGTAACTTGTTCTTTAGAAAGGAATTAAAGAACCGTAAACATGCCGGTGTATTGTCACCGAAAGTTCATTAACATGGCTTCTATAGCGTTGCCTAGATTTATTGAACTCTAATAATCGTTCCATAACATGATACTCAAAAAGCGGGGGTCACAGTTTGATCTGGCGGTATAAATTCTTTGCGGATGATGGCGTTATAATCAAGGAAAGCCATTAACATTGTCTTAACTTTGGATTGTCTCGTCGCTGATTACGATTCGCTTGAAAAACATGAGCAATATACACAAAAGAGATGTACCCACTATTGTTTTAACTATTAACACCGCCTTGAATACAATTAACACACTATATTTTTGATGGTTTATTCTAATTGCTTCAACTATTGACCAACCGGTAGTAGTACTAAGTCCAGGAGAAAACAGTCTGAGAACCTTTTGATGATACTGTGTAGAAATTTGTAAATATGCTTTACATGTTCAATAAATTTAGCGAAATACCTTTTATCGATAGGCATATGGTATTTGGATTAGGATTTTTTTACTCGAAATTATTTTAATGATAGCTTTTGAAGTATGTACATACGTGTGAGATTTAAATGTCAAGTTCTATAAATAGTTTCACCTTGTAAATGCATATTTCGCTCCATTTATTGCTTTATAACTATGTACGTAATTCAAATTTACTCAAGTATATTAAATTTAATAAACGTCCTTGACCAGAGTACATCTTTAAACGCCAAATTATCGGTTAGTTAGTTTTAAACAGTTAATAAAAGTAATGTAAATCGTAGGTATAATTAATGGATATGTAATGTAATTATAAGATTTAATAGAGCTTTTTTTCGGGTTTATTTAGTTTCAACTATATTAGACAACATACTTTTTCATTAAAAGATTTTTGTTGGGATTTACAATCTCTGGATTCCAAATTTGTGTAGAAATAGCGCGCAAGATTTATTGTTTCTTAGGATATTTATGTGATTCGCTTTTCAATTTTTATGATAATCATTATCATCATAAGTTACTAAGCCTTTTAAGGTCTGGGATTTGGTTTAATGTTAAAACATTTTGAAATTAATTTAATGGGATGGATTACCTATTGTTTTATATTTGTTTCTTACTTAAGACTGATTTTTTTTTCCTCTATTCTTTTTTACCATTACATTCTACCTTCCAGTCAGTGGCGGCTCTTTAATGAGAGCAAGTGAGCAATTGCACCCCTTGGAATTATGAAACAAAACAAACCAAGCGGCGACTAACTGTGAAAGTATTTATTTATTATGTATATTATGTATTCATAGTTCTTGACGAGGAACGTGGCACGCCAACAACGTACATACACCGAGCGTCGTCACAGATATACTAAGCAAAGCCCTACCGTTGCTCTGTTAAGGCATTAACATTACATTGATGGTGGGGAGAACTGTATTTTGCCGTACTTCAATGTCGTATAATACATAGCGTTGGAGCAACTAAACCAGACTGCTCTCGGGCGTTATTGCGATGAACTCCGTGTCTTTTTTAGAAAACAACGCGTTTTCGCGTTTAACGTATAATGAAAAAATCGCAGTAAAAAATCTTAAACGGCCGACGCCTCAATTATGTTTACAAAATAAACAATCTGTTAAAGGTAAAGACGTTACAAGAAAATTAAAAATGAATATTTATCAGAAAAATGACTGGATTTGTAGGTGCGCAATTAAAAATACTTTGTTTTGTTTTCCGTGTATTTTGTTTGGTGGTGAACCGTCTTGGTCAAAGAACGGAATGAGGGACTTAATTCATCTTAGTGCTAAAATTAGTAAACATGAAAATTCCGAAGGGCATTTGAAAACTATATTTAGTCTAAGAATGTTAGGAAAAAATAACATTCAGAATGTTTTAGATTCATCATATAGAAAAGCAATTCAACAACACAATGAAAAGGTAACAAGCTACATCGAGCAGTAGTAATTTGCAGAATTTTTCTTGACAATCTGACGGGATTATGTACATTTTTCTCCACTTCACCACAACGAGCTGCAAGATTGGAAGAATTCCTTCAAAGAAAAAGCTTACCTCGATCTTCAAAAAGAAGATGGAACTTCAATTCTAGGACAGTGAATACAATATATGTGCACCGAGAAGAAATAATTGAAGCTCTAGAACAAATTGAGGGAGACGCTAGTTTACAAACTACCATTCATCAAGCTAGTGCTAATTTGCGAATTTTAGAGGAGGAAAATTTTATCTATTGGTTAACATTCTGTCATAAAATTATGCCACATGTGGACATATTGTTTAATCAATTACAAAATGTCAATACAGATGCATTAAAAATCAAGGATAATTTAGATAATTTTGAACGTGCTATTGGAAAAATTCGAACCGAAATCGCTGACACAGATAATCAGTTGGTTAAACAAAATGACCCAGAACTGACTCCTCGACCATCAAAGCGGCGAAGAGTAACTGATGGTAGCCAAAGAAGGAGGGAAACTATTGAAGTGTGCGATATTATTTTGCTAGAAATAAAAACTAGATTTCGGTATACAGGGCACTTAATATTAGCAAACTTAATTTCTTTTAAACAGTTCTCCTCTTTTCAAAAAAAATTTCCGGAAGATTTCCTTAAAGAGGCAGTAAAATTTTATCCATGCCTCAATGAAAGCAGACTACGAACTGAATTAAGCGTTCTATGTTCTAGAGAAGAATTTAGGCAAAATATAGAAGTCGGTGCTGTAGGTCTGCTAGGTCTTCTGCTGGATGGATTAAGCGACAACTTTAATGAAGTTGTTACGCTTTTAAAAATTGTCATTACAATTCCAATGACAACGTCCGAAGCGGAACGCCAGTTTTCACGGTTGAAGAGAATAAAAACTTTCCTGAGAAATACAATGAAAGAAGAGAGATTAAATGCCCTTACTATGTAATCTTGTGAAAAAGAATGTATAAATTATTTCCCAAACTTTAATGAAAAAGTGATAGAACTGTTCTGCAAGTCAAAGACACGTAAAATGGACTTCGTTTATCGTCAGATGTAATTAAACTGTGTAGTGTAATATTAACTATTCCCTCAAAACAAACTCTACAATGAAATGAATAGTACCTGTCTGGAACAGTACGTCGGTGAAATTTATAAGGCTTGGGTAAGCGTTTTCGTATTACACTTCTTAATTTTGAAATTATGCACTTCCTATGTGAACCACCCCGAGCCGTCACTAGTCCTTGATCATCAATGCTTTTATGTTCTTCTCAACTATATCTCTACGTCTATTTTTCTATCTATTTATACCTCTTGGTTATAGTAGAGTATATTTTGTAAACCTTCTGATCATGCCCATTTAAACCATTTTGTGAGAGAAGCAACTAGAAGAAAGACCATCTTATGATAGGTTCTTCTCCTAGTTCATCCTCTACTTTGTTGTTTGTTTTTATTATGTTTTCTCCTTCATCTGTGACATTTGATCCCAGTACGGTTCTCATTATTTTTCTCTAAATTATACTTAGATCTTCCTTTTAATTTTTGTTTATTGTTGTTGTTTCTAATGCATACGTTTTATCAAAGTTATATTGTGTTTTTAATCATCAAATACGAATATCAATATCTGTTTTGCACCTTTTGCGCCCTTGGCCGGGTCTTCGTACGAAATTTCCAGTCTCTTGATACCTTTTTAAAATATTCGATACTGTAGATTGACCTCTCCTGAGACGTCGTGCGATATCTTTTTGTCTCTATCTTTCGTCGTACAGTTACAATTTGTACCACTTCAGCTTCACTGCAGTAGCTAACTGGTGACATAATACTTGTTTTTAAGAGGAAGCAACAAACGAAAATCACTAACACTTACTTAATTTCACCACAAATAAGTTAATTCACATTAATTCTTAAATGATATGAGGAATTTTTAAATGACGTAACGCGCGATAGACAATATACGCCATTAAAATCATTAAAATGAATTAAACGTCAAAATATTTTAAAGCAATTGGATATATTCACCTACTAGATCAATAACATCAGCACGTATATAACTTTGCGGCTATAATTTATGATTATATTTGAGTAATAATGTGCGTTCAAATATATTTTACATCTAGTAGTCCATGACAATAAAAATGTTTGCCGTAACTTGTACTATTTACATTTGCATCAGTTGTCAATTTGACAGACTATTTATTCTGATGTATACTTAGTTGAAACTTTTTTAAATTGCTTAGTAATTTAAAATTGATTTAAAATGGTTTTCACTATTCAACACAAATCATTCATGGTTGAATCTTATTTTCGGAACGGACGTAAGATTAACGGACAATGGCACTATTTTCTTGAAGAATGATTAGAGGAATTTAGAAATATGTTTCCAAACTTCGTCTTTGGTTTTGATAGTTTTCGGTACACAGTCAAATATTGCACTAAGGTTTTCAAAGAAACAGGGAGTGTTATACGGAAAGGAGGCAGTGGTCGGCCGAAAAAACGTACGGAAAAGCTGGTTGACGATATAACACAAATTATGAATGATACACCAGGAACTTTCATACGAGTATTATCTCAACGAGTGGGCGTATCAATTGGCACTTGTCATACAATTTTGAAAAAGGCTTACATTTATTTCCATATCGCATGACCTGTTATCAAGAAATCAAAGAAATTAACTATCGTAGAAGAACAACATTTTGTCAGTGGTTCTTAAATAATTTTGATAATGACCTTCTTGATAAAACTTTTTTTTCTGATGAATCATGGTTTTATCTGAATGGATATGTTAACTCACAAAATATAAGGATGTGGGATACTGAGAAACCACGTGACTTTTATGTTGAAACCTCACTTCATCCACAGAAAATTAGTGTATGGTGTGCGATTAGTCGAAGGGAAATCATTGGCCCTATTTTCTTTAAAGGTACCTTACCAGGTACCGACAAGAAATTATTATGCCATTTATTGAGCAGCTTAATGAAGAACAAATAAATCAGGGTTACTTTCAACAAGACGGAGCTACAGCGCATACACCTGTTGAAAACAGCAAATTTATCAAAATCGGTTGATAAGTTTAAGGACCGAACATGAATTTCCACCAAGATCTTGTGATCTTACCCCCTGTGATTTTTTCTGTGGCCTTTTTTAAAGAACTCAATTTTTCGGGTACAGATACCTGATCTTGCAGACCTTCTAATCAGAATTGCTGAAAGAATTAACGAAATCCACGATATGATACTACAAAACGTTTTCTCCTCTATTAGAAGATGTGAGAAATGTCTAGGACAAGGTGGTGGCCACATTCAACAATTTCTATAAAATGTTACTTGTTTGCTGCAAATAAACGTATTTCATCCAGTTAAAAATTTTAATTTTATTGTTTTGACATTTGTCATGTCATTCAAATAGTTTATAACCAACAAAATTCGTATTAAGAACTTAAGTAAAAAGCTAAGACATACATATATGTAATTTCCATGAGCAACTTCGAGGTAAAATTTATTTTAACGCTCTTTAGATATAACAAAAAATTATCGATAATTTTGTCCATGACTGTTCAGTGACGCGCCGTCCATATGGGCAAGGTCGTGCAGCGCACAACGGCGCCAAGGCCTTAAAGGCGCCTACGGCCACTTGTGATAAGTTAAATTTTAAAGATATTAAAAACATTTTTTGAAAGTTTACAACAAATCAACAAATTTACATAAAACAATTATTACAATTATTTTAGCATTGACAGCAATAATTTTATTGTGCAATAAAAATTTTAATAATATTTTTTTGTATGTGAACCTATTGTTTGCCTCAAATAAAAAATACCTACCAGTACTAACAAGTCCTAAAGAGTTCGTCATAAATTTCAATGTTGAACTGTGGGAGAGTGGCTGGTAATTTTGGCTCAATACATATAGGGTAAAGGCGCCTATCAGTATTTCGCACGACGGCGCCGAAGATACTTGGCGCGTTACTGACTGTATTTTCCAGATTTAATCCGAAGTAACTTCTATTTATTCCCCAAACACAAACTAGGATGAAGAACTTATTGCAACGACAGAGCAGTATTTTTGGAAAGATTATTATAGAAATGTTACAAAGGCATGCCAGCATCCTTGATCCAAGTGATTTAATGTTGACGAGGAATATGTTGAAAAACAATAAAGAACTTATATTCTAATTCATTTGTTTCGGTTCGCATCTCTACTTCCTGTCTACGAACTATTTTGAATCTTTGGATGTTGCTCGGTTTTCAATTCTGTAGAAAACTTGGGAGAATTCGAAAAAATTGTTAGAATTATAGGAATTTCGTTGAGTCTACACTCATATCTGAGGTTTTATATTTATTTCTGTTCTTAATTGGAACAAGTTCTATATAACTTTTAATATAAAAACAGCTTTTTGAAAAATTCCAAAATAATCTGCAATTACGCCAACTTTATTTCTGCCTTTAATTAGAACACATTCGAGATAATTAATTCTGCTGTTGTTTTCTAATGTTTAGAAGTACAAATGTATAAAGCTTTTAACACATAAAAACTGGTTCTAGTGAAATTACATAATTACAGTGTACGATGATGTATGAAATCGTAAATCTATTCTTGTTTTTAATTGGAACAAATGCCAGAATTACCACCTTGTTAAGCATATCATTTTAACACATCGTTTCCCAGATTTCTCATTTGCTTCGCGCATTTAAGTTCCACTAAAAACAAGCCAAATTTTATGCAGTTGTAATTTTATTTATGCCTTTGCAGTTTGCCAAAACGTAGCCGGGTAAAACACAAATAAATATTGCGAAATAGAAAAAAAATACAACACACAAACACGAGCGCTTATTTTCGAAAATAAATCAAATGAAGGGCCTATTAATCTACCGTCCTTCGGAAATAAGAACAATAAGGAATACACGGAGACGTGAGATGGCGACATTTATACGCTGCCTATTCACTTGAACATTTATTATTACATTACATTTGTTAATTTGATCACTGTTTGTGCGTAAATGTATGCGTGTGCGAGTAAATGTGTGTTGGTCGTCTATCGTTCTATCAGTTTTCGTCTCTTTTCACGTACCATTATGTTACGTTAAAGTTATACTGTCTTTTTCTTCTAATTCTTGCATGCCAACGTCTTGTAATAGAATCAAACACGAGCTTAAGCGCGTTCCAAATTACCGTGAATATAACAGCGGCGACATCTAACAAATTTATATTGGATCTGGATTTTTTAAAACTATTATTACTGACCATGTGACAAATTCTCTGCATAATTAATTTATGTAAAGTACAAACCACTTCCTATATTTATTTCGTTTTGTTACAGGTAAGGTAACGTAAAGTAATTTGTTGTCATGAAAGAAACCAATGGATCTCACAGGGCACACAAAAGCTAAAACATATAACGTACATTCAAAAACTTTCCTCATTAGAGATGGCCATGCTTTTTTTTAATAGTTGGTTACAGTAACAGATTCACCAAATGTATAATTTTGATAGTTTGGTTGTGTCATGTAAATGTGTGTAATAATTTAGTTTTTGAAAAAATATTTATTACAACAGTCAAAATTAAGAGAAAATAGTGCTAAAGCAGATATTGGAAATGTTGACCATTATTTTGAAGACAGAGTTGAAGTCTACGCTTTATGCTTTCAAAGCCATTTATTAGGATTTTTTTGGGTATATCAGCAGAAGAATTCACAATAGCATTACGAAGCTCTTCGATTGTGTGATGTCTGGTCTTGAAAATGGTATTCTTTAAATATGGAAAAATAAAATAGTCTAAAATTGTCAAATCTGGAGAGTAGATAAGCTATGCCGGTTGTAGCGCAAAATCCCATGTATTTTCTTATGGAGGTTCATTTTGCATTTTTGAGGGTGAAACGACAATACGCATGCGCCAACCCCTGGTTCCCATTGTGCATACCCAACTCCTACAATATATTACCTTATGGTGGAGAAGATAAGAAATTATAATTTTATGTGGGGGGTGAGTTTTACATAGGGGTGAGTTAGGTGACCGACAACTCATGATGGTTTGAAGAGGTCCGCAAGGGGACACCAGGAGCCTGCATTGGTGTGTAAGGGGATGCCAGGTTTGCAAGGAGGTCCCCGAGACCTGCAGGGGGGCACCAGGACTCTTCATGGAGGTGCAAGCGGTTGCCAGGGTGTGGTGTGTTGAAAATAACGTCAAAACAGCTCTAACTTCAGACTTTAAATCTGGAGACTGGAGGAAAATTAATAATTCTTGTATCGAAAAATTCTTGCAAAAAAGCTATTGTTTCTCGCTGGTGCATTATCTTGCTGGAAATATCCTTCCGTAAGTTCAACATCATGAAATTCATTAATAAACGGCTATAATAATTCATTTTGATATATTTCAGCAGTTATGGTTATGTAGGTAATGTAGGCCCAATAATTCGTCTTCTTGAAACTGCTAGTCAGATGCCTATTTTTTGTGGATCTAGCATAGTTTCCACAAATTCATGAGGGTTTTCTGTTAACCAAATTCTCATATTTTGCTTGTTTAAATATCCTGAAAGATGGAACCAAGCCTCATCCGAAAAGAAGCATTCGTCGAGAATGTCATTATTATTTATGTTATTCAAACAGGATAGATAATACTGTGTTCTCGTAACAAAATCTATCTGTTTGAGTTCCGAAACTGCTTCGGAAGTTATAAAAAAGCAAAAAAAAAAATGGAAGACTTTGTAATAGAAAGTATTATATCTTAAATTTATATATATATAACTTATATGTACAGGACTGTGCAATAAAATCTGGGACAAGTCGAAATGCTAATGTCTACTTGAGTTATGTAAAAAAAACTTGGACATGTTATATTGTAAATCTTTCTTCAACGCTGTCATGCGGTTAAGTGACACAGCAACAAGGGATTATACAAGAAAAACAATAGTAGATAATATTTGCGCTATCGGTTTTGGGAACGTCTACTTATAATACTGTTACCAGTAGGTATATGAGAATTTGGCTGTTTATAGTAAACCAAAAATTTAAATAAAATATTACAATTAACAGAATAAAATAAATAACAGAGTAAAGACATTAGATAAAAGCAATGAATATATTTAATATTTAGTTATATCACCGTTTGCGGTAATGACTTGGGTTAATCTCCTTGACATTGAACGAATTAAATTTCTTGTTAGGTGTTCAATCTTACTTAGTGCCTCCCATTCTTCTTCTATGACTTCTCACAGTTCTTCCACAGTGCAAGGATGAAAATTCGTTTTATAAATTTTTTGGACCATAAGTGCCCGTACATTTTCAAGTGGATTTAGATCTGGACTTTTTGGAGACCATGGCAGAACTTCTATATTACGATTCTGGAACCACTGTCCAACAACACGGGCTGTATGGACGGGCTGAAATATATAGTTATTGTCTGGAAACGTTTGTGCTATAGATGGTAGCATTACATATTCCAATATTTCTACATATGTAACGGCAACAAAAGGTCTATCGATATTCCAACATACACCTAAACCAGCCGAACTCATCCAGGCCCACGCATTTACCGAAGACCTTCCAGATTTCTGTGAGCGGTAAATATAATTTTAGTCGAGAATGTGGTGGTCTATAAATTCTCATTTTTCCGCTGAAGGATGATTGAAAGCGTTTTTCATCCGTAAATATTACTCTGTTCCAGTAGTATTCCCCATTATTGATATTATTTAAAGCGAATAGTAATTGTGACTTGCTTATTTTCGTCGGTTAATAAAATCTTTGAATAGACAATGGAATTGTTTACATTGGAAATACGTATTCTTCGGCAGGTTGTAGATCTAGAAGTTGGAAAATATGTTTCTGTAACTGCTTTCCTCGCTGTAGTGAAGGGATTCATTCTTATGTAATTTATCAAAGCCGCATCATTAATGTCAATACTGCTTCCAGGACGTCCAGAACCGATTTTCCTTGCTAAAGACCCATCCTACATCCACCGCTTTTTTACATCAAACACGGTATTTTTATTTAAATTAAAAAACGTTGCCACTCTTCGTATTGACCAACCATCTTCTATTTTGAAAACGATCCTGGCTTTCATCACTTGATCTCAATGTTGAGGCATCTTTAATGGTGTTTTAATGTTTAGAAAACGCCAATTATGTTGCTATACAATGGAATAATTTTAGCTAATGTCTGAAAATTTAGGGAGAAAAAATGACGCTGACAGGACATTAAGTCAGTTTACATTCCATGAGTACCAGACCTTAATTACGCAACTTAAATATGTTTGTCCCAGATTTTATTGCACAGAACTGTACTATGCCAATGAGTTAATTGATTTTAATATACAAATATTAGATTAGCCTTATGAAAGTAGAACATGGTGATTAGTAAATTAAAACTTTTGTTACGATTTTCTTCTTATTACAAGTAATGTCATCCGCATATACGATTCGCGGAAATGTGTACATTTTTACTTATATTTTTATCAGAAACATTCGAGACAAAATTAATCGTGACTGTATACGTAAGATCTATTAAATGATCAATTATTTTTTTATTAAAGTCCCCGTTTTTAATAAAACAACACATTTATTACACCATAATTTGTTCATAACATTTTGACGTACATTATTGATTGTTTAAACGGTCGAGTAAAACTCTTGTATTAAAAGAATAAGTTACTTATACTTAACGTTTTGAATTTATTGAAATTAACAACACTTTTTGGGTGAATCATTTTCCAAGTAGATCTCGTGCTTGAAGCTTTACGAGATATCGATATTGTTTAAGAGTGAATTGTATCTTCTTTTTATGTTATTTTTTTTCCTAAGAGGTAAATATATCCAAAATGAACCTATTTTGGCAAGTTAATTACTCGTATATATCTAAAAATGTAAGGCAGTCTTGAAAAAAGAATTAATAGTATTGATTATCATATTTGCTACAGAAGTTACCACATCAGCGCAAAATATTTGAAGGTTATATAAACATTAAAATATAGTAGAATATTGTTGAGAATTGTGTAGAGGTAGGTATCCGTTGATAATTAAACAATAAATTAGGAGAAATTGCAAAATATTAATCATAACAAAGACAACTTTTTTTTTTATTAGATTGTCCTATGGAATTCTAGAGGGCCATTCTATTTGAGTCCAATGTCTATCCCTTGCTCGACTATCCCACTCACAAATAAAGCATGGAAATTTTGTATAACCTCCTTGTTGTCCTAGTAGCATGCACAGCACTTTAAGGTCACCACAAAGCATCCACTGATGTTCTTGGTAGTTTATTTTCTTTAAAAGCCCAGATGCACCTCAAACTTAAAAGAATCCCAAAGAAGAGAGAAACTCGGATAAATACAAAACACCTAAAAAACCAAGAAATACGGAATGAGTTGCAAACAAGAATAAACAAAAATCTGGAAACACTCGAAAGCAGGGACGAATACCAAAACTGCAGAAACATAAATGAAAAATGGTACAGAATTAAATCAGCCTTGTTGGAACCCTCATTAGACATTCTAAAGACAGAGAAACCCACAGGAAAGAAGGAATGGATTACTGGTGAAATTCTTAATCTTATGGAAAAGAGAAGAAGCTATAAGGGAAAAAACGAACAACAATATAAAGAAACGACTTCGACAACGAATACTTCGCACAAAAATCGGAAAAGCAAAAGAAGATTATTATAAACAAAAATTTGAAGAAATTGAGGAGCTACAAGCCAAATACGATAACTTTAACATGCACAAAAAGATTAAAGAACTCGTCGGCACCAGCAAACAAAAGCAACTTAATATATTATATAACAACGGGAAAATAGTCACAGAAATAGAACAAAAACTAGAAATATGGAAGAACTACATTACAGAGCAGTTCGAAGATGAGAGACGGCATACGACTCTTGAAAATACGGAAGAGGAGTTGGGCCCGGACATAATTAAGGATGTAGTAGGATGTAGTAGGATGTAGTAGGATGTAGTAGGATGTAGTAGGATGAAGTAACATATGCACTAGGTATGCTCAAGAACGAAAAAGCTGCAGGTCCGGACCAACTGCCAGCGGAAATTCTTAAACTGATAGAGGCGGACCGGATTCATGTTTTGGTAGAAGTAATTAATACCATATATAGAACAGGAATAATACCAAATGAGTGGTTGCTATCAACTTTTATAACCCTTCCGAAAAAGAAAAATGCCAGGCATTGCTCTGACTACCGCACAATAAGCCTGATGGTTCACACATTGAAAGTCCTGTTGAAGGTGGTCCATAATAGAATATTCAGGAAATTGGATGTAGATATCAGCGATAGTCAGTTTGGATTCCGTAAGGGCCTGGGAACAAGGGAAGCACTATTTGCACTAAATGTCCTATCACAAAGATGCCTAGATGTAAACCAGGACATATACGCCTGCTTTATAGATTACAATAAAGCATTTGATAAAGTTAAACATGATCAACTCATAGAAACATTGGTCAAGAGAAGGATAGACATCAGAGACATAAGATTAATCTCAAACCTCTACTATGGCCAAAAAGCAGCAGTACGAATAGAAGACACGACATCAGAGGAAATAGAAATACGAAGAGGTGTTCGTCAGGGGTGTATACTGTCGCCAATCCTCTTTAATCTGTACTCGGAGGACATAGTAAATAGAGCACTTGATGATCGGGACAAGGGCATTAAGATTAACGGCATGACAATAAATAATCTGAGGTACGCTGACGATACAGTTATTTTAGCTGGAACACACGAGGACCTACAGACGCTAATTAACAGAATGCACAGTAAGCGAAGAGTATGGACTAACGCTGAACATAAGCAAAACAAAATATATGCTGATAACAAAAACAACTAAAGATAATCGTAAGATATATGTGAAGAACCAGCCTATTGAGAGAGTAAGACAATACAAATACCTGGGCACGATTACTAATGAGAACAATGACAGCTCCCAAGAAATACGAGTCAGAATAGAACAGGCGAGAAGCACCTTTACAAGGATGAAAAGGTTTTTCTGCTGCCGAGATTTAAACCTTGACTTAAAAATACGACTGATGAGATGCTATGTGCTGTCTATACTATACTATGGGATGGAGGCCTGGACGCTGAAGGTAACCGACATGAGGAGACTGGAGGCATTTGAGATGTGGGTATACCGGAGAATATTGAAGATCTCATGGGTAGAGAGAAAAACCAACGTAGAAGTGATGAGACATATGCATAAGGAGAGAGAAGTGATTCCGACAATTAAGAGAAGAAAACTGCTGTACATGGGACATGTCATGAGGGGAGAAAAATATCAAATACTACAAATAATTATGCAGGGAAAAATCCCGGGCAAGAGATCTATAGGAAGAAGACGGAATTCATGGCTGAAGAACCTTAGGGACTGGTTTGGATGCAATAATAATGAACTGTTTAGAGCTGCGGTTTCAAAAGTAAGAATTGCTATGATAATTGCCAACCTTCGAAGCGGAGACGGCACCTAAAGAAGAAGAAGAAAAGAAGTTCAAAATTTTCATACGTTTCCATTAAATGTACCGAATGGGCAACGGGAACCGAGGCCAGCTCGTTACCATTGTGCAATAAAACGCCTTTTAAACTACGCTTACTTGAGTCAATAAACAGGCGCCATTCTTCTTTTACATACGGCACATTTCCTAATTTTGAAATTAAGTCAGGAATATTGTTGCAATACACTAGCGGTCCGTCTTGAGTAAAATATTGACATAACTCTTTTTCGCGATCCCGGTAAAAGCTTGATGTGACGTCAGGTGCCAGTAAATCACATTTAATTTCATAAAAATCAATTCATTTAAAAATCATGCCTAACATGGAACAAACATATTCTTGTCATAGGTATGTATATTAATAAATTAACATTTTTAAGATATAGAGCGCTATAAAAGAAATTTACGTGATAGAGCAAAAATATGGCGTTTTTTGGAATAAGGGCCCCCAAACATATACAAATTAGCAAACAGCTTTCAAACATCAAAATCACTGTAGACCTGTGTAATTTATCATTACTTACGTGGCCTGCAAGGTCTTCGGATTTAACTCCTTTAGATTTATTTCTATGCGGATTCTAAAGGAGAAGTACTACAAAACTAGATCACGATGTGTAGAAGATTTAAAGGAGCGAATTAGGCAAGCTTGTCAAATTGTCACAGACATGTTAAGAAATGTTTGCAAAAACACAAGGATGCGAGCCATCAAGTGCATGGAATGCTTAGGGGCACACGTTGAAATTTATTAATTTCAAAACTATTTTTAAGTTAATTAATTAAATACTGTTGAATTTAAAATAAATAATTACAGTAAAATTCAAATCCTTTAATATTATTATTTTATTCATTCTTGACGAATAGTTCGGTAATTATTACCTATAATTAACTAATTGTCACCTTTTGTTTATTTGTTAGGTTCATTTTAAAACTTCTCAAGATAAATATTGCATCTGACATCAGGCAAAATTGCTTCTTTTAAACGTTTATACACAACACACAAGCAGCCTTAGAGTTGAAACAATATTTTAAACTAATCCAAAACTCTGCTACGAAATCAATTTTTTAGAATAATCAGTAATAAGAAAAACTGCCATTTGTAAAGAAAATATGGGCACACGCTGTATAGGAGTATATTTTACCGAAACAGTATCTAGACATTACGAACTTTATCAATGCTGAAGCATATTGCCTTCAAGATTGTAGATGTATTAAAGTTTAGACAGATACCTATCTTGATAATTTTGTAACGTATCTTTGTTTAGCAGAAATAGTTTTTGTTTCTTTCGATTTTGAGTTATTCTATTAGTTTTCTTGAGCGCCAATTTATTGTCAAATTGTTGGAGTTGTGTAAGTAAATAAGTAAATTTAAGGATGTTTTAAAATAGAAAATATAAAGAATTTAATGAAACCAACCGAATAATATCACACCAGAAAATGAGCTGGTCAAAGTTCCAACGATTTTAAATTTAAAAAAGAGCAAGCAAACAAACAAGTATAATATACGAATAAGAAATAAAGAGTAAAAGAAAAGCCAGCCGATGATATAAAAATAAACATACATGAATGCATAAGCCCATATTCAATTGTTGTGTGATATTTATAAAAATATGAAACAAGTAATTTCGTATTCATAATGTTCAAAACAGCACAATGCAATATGACTTTAATAATTCCGCATATGATACTCGATTACAGGTATTACACTCTTCCCTATGGTAATTCCGTCTGTACGTCTTCCCTATGTCCGATACGGCTTTAGTACGACAGAGTTGGGTATATTTTAAAAGGCCTCGGCTTCTCTCTACTCCTTCATTAATATTAATATTAATACAGTTCAAGGAAAAAAATATTACATTGTCTTTTGATTCGAAAACGAGTAAAAATTATAAGGGCAACACGGCTTTAAATCCCTGAAACTCGAACCTTTAACATGGGAACGGCGTGGTTCTTAAACAACGTACTCGTAAGTTTGAATTTCCCGCAATCGCGTTTGCAGCGCGACGGGTGGCGACCGAACGAACTACCTCCCGTAGACTCCGAGAAATTTGAATTTCCAACTATATTAATCATAATGTCATGTTCTATTATTCAAAATAAGAACAATAGAGGCTGGCTTTTGTGCTCTGTTGTCTTTTCTGTGTTCTTTTTTTAATTCTTTTAACCGCCGTGGCGCGTCCGCATGTCGCTCGTTTCCATCGGGCAGTTGCGTTTTTGTTTCGTGCTTTCGCCCCTAATTTTTTTTATAATGGCAAATGGGGAGAGTGCGATAGGGGTTATTGTAATTTTTACCTAAAATATGAAATTAAAATTGCGGGAAAACAAAAACACATCGACTCGTTAATTAAGGCTTGACGTTATGAAATATTCATTAAACGATCTATTTACTTTAGACAACATTGATTGATATGTTTACCATCTTGTTTTAATTATTAAAAGGAGAAAAACCTGATTACACTAGCAGGAATGATATTATGAAAAACAATAAGTAATAGGACAGGTGTAGACATCTTTCATGCCAATTCAGTGTGATTTTGTTGTTTATGTCGCAAAAGTATTAAGACATCAGTAAATATTAGTATACACTGACGGGAAACAATGGCCAAACGACACTCAGACATTGAGAGAAACATTCACAATAAGCGAAGAATAGACAAATTATACAAAGTGACGCGGAAATGATACAAAACCAATACGAAATAAAAACATATTGTAGTAAAAAACAAATTAAATTTTATGAAGCATTAAATAAACAGTGATGTATGCAGCAGACAAACAAACCCTGACAAAAATTGATGATTAAAGATAGTGTACGGAAACTATCCAAGAACAATACAGTGAAATCTGATTATAACGGCGACGATGGGACCGAGCGAATCTCGACATTATAACCGATGGTTGCAATAAACGGAGGTACTTTACCGAATATCAAAATACATATAAAATAATTTAGACATATACATGATGATTCTAAATATATGCGACACATTTTATGAGCTGATTTCTAGGGTTATTATGATCATAAAAATTTATATGAATGTATGTCTTAAACGGCTTAGTTTTAAAGTTACGGGATGTTTAATAGTAAATTAAAAGTTCATACAATAAAACGTACTAATACAATAAAAATAACTTGTAAATATCGTTGGAAATGACCACCTTCAACTGCAATGCAAACTTCTATCGTCCATTGCATTGATTGGTGAGTGCATTCAAAAATACCGGGGGTGTTTTGAGTTGTCTCAACTGCTGTAACAACACGATTACTCAGTTCATTAATATTTTCAATGTCAGTCTTATAAACTAGTGATTTAAGGTGACCCCAGAAAAAAAATCTAGAGAATCTAAGTCTGGTGATCGCGAAGGCCACAGTTGTGGATCTTTTCGCCCTATCCACCGATTTGGATATGTACCGTCCAAAAACTCACGATCAACTAAACTGAAATGTGCTGGACATCATCGTGCATAAAATACATTTGCAATCTTAATTGCAACGGGACTTCTTCCAACAGTAGTGGTAGCTCCTCTTCAAGAAAACGGCGGTATACTTCTCCATTTAATCTCATCGGCAAAAAATATGAACTGATCAAGTGATCTCCAACAATTCCGGCACACACATTAACAGAGAATTGTTGTTGTTGATGGTTTCCAATGTTTCGTGTGGGCTTTCTTCGGGCCATGTGTGATTATTATGAAAATGAATAATAGCATGTTTGGAGAAATTACCTCGTCGATGTAGAGTACTTCAGCCAAAAACTGAGGATTTAGTGGGATTTTCTGTTGTATCCATTGACAAAAAGTCAATCTTTGTGGGAAATCTGCTGGCAAAAGTGCCTGTACCTGTTGTATGTGATATGGATGTAACAGTTGATTGTTCAATATCCACCAAACTGTTGGCTGACTTATGTTTAAGCCAGAGGCAAATTACTCTGGTGCTTGTAGTAGGATGTTGGAATAGGATAGGTTGGAATAAATTCGTTTGGCAAGATGCCTGCAATTATCGCAATGTTTTTGAAATTGCCGAATCCAGAATCTTATACGGAACATTGCTTCCGACGTTCATCTGCTACTTTGCTAGCAGATTCTGGTGCAAGCTTATGTTCAATTAAGCGACATGGAGGCTGGAAAAGTTCCACCGTTGCTGAAGGTTACCTAGAGGATTCTCTAGAAAATAAAAACAAAATTGCTCGCTCCATCTTCCCAGATCTATCTAATAATTCTATTGCAAATGATAATTTGAATCACGATATTTTGTTCCTATGAACTATTTGTCTGCAAATAATAATTCTGCAAGTACAGCAACACATGGAATAAATATCTCCAATTGCACAACCTGTACATTTAATATTAATTATCCAAAGAATTTGTAATTTTCATTGTAATAAAAATCATTTGATATGTACGGAATTTTCTCTTGTCATTTTTGACAAACTGTCATTTACTTTTAACACAAGTGTTAAAAGTGACCTTTTTAACACGCTACGCTATAAAATCGCATTTTTAAGTGAAGTTAGCCGTGTCAAAATGTCAACTTTTGACGGTGTTTGTAGAAAAAATAATTTAAGCGCTTTTGATTTCCAAAATGCTATCTAAAAATCACTAAAAGTTTATAATAAAAAATTGAATTAAATTTTCAAAAAATAACTTTCAAGTTTTTGAATTGTTACTTACTTCCATGTAGTAAAAGAATAAAAATTAAACACATTAAAGAATGAAAAATATTTCTATTCGATCGTTTATTCTCGGTAATAAATCTAACAATAACTACAATAAATTTCATTTTACTAAGACAAGATAAGAAATCGACATAAATGCAAAAATAATGTAAAATTTGTGGAACTATTTGACAATGAAAATAAATTCAAATTTATTCTGCGAATATATCAAATAAACTATGGCCATTAAATGTTCCAACTTGAATAATAATTTCTTCTAAATTTTCTCTTATTGAATTTATTTTATTTTAATTGTATGCGCGAGACTAATAATTCGACTTCAATTTTCGACTGTCACATTCTTTCGATTATTGATCAGCTGTTCTCTTACATCGTGTAACGTATTATTATTTCTTTTCTTGGCTTTGTCACCGCGGCCAACTAAAAGGCTCCGAAGTATTTTAATTGTTGCTTTAGTTCAGTGTTTTCAAAATTGTGGTACGCGCAAATGTCTTCAAAAAGGTGTAGCAAAAAAATGTTTTCAAACAAATGCAATTTTACTTAATTCAGTGTTTAACATAATTATTTTTTTACAAGAGATTGAATATATATAAATAGATCTAAAGCTACATAAAATCTAGTTTATTTAAGGAAACTGGTGACCCAAATACACCTGTTTGAACTTCAGAATTTTTTCCAGGTTGGTTCTAAATAAGTAACTTGGTAGTTACTTAGTTCACATTTGATATTGAGCCGGTTTTTGTATTTCGATTTCAGAAGTTATGGCAATGATACCAACTTCAACCAACAAAGAAAAAATATAACGAATGCCAATATAAGCTCTTAAAATCATTATAAATTCTTCTTTGAATTAATCCATAGCTAGACAATCCTTATTTTTCCTACAGGGTGATAAAAAATTGGTGTTTTAACTGAAAATAGTACATACAAAATAATGACAAATGAAAGCAAAAAAAAAGTGATAAAACTTGTAAGGTAAAGGCAAGGAGATGGCCGACGAACTGGCCAAAGAAGGTACTAATAGGAACTTCATAGGATCAGAACCTGTATGTGGAATCGCTAAGGATTTCACTAAAAGGGAGATCTGGTTATGGCTATACAGAGAACATAAAAAGAAATGGAGGTTAACGCAAGGTCAACTCCATACCAAAACACTACTAAGGGAGTTAGACGGAAGGTTTTCAGCTAACCTAATTCGTACTAATAAAAAATAAATTATAATAATTACCGGCTTAATAACCGGACATTGTCCTTTAAGGAAGCATCTGTACAGCATGGGCTTGGTTAGCGAGTCATGGTGTAGGAGATGTGAGAAACACGAGGGAACTAGCCTTCATGTAATATGCACCTGTAAGGAACTGAAGGAATTCAAACTGAAATAACTCAGGAGAGATCTATTGGATCCTATGTGTGTACTCAAACTTCCCCTGAGAAGGATAGTGGCTTTTATCGAGGACACAAGACTAACAGAGTGGAACTGAGAGATCTATTGGGGATAGTATAAAGAGCAGTGTGCTCAAGTGACTGAACGTGCTGGTGTCCAACCCAAAACAGAAGAAGAGTTGTAAAGTAAAAAATATATTCACATTTATGCGAGCAACACAGGAATAACATGCGGTGTTTACATGCGTCAACAGATGTGGTTTTTGCATGATGATGCTCCACCTAATAACAGTTACGAAGTGCGTGAACATTTAAATAATACGTTTAGACCCCCAACTTGCACCCGATGGACTTTAATGTATGGGGACATATGAAAAGTTTGGTGTACGATAACGATAATGAAATTGAAAACTTTCAATTATTGACCATTCGTCTTCAAGATGCTGCAGACACAATAAGCAGGCAAGATATCCGAGCGTGTTATAACTCGTGGATACGGCGAGGACAACCTTGTATTCAAGCAAGAGGCGGTAACTTCGAACATTTGCTCTGGGAGGTGTGTTGCTAGCATAAGTGTGAATATTTCTGTTACTTTACAACTTTTATCACAATTTTTTTTCATTTGTCATTATTTTGTGTGTATTATTTTCAGTTAAAAATAAAGCTCCAGTATTTTTATCACCCTGTATACTTGACGTTAGATAGCTTAACTATTCCTCTTCTTCCAACAATAAATCTGTAGGCGTGACTTCAAACGGATTTGTTATCCGCTCGTATTTGATCAGAAGACGATGTTTAAATATTTAAGAAAACAAATTTTAAATGATGCTCTTGTATCTAATATGACAGGCATTTTATGATTAGTGGTGAACAAGTAGTGAATGAAGCTTATCGAAATTGTAACGTTGATAACATCCATTCTCTTGTCTAGATAACAGCAATTTTTCTCATATATTCTCTCACATCATTAATGCATCTTATTAATAACACAGTAGCTTTTCAGCATAACTACCACGCATTACCCTTGCGGTGATTTCAACGGTAGAAGGAAGAATACGATTTTCTGCAATAGCGTGAGGTTTGTTGTATCTGGCTATATAATGTGCAACTCTATAAGATGCAAACAGGGATTCTTATAACCGGCTGGTAGCCTAGTGGTAATGCACTGGATTATCATGGCGAGGGTTCCGGGATCAAATCCGCGACTGTCCAAGATGGTTTTCGTGGTTTTCCTTTTCGTTAAGGTGAAAGCCGACAGCTAAACATTTTAAGTCGCTCAACGAGCGCAGGCGTAATAATAAGTTACGGCCTGGTAATCCCTCCTGTAATTGGTGTTGAAGCTGTTGGAGGATCCTAAGGCGCAAATTATTATTATTGAAATGACGACAAAGGCTTGTTAAAGGCTAATTTTACATAATCAAACTCTTTAAATTTCTTCACAAAGAAAATTTAGTTTGATAATTTTTGTGTTTTCTTGGAAATTGCCTCTTTAGTTTATTTGATTTCCAATTTTCTTACGGGTTTGGAACCAACAATTTCTCTAATATTTCAGTTTCTTTTAAACTTCTATTTTTCTTCAGGCAATATCATATTCTCAATAATAAGGTTCGGATTTCTGAACTATTCACAATCCATAATCGAAAATCTGTTGTTGCTATTAGATCCAAAATTATTGGATATCATTTTTTCGCAATTGTTTTCCTTGATCTTATTGATTCGAAGTTTCTGGGGATTGTAACAAGGTCCGTGAGTATGTTCCACTTCAGCCCAATACAATAATAAATTAAAATAGTAAAACTAACCCATTAATTGACTATGAAATAATTACAAATAACTAAAGACCCTACTTTGGGATATAATGGAATCATAGTTCTATGAAGACTATTTCTGCTACAGTAAGCTAAGCAGAAGTATTAAGCAAGTGGTATTCTGTTACTTTGATAAAAGCTCCAACGCAGTACAAGTGTTAAAGTTAATATAAATTTAGCCATTTCTAAAATTTGTTTAACATGGAGTATTCGCCATGTTAGACCATATAAAAGCCATATAAAAGAAAGCTTTTAGAATTTATTTAGATAGTTTTTCAATTCAAAGTTCGTTGAATTTATTCAAAAATTCATGATACCACTCAGCTTCAAGCAATTTAAACGCTATCATCAAAAACCATTCTCTTCAAATCGCGTTTAAATCATCCAACTCATTAAAATCACTTCTAGGTAGCATCAAGGATAAAGTTGATATAGTACAAAAATCTGGTATTTATGAAATAAATTGTAATATATGTAACCAAAAATATAGCAAGCCAACTAAACTCTCAATTTCAACTCGTTACAAGGAACATATTTCCCATTTTAGATTTAATTGGACTGAAAAATCTAGCGTTGCCCGACATATTTGGGACATGGGCATTCAAGTAATTCTCTAGATTAATTAAAACAATAAATAGTTATAGAGAATTACATAGATACGAAAGAAATATACATCAAAATAAGAGTAATTTAATGTATTCTGATAATGGACCAATTCCTCTGTCCAGTTTGTATGCCTGATTGTGACTGTAGTAATTATATTTCCGCTTCATGTTTCTTTAATTTTTACTTCTTTTCTTCTTTTCTTCTTTTTCAGATTGTTCCACTGAAGATGGCAACTTCGCTTAATACGTATTTACAGTTTGATTTATATTGTTGTTAGCGATCTTTCTTGTTTCTGTCGGGCTTAGATTTCAAGTATCAGTCTCCACCAATTCGGATAGAATTTATTGTACTTAGATAAGAAATTATTAAACCATTTCCTTTAAATAAAAGCAAGTAAAGTAGCACAAAAAAAATCTAAATAATAATTTAACAAAAGGTAAATTCTCTGTGCTCGTTTCATGCCAAAAAGACAACTCTCATCTTCACGCCTCTAAATACACATCGATATTAAATGTCAATTTTTTTCTATTGTTTTTAGTATCACAAGAAAATCTAAATAATAATTTAACAAAAGTTAAATTCTGCAGAATCCTCGATGCTCGTTTCATGTCAAAAAGACAACTCTCATAATGTCTTCACGCCTCTAAATACTCTGTTTAAACGCATTTTAAACATGCATAATCGATGCCATTCTCTTCATTATACCTTTTTCCTCCTTTTCTGTTCTTTTCTATTCCTTTTACACACAAAACCAATGGATTATTTCACCTCGCGATGCCTCCAAGATAGAGAGAAGCAAACGAAATATGTCTAGTCATTGAAAAAAGTATAATGTTACAGACATATCTCCGGGGATATAGAAAGAGACTATTTAAATAGCGTCCGTCTCGCTCCGTTCGTCATCGTTTCTTTTTCTGACTCGTTACTTTGCATACGGTGAGTACTGTTCCCTCATGAAATAACATTTATGAAATATTTCGTATGGGATGATAATGACTATTGAATAGTTGATCGAAATTACAGATTGGTATCTAAAGGAAGGTTGGCGTCTCGACACTGAGGGAACAACTTTTGTGCTGTACCCTACATTATCTACTTATTGTTCAATTTGTATATGTAAAGATACAAAACAAAAAAATCTTCGACTAGTGTTTTGGGGAGTTATTTCTTCATAGGAGTCTACTAAATTAACTAGATTTTTTTTTAATATACATACCGTCATGATTAAAAATTACCTTAAGGGATTACTACACATTAAATATTTTTTTGGACTTCACGTTGACTTTCTTTGATTATATAATTTGGATTATCTTGTTTAAAATAAATTTCAATGAAATATGCATTTTAGGGTAAAATATATTTTATTTTTTGACATAATTTTCATCCAATTATGTACACTTAGCCTAGGTAACGAGATATCAAAAATTATCTTTGTCAAGGGTGGCCATGGAGTGAAAAACGTCAGTCTTAATTTATCATCATTTGAGAAAATTCTAATAAAATTTTCAGGTTAAGTATCATGCTGACGTTAAAATTTGTCAATATATTAATCTTAATGTCGGTATGACACGTAACCTGAATATTTTATCAGAATTTTCTCAAAAAGATGATATAAATTAAGACAGACGTTTTTCACTCTATGGCCACCGTTGACCAAGATAATTTTTGATATCTCGGTACTTTCTAATTTCTTTAGAGCCTCTAAAAAGTAATCTTTCAGAAGCTCGTCAAAATAGGTATTCGTTGAAGCTGTGACTTCATTTGTCACGATTTTTTTTACACCAAACATTTCTTCAAGCTTGGGAACAAGAAAAAATCACTCGAAACCAAGATCTGGTGAATATGGTGGATAAGACAGATTCGTAACCTAATTCGATAACTAGCTATGGCAAGCAGATGAATGAGAGGGTGCGTTGATGGAACAAAACTTCTTTTCTGTATACATGCTGTCATTTTTACTTCAGTTCGGCATCGAAACGGGTCAGTACATCAGCATAGTATTGGCCAGTGATCGTACTGCCTGTCTGTAAATAGATGTGTTTGGAGTCCCAAAAAATCGTTTCCATAACCTTATTGGTCGAAAACCGGTTTTCGCCTTCTTGGAAGAACGTTTATCAAAAAGAATTGTTTTGAATATGTTTGTATTGAGTGAACCACAAAAAAAGTTTTCAGAATATGCCATGGATTAAAGTTATGTCAATTATGTCTTAAATTGATTAAATGATTTAACGTACATGTCGTACCACTAACATAGGTTAAATCGTTAAATAAAAGTTGCCAAGTGACATTCATTAAGCTAACCTAATATTTAAGTCTACGGAAAAATTGAATTTCAGGGAAAAGACGGTTATTTGAAAGTTTTGGCTGCTGAAAAGCGTAAAGTTCTTCGCTTAAAATTTTCTAGGATCCAAGTTGAGTGATTAATTTCTACAATAAGTGATGGTAACAAAATAAAGGAATTATTATGATACAAATACGTAAGTATTAAATTAACACATTTACCATTAATACTTGTAAAATTAACATAGGTTAATTCTTTCTTTCAGAAATTTTAATGGAAATCCTGTTTGTTGCTTACTTATCAAAGGAAATATATATCATTTAAATATAAATGCATGAATCGAAACTTGGTAACACAAACGAATACTGATATTCGAGTGTTTTGTGTAGGGATAACCTTGAACAAGGTTATTCAAATCTATCTCAAATCAAAACCAATCAAAGTTATTTCCTGGATGAACTGTTATCCTTAAATAAACATATAAAACAACTAGAATTGAATTAATGAATGATTCTTTTGAGTAGCTTTTCTTAATGGTAAGATTACGATTATTTTTCTATATACATATTTTTTACTTTAAAACAAGTAAAAAATTATTTTACTTTGTTCAATACATTTTTAGATAGTCAGGGAAAAGGGAAGGATCTCGGTGATAATAAAAAAGTTTCTGGATACAGAAAAAATTTCTCGGCTTTTTAAATTCTGGTCCCGGAGTAACTTTGGAAGTCGGGAATTTAGGAAATAATGAATCAGGTACAATATTACTTTAGTTATAGTCGAGTTATAAAAGACTGTCACTTATAATTCTTTGATAAAGGTAATATTTACCGAAACATGACAGAGATTAGATCTCGGTTTCCGGGTTGGAACCGCGTCGAGTTAGGCACGATTGCCAACGGCTTGTCCACTGTTTCAAGGGACATCTTCAGGGCTGTACGTAATGTACCTTGAAACAGTGGACGAAACGTTGGCAATTATGTCGTTTCGCAGTAGCTTGAAGAATTCTTCAAGTTACTGCGAAACGACGAACATCTACGTACAGCCCTGAAGATGTCCCTTGAAACAGTGGACGAAACCTACACCTACATTTATGTAAGAGATTATTTTGATTATATACATATTAAAGTAAAATAGACCTTAAATCGTCGAATATCTAAATAAATATTATACAAAGGTCAAGAAATAATTATCTTCATATATATATATATATATATATATATATATATAATTAATTAATCGGATAAGGGGTCTGTCAACTAAATAACTCATTTATTTTAATCTCTATATTTCGTAGTCACTTCCTACTTCTTCAGGAGACCAAAAAGAGAGTTAAAAATTAGCAGTGGATGTCACTAAACATGTTAAAATAGATTTACATTGATATACAAGGATCACCGTTTATATTTTTACAAAATCTGGGAAGAAAACAAAATTTTTGGGAACAAACTATTTTATTGTTTTTCAAAATATTCTCCTTTATGGTCTATACACTTTTGCCTGCCTATGAATCAGTTCTCAAAACATTTTTTCCACTCTGAAGATTATATCTCAGAAACATGGCTTTCAAAGGCTCCGACGGCTTCTTGAGGTGTTGAAAAATCGCTGTCCACGCATTTTTTGTTTCACAGTTAGGAACAACAAGTCAGATGAATATGGACAATGAGACATTATTTCAACACTTTTCTCCTTCAAATAGTCAACTGTTAGAGTTGCTGTATGGGAACTCGCATCGTCGTGATAAAGAATAATGCGATGTTTTCGGTTGTTCTTCCCGATTTTGTATGCAACTTTTGGCAAACAAATTACTGTATACAGCATTCAGCGTTAACAGCTTTTCGATCCTCTAAAGGAATTGTTGCGATGTGTCCTGTACAGTGGAAGAAACAATCATTATCTTGGAAGTGCTCTTTGCACGAACAACTTTTGTGGGGTTCGGTTCGTCTTGGAACACCCATACAGTAGATTGTTGCTTGGTTTCCAGCTCATACGCATACAACAATGTTTCGTCACATGTGACGATGTTGTATACGGATTTTGCGTCTCGTACGTCGAATTTTTTGCACATCTCTTTACACTAATTGACACGAGCTGCTTTCTGTACTTCGGTCAAGTTATGTGGAATCCATCTGGAACATATTTTTTTTACAAATAAATGTTCATGTAAAATCGAATGAATTGCAATCTGCGATATGCCAAGAGATGCCTCTACCTCACTGTAATCGTGTTCTATCATTTTCCGCACAGCATCCATGTTTTTGGAATCACAACAATTTTTGGTTGACCTTTACGTGATTCATCACTCACTGAGGCACGGCCATGACGAAATTTTTCAAACCAATTGTAAACTGTCTTCTCTGACGGTGCTTCATTACCAAAAGTTGACTGAAGCGATATAATGCAGTTTTGTGGAGTTAGGTCTTTTTTATTATCGTAAAAAAATTATCTAACGAAAACCTTCACGAATAATCTCCATTCTTTTACAAATTCACTGTCTTAAAACTGTCACTGTCAACAAACTACTGACTCAATTTCTAAGCCATCGCGGATTTCTCATTGACAAATGTCAAACTTTAAGAATATAGTGATTACATATTGTCATGGATTTTTCCATGGACAAGAAAGAAAAATAATAGAATTATTTTCAACTTTATTTGTAGAACATTTATAAATATATATACTTTATTTTGGTGTTTATATTGTATTTCAGACGGGGAACGATAAATTTAAATTTAATTATAATTTTATTGTAATGTATAATTTTTGTACACGTTTGTAGGTTGAACGAGTGTGGATTGATGTTTGTTGTACGCGCCAAATCGAAGATATGATCAAATGTATATAGTTATATATTTTATTCTTAGGTCGCCGGTTTGATTTATATTTTATTAGGTGGGAGAAGCTGGCTGTTTCTAGGAAATTCATCTGGAGAGATTCGATAGAGGTGTTCAAGTTTGGTTGTGTTTTTTGATAAATTAAATAAAACTTAATTTTATTTAATTCTTTTGATAGCTACGGTGTGTTTGGTTGAGTTGTTGTTCTTTAAGTTCATTACGTATATTTTGATGTGTTAAATTTGATATTTTGTCTATCAGAATCTCTCGTGAAATAGTTTTTGCAACGTACGTGAAAAAAACTAAAAATGTATGTATTCTAATCTGATATATTGATAGATATAGTTATAATTATTATTCGATTGATATTTGAAGCTTCTTAAATTGATAAATTTAATTTGTAATTGTATTGTAATCATTAGAAATATTTATGAAACGTATTAGTCTGTTTTTGAAGTTAGTTTTTTATGTTCATTTAATGGATATTAGTATATTAGTTTGGCGGGAAAATTATTTTGTGACAAGCTGATATTTGTGCTTGGGTAATTTGAGTTGCGTGCGAAAAATAGAAAGTTCTATTTTGACGTTTGATATTTAGTGGGAATAAAGTAGTATATGACAGCTAATAAAGTTTGTTTATATTGTGTTTTGAATTATTGTTCGGGTTTCACCTTGAGTTTTTTTTTTACTCTTATTCGAGTCATTATTTATAAGAGTTCTTTTCTCGTTCATTAAGACGCTATTTAGTCACGAATTCTGCTTTATATTTGATAAAGTAGATTTTTTTTTTTTTGTTTTTTTTTTTAAGAAAATTATATGTTTGTGTTGTTAATGGTAGTTTTATTTCTTGAGTTTAATTTGTATTATTTCTTCGTTTAAAACACGACTTTCGAAAGAAGAAACCCTGACGAGGAAGGAGTTCAAGGAAGGTGCCCACCTGACTGAGTGAAGTTCGGGGATATTGCTGTGCATTGTGAAGATAAGTCATTAAGAAAAATTAAGATAACAATTCAAAAGCACAATCCACTGCAATATGTCAAAAGCATGATCTGATCTAGTGGCCGATTGTAAAAATATCAAAAGTGTCCCTAGTATTATATATGCAATATAAATCTATTTTAAGATGTTTAGTGACGTTCATTGCTAATTTTTAACTTTGTTTTTAGTCTCCTGAAGAAGTAGCAAATGGCTACGAAATATAGAGGTTAAAATAAATGAGTCTTTTAGTTGACAGACGATTACATACTCGATTAATTAATTATACATTATTATAGTACGGTCGATAATACTTACAAGTCAATTATATATATATATATATATATATATATATATATATATATATATATATATAAAGTCGTAACTTTTTAAAAGACTTTTATTGAGTGGAGGAAACGTATAGATAATTTTTTTTTGGCTCAATAGCTGAAAATTGATCGTGTTAATTCATAATTAATTCTCTTTTACAATGCATAATCTTACACATCTGAACATACGAGTACATATATCGTATTAAAATCGAATAATATTTTTGTTATTTTTACTATACATCGATACATCTAATTGTTCGTAATAATAATAAATCGTATATTGGATTGCGCTCATACATTTACAAGTATATAAGTTTGAAAATAAAGACAGGGAAATAAAGAAGAAAACACATATTCATATGTATGTACATATATAAAAAAAGAACAGTACAACTCTCAATGACTATTTGAATAGATCCATATTATGTATCGATGTGATGTTGTATATTAAATACCCAAAAGGTCAATGCTCCTGTAACAATTGCAGCATATATGTACATGCCAATCATACTTGTATGAAGAAATGAATACTGCTGTAACCAGGACATTCGGCATTAGTTATTATCACTTTTTCCTTTTCTTATTTACTCCCTTTCTTTACAGATTTTTTTTTCATGTTGTGTTTCCCATATATTCTTCACTTTCTTTTCGTTTATCTTTTACAGCCTTTACGAAAGTACAATAAGTTGTTCTTTTTCTTGGTAAAGACTTCGTATGTTACTTGTTTATTTATGTAGTTTCGTTATCTATCTCGCATAATTCCTGCCTACTCTTCATCATCCCTGGCGTTCCGCCAATGAAGACAAACTAATATTAATTGCAGTGACTGCGGTGTACGTGTAAGCCTTCATTCACCGTGCAAGAAGAACCATGTATCATTGCTATCGATTGAGCAAAGCAAACTTCATTCTTAGTATCGTCTTGTGTCGCAGATTTCTGCTATTTTGCTCTCGCAGTGATATATTATTTGTAGTATTTATGGTATGTAAGGAATGTCAAGTTTAGTTTTCATTATCTTGAAAATTACTTTTTGTTCTTTCTACGTCAGTGAAAATTATTGAATTGTATGTTTGCAATAACGAAGTTCGAATTTTTGGTAAATGAGTGCCTAATGAAAAACAATTAAAAAATAAAGTAACTACTGAGTTTGTTACACAATTTTAGATCAGTCGCTTTTTATTTGTATTTGCTATCACATAGATGAATTTATTATTCAGATCATACATTTTTATAGCCTTGATTCAATAATGTAAAAATAATATAGAAAGATAATGTTTTTGTTCAATAGTATTTTACGACTATTAAAAACAAATAACTGCAATTTTAAGAGATTAGTCAAAACACATTTAAGGAAAAAAATCTTGTTTGTCGTTTAAAGTTTGACACTGCATTTCAATACAGAAGTGATTCAAATAATAGAAATGTTTTCAGTTCGACTACGCGCTTGCTTATTGTGTAGCCCGAGATCTACGAATGTCTAAAGGAATTGCCAAAGAATTTAAAGAGATATTTGGCAGAATCGAAGAATTAATGCAACAGGGACCGGCAATTGGGAAGAATCTCCAAATAATAAATAACAAATATAAAGAGCAGCCCATATTTTATTTGGTCACAAAAGAACTGTCAAGCTCGAAGCCAACCAATCGTGGCTTATGGGAGGCCCTGGTCCATTTGCGTGAACAAATGTTACAACTGGACATGTTGAAATTAGCAGTAACAAAATTGGATTGTGGATTGAACCGTCTGGATAGGAAGAGAATTATAAGAAGCATGTTAGAGGTGTTATTTCAACATACTAGTATGGAAATTTTGGTCTGTAATTGTCGGCCTGAATATTCCATTCCGCCCAGACAAGATGAGACCGTGGACTGCTACTTCCATATGGGGTCGTTCAAGTATTTCGTAAGCACCAAAGGGGGGTCTTTTGTTTGCTTATTTTTGATGACATGGGGGACGGAGGGTCTGAATGGCGATTACGTCAGCAATATTTATTTATTTATTTTTTTTATTTTTTTTTGTCTGATTTGAACACATATGGCAACCCTTGTCTATGTTCGAAAGCAATAAGCATGTTCAGGGATTCCCCGAAATAATTGATTATGCTGGCTCTCGCGCGGTGTTTTATGGTTAAGTAAGAAAGAACAGAAGTAGGGGAATTACCGCGCGCGCTATTCACTTATCTGAATTTGTCCGGTCTAATATCATTTGACGTGTTAATGTTTGTTTACTATTGATCGATTTTTGCCACAGTTGAAATAGTTTAAAATGTCGTCCAATGTAGACAAATCAAAATTGTACCAAAAATTATTTGAAAGTTTTAAGTTAGTTAATGAAGTTTGGCGTGGTTATAAGACACAAGCAAAGTCCGACAAGGAACTCGGTAGTATTGCGTCTAAAAGAATTGAAGAAGAATTGCAAGCACCAACTAGTCTATTAATCCTTTTTTCCAAGATAAGTTAGCCTTCTGTTTGTTGTTAACTTGCTGTGCCCGGGCTCTTTCAGGGTAGATATTTTTAGAGTATCATTACGAAATGGTAAAAAACGGAATCCTTTATAATATTGTCATTTTGTCCATCTAGCCATATGCCACACAGGTCATTTTTCAAAAAGTTATTTTAATTGCTAGTAAAAAAATTGGAAAAATACTTAATAATTTTAATTTAAAAAGTGCTACAGTGCAGTGAGCAGATAAGTCTTGGTTTCATCGATTTAAATTTCAAAAATATTACTTCAGACGTAATCCGTTACAGGAGTAAGTATGATGACTTGATTTTGGATGATGGAGGGCAATTTCTTAGCCTTCCACTCAGGTTAGCTCTACACTTAAATTCTTCACCTAAAGAATTTCTGCACATGCCCTACAGATTATTTTTGTCCAACGGTAAAATCGAAAATATCAAGTCGAACATGTGCAAAACGTGTAGTCTTTATCATGCCTCTGTCAAGTTATTAAATTGTCACAGCAAGGAGATCCATAAAAAAACACACACACCGAAACAAGAGTGAGACCTATAAGAGTGGTTGCTCGTCGTGCCAATGAATTGATGTGCATAATACAAACTTTAGACGAATACCAAGATGTTGAATAGCTTGAAGAGAACGATATACATATCTCGAAAGAACATAAAAGTGAACAGACATATAACATCGAGCAGCAAACATCCAATGTTATCGAAGGCTTAGAATCATGGATTCATTAATTTGAGTTTACCTATTTTTTAAATGGAACAAAATAAATAAATATCATTTATATGCTAATAATATAGTATTTATATATGATGTTAATGATTTGCTTGAATAAATATTAAATGTGCATTAAATTACTTTATAGTTTATAAATTGCTTATTTTATTGTCATAATCTTGATAGATAACTAGAGTGGACCAATCCGGAGCGAAAGCAGAGGCGTGACTAACGAATTGGTTCACGATTACTTAGTATGTTGTTCACGGTCATCGTGTGTACACGTATAATAGCAGCAGGAAAGTGTATTCTGTGTATTTAATAATGTTGCACAGCTATGTTCGATAGAAGACGCAAGAAATGAGTGTATTTTAAGTAAGTTTGAAAGTCATGCCTCTGCTTTCGCTCCGAATTGGTACACTCTATAGGTAACTATGATCGATAGTCAGATAGATAGTTGTTCATGAATAACAATAAAGAAACTTGAACAGATTTTGTAAAAACTAATGCCAATACTTACGTAAGCATAGGAGGGGGGTAAGAGCTTAGCTTACTTTTGCTGACAAGGGAGAGGGGGGGATTTAAAGTTATTAAAATTCTGCTTACGCAATACTTGAATCCCTATGACGTGCAACAATGCAACAAGGGCCCTACCTGTAGATTTCGTCATCGCCTGACAGAACTAAGGCACGGCATGTTTCGGGACGAAACTTTTTCTTTAAGAAGGTAATGTGAGTCATGAACTTACGTCACCCGCGTAAATAAATATATGTTATTATTGGTTATTGAGTGTATTTAGTGTGTTTTTCTATTAACATAGTGTGTTTTTTATTAATATGGAGTGTTTTAAATTACAGTTAGGTTTAATTAAAAGAAACAGAAAGACAAATATTTTACAATACTATAAGTGTCAAATCTCAAACAGTATAAGTATAACTGATTCTTTCTATTGCAAATATAGCACATTATGCCTGCAGGAAAAGAGTCATTATTTCGTCTGCACTGACTAAAAGTAAAGAAATTATATAATATTTATGTACCAAGCGTATTTAGTAGATATTTATGCTCTGAGGGCGACGATCTTATAAACCCAAGGCCCTCTGGCCCGAAGGTTTGTAAGTCGCCCTAGGGCATACACATCTATTAATACCCGCGGTGCATGCAAACTTTTATGTTATGCTAGTTCGTTATTGCATCCACAATATAAATATTTTAAAAAATCCAAAAACTTAATTTAATTTTAACATTGTCATTTAATAATAGACACTATCGTTGCTGGGCGAAGGCTGTTAAATTTAAAAAGTTAAAATGCAGTAGTTTTGAAATTTCTGACGAAATTGTTAAAAAAAGGGGAAAAACTAACACGAAACTTGTTACCGAAGAAATTGAGAAACGCCTACGACAGAGAATATGAGAAATTACTATACTGGATGGCAGAAAACTGGATAGAACGGATGCGTAGGCGATCTCATTAAAACATTTTCTCTGAGCTCCTTGTGGTCCAAATATTCAATGGTAAATAAGAATATTAAGATCGCTAATCGCTAAGTTAAGAGAATATTTGAAGCAGGGGTTAAAAGGATACCAGCCAAAAAAGTCTAAATTTCTGCCTAGAGAAGATGTTCTAAAATTTATTCACGAGACATCGAATGAGACGTTTTTAATCAACAAAGTTGCATAAATATGGTGTATTTGGTGGATGTCGACGGTAAGAACTTGTGAATATGCTAGTTAGTCACGTAGAAGATAGATAATCAGTTTTCGTTGTGAACGTACCAAGAGACAAAAATCGATAAAAAGCACGTTTTTACCATTGACAACGACGAAGACGAAATGAACAATTTATTGATCAGAAAAAAGACTTTTTCTGACCTATAGACAATGTCGCTGTATTGTACAGCCAGCTGGAAAAAAAACACATTTGGAAAAATCCCGTTCATCATTGCGAAATATCTGGGTTTGAGCGATCCTGACAAGTATACAGGTCACTGTCGGCGTTGAACATCGGCAACTCTTCTGGCAGAGGCTGGAGCCAGTGTGACCACGTTGAAGTGCCATGGTGGATGGAGGAGTACGTCCATTACTGAAGGATATTTAGAGAGGACAGTATATCTTGAAGAAATAAGGTTTCAAGGATGCTGGCATGTATACCTTCTGGATCTTGCTTTTCCTTACAGAAACTTGATACCTAGACAATGAAACATGAATCAACGTTTGCTGCAGGCAATTTAACTATTATCGGATCCATCCAAAATTGCCAGTTTCATGTGAATTCGACTAAATAGTGTGAAGTATATTTTGTAATTTTACAAATAAAGGTTATTAATAAGTTAATCAAAAACTGTTTTTTCTGTGCCTTTATATAGTTGGTATCTAAGCAATAAAAATACAATAATTAACTAGTATGACATAAACGTTTTTTATTTTTTATTCTATTGAACAAATTATAAATAGGAGCTGTTTCTACAGAAATACATATTTTCCTCGTCTGCCATTATTCCTGGTTGGTTAAAATTAATTTTTTTATTAACAAAACTGCCTTTCTTGAACTTTTCACACCTGTTGTAGGACAGTCATATTTAATTAAAAATATTATTTATTTGCATTATTTACATATCTCGTGATTTATGTTTATAATGTTTTTAAAATTGATTGAATACAAGAATCCAATTTTCAAGATTTCAGTAAGATATGCTTTGAAAAAATTCATATTTTATTTCTCGCCTTTGATTTATTGATAGATATGTGAAAGTACATGGAACATACATACGTTTGATTAATAAATGTTATCGTTTGTTTGTAGAATCAGTTTTTGCACTTAATTTTTTCTCAACTATATTTGTATGTAACAACTATTTAATAAATTAGATGTCACCGCAATGTCTAAAAGTTAATTTTTCTAATTTAATAACATGGGTAACGGTATTTTTAAGTTAGTTTGAAAATTTATGCAAATTTTGTTCTTTTCTGGAATTTATGTAGTTTTGTCTAGTTTATTGTAATGTTCGATTTGCCTATCACTTATAATTAGAGAACGGACACGCTTACCACCCAGTGCAGTACTGGCGAAAAAGGCTGTATTTCTAAAATATTTAATTTTATTTATATAATTGGAAAACGAACGGGTGGTGATCTATAAAATTACGAAATACATATGTATTTGTTGAAAAGTTGTATTTTTAAAGTTTTTAATTTTATTTCTATAATTGGAACATTTTTATTTGTTCATTTTGTCGTTCAAGTTGAGTAAAGGAGTATTAATATTGACTAGCAATAGTTTCTCAAGGTTTTCTTCTGTCAATTTTGTTCTCTTTGAATTAGGTACATCCTTATAAATAGAAAACGTCCTTTCTACATCGCAACTGGTTATAGATGCATACTGGAAATATTATTTTATTTCTTCATATTTAGCCGTTAGATTTTGTGGAATTGTCTCCATATATAATTGCTGCAATGTAATTAAATCTGGATTTCTATTAAGAATTACTTCAAACTTTTGCCGAAGGCAACATCTGAAGTCACTTGGAATACTTTTCAAATTATTAACAGCCACATCTAATGTGGTTAATCCATCATATAATTTGAGATTTCGATTTTCAAAATAAGTGATTAGTTTTGGCAATTTTCCAAAGTGATCGTGAAGAAAGTACAACTGATTTTTTAAATTTGGGATTTGTGTGAGCTCCTTGCACTCACCAATACTTCTAGCATCCTCCTTCAGCAGTGTTACGAAATGTTTTAGACTATCGAAATTCTCAGCATAATAACTAGTAACTTCCAGCCATGTTCCCCATCTAGTTATTACTGGAGTGGGAGGCAGTGACAGAGATGGAAATTTTTCCCTGAAAAGAGCTACTCTCAATGGTGCTTTTCTGAAAACTTTTTTAAAAGCTGATACAAGTCTATCAACTTCCGGAAAAGTGTCTCTGATATATTCACAGATTCTGTGGAGAGCATGTGTTACACAAGTAGTATGCAGCATACTAGGATATGTTTTCTTCAATAGTCTGCCTGTTTTTAACATATACGCAGCACTATCACTGACAAATAAAAGTATTTTTTCTTTGTACGTGGCGTCCGAATGAAGCATTTTTTGCATATTCTCCTTAATGGTTTCAGCAACTGTTTCCGCATCAACTCTATTTATAACACTTGTTGCTATTACATATGAGTTATAGGGAATAGTTGGATGTAGTACACCAGCTACGACATTTACCACAGCGTCCTAACATATCCACCCTTTCGTCGGCGCTTATCCATATGTATTGATTTAAAAGATGGCTTCTAATGCGTTCTACTGTTCTCGTATAGCACCTAGAAACATAATATTTGCGTAAAGTTGATTCATCAGGAACATTTCGACCAGTATATTTTTTCAGAAATATTTTTAAAGTGGGATTGCTAAGTTTATTTAATGGAATATTAGCCGCCATAAAAGTTTTACAGAGTTCAGATGTGTTTGCGATCCTTAGTGACGAATTTTTGACGATATTTTACGGATTTTGTAATAAATTTCGGAATCACTGACAATGGACATACAATCAGTATGACCGTCAATCCAACTCGCCATTGTTTTACAATGCCGTTCTCGACATTCTTTGATATCATGTCTGAAAAAGTAACTTAAACAATGCTCTAGATCTAAATAAATGAAAACTAAAAATGTGTGCGTAAGTTATTGAAACTGAACAAAATTCAATGCACACTCTTACGTCGAAATAATTGGTAGAAATAGATTCAATCAAACGATATTAAACAGGATCTATCACAAAAATTATGATGTAATTAACAGTTAAAACTATGAAAACAAGAAACTTACTCACAGCACTTTATTTATCTTACGAAATATAAACTAATAAATAAAATACATTATAAAAACCCCGCTTCTATCTACGCTCATGAAGACACTTTAAAAAGCTCTATATTCTCGGAATACAATAGCTGGCTTGTCCATTGTTATCGCGGCGAGACCAGGTGTCCGAGTAAGTCAAACAAATACTTCATTGAATTACGCCGGGATGTCCTGAGCGACGTTATACACAATTCCAATTGCCGATTGCGCTTTATGAAAATTGCGTCCGTTCTCTACTTATAATTTATGGGAATGAACGTCTGCCATTACGCTACAGGTGTTGACAACATTGGTTATTAATAAATTTCAAAATTGCTTAAGAACTAACACAATACCGGTAATATTAACACGACACATCGGACATTGATTATGCATATTTTCTATACAACTTGGGAGCAATCATGTAAATATTTTATTTATTCATTAAACACTAGCCAATAAAATTGCATGTAGTTGTTATTAGATAAGCTCTTAAAATAACTTCTGTTTCACATTAACGTCAAAAACAAAATTCTAAGCGAATTATATCTCCAATAATTGATCAACAAATATTAGTTTTAAATAAAAAAAATATGTACGAGAATTTAAAAAAATATGATGCTGATGTGTTTTTCCTATAATATTAAATTACACGTAATTGTCCATGACAAAATGACTTGCAGATTGGCATTTGCGGACAATTGAAGTGAATTGATGTGAGCATATTTCTTGTATTTGCCAATCTTTTTGAGTTGAATAGAAACCTGGTTGTTATGAAAACAAAAATACAAGGATATCCACAATAACGAATTATGCGATTACTGGAAAAAATAAGCAAATAAATGGTCAGAAGATATTTTATGTTATGTAATGTTTAAATTGGCGATCTTATTGATATATCTATAATAGTTGAATTAAGTAAATACGTATTAAAAAACCGGTTTCAAAGATCAAAAATTCGAATAATTTTATTTTATTTGATTAATGGGAAAGACAATTAACTAAATTACCTTTTATATCACAAGGTTTTTTTACTAAATATGGATGATTGCTTATTTTTTATTTTATTGTTCGTATTTAATAATCGAGCAAATTCAAGGTAAATGTAATAAAGGTAATAGCAACTACGTTCTAATACATTTTAATGGAAGATCTATACAGAAAATCTAATTCATGCAATAATTCCAATAATAGATTAAGCTTTCGTCCTATAATTTTTAATTACAGCGAACGCTCGATAACATGAACTAATTCAGACCGAGGGTGTTTCACATTATCGAAATGTTTATATTAGCGAAGGTGATTTCATTAACAAGTAAATTATTAAAAGAAACCTTGAATTCACCAAAATAAAAATAAGAAAAATATTCAAACAACTTAAAGTATTATTTATTTAGAAGAAAAAAAATCTACTATCCTAGTCTGCGTAAATTTGCGCTTAGCATTATCTTCCAATGCCTGCGCCCGTAATTTGCGGAGAACTAAAATATCCGCGTATAATACTTCTTTTCTTTTACCCCAATCCAAAGCTTGGTTAAGAACTTGTATAGCTTGCGCGTCAGTCACTACACTTGCAACTTCAACAGAATAAAGATCCCCGTCATCACTGTCCGTATCTTCTTCCTCATTTACCTCAGTCAACTGCTTATCTTCGTTCCATATATTTATATCACCTAGTGTACAAAAGACGTTTGGATTTACAATTTGCAACAAATTGACAACATCCGATGATGCATTAACAAGAACATCAGCATCTGATCGCAATTGTTCCCTAATTACGCTTAAAGGTACATCGTCTTCATCTTCGTCTTATTCCAACATTTTTTATTGTTTGCTGATTAAGTGGATTCCAGGCCATGTGCAAATTCAAAACCGCTTCTCGTAATGTTATTTGTTTCAAAGCCTCGAAAATGTTTTCAGTATTCTTTGAAACAGACGAAAGTAGAAACTTTTGATACTATAGCTTGATGAGTCTTATTACATTTTGGTCCATTGGCTGGATTAATGGTGTTACGTTGGGCGGCATGTACAGACAAAAATTTACCCATCCTTGCTTCTCAGTTGTTGCTCTGGAGGATGACTTGGTGCATTATCTAATAGTAACAACGCTTTTACAAGTAACATCTGCTTTTCCAGGAAATCTTTTACCTACAAATTGATTATCGTTAAACTATGTATAGAGCATTTGTGATTACAAATTCATCGTCATACCTGAGGGACAAAGCGCTTGTGGAAACATTCCAGGAATATATTGCTGGAAGTTGTCATAACCAACTGGGATATTGGCATTTTTAAATGAGCGTGGTTTTTTTCTTTTCCTATTATCAGTGGCTTTATTTTGTGTGAACCATTAGCATTGGTGCAGGCTAGAAATGTTATTCGTTGTTTTTTTTTCTTGATGCAGCATAGGTTTTCTGAAGTAACATTATCCAATAAAGGCCGCTTTTATCGGCGTTGTAAATTTGCTCCATATTTAACGACGATTCAACAGAAACTAGTCATCGCGAATTTACGACTTGTGATTCGAAGAAGTGTCATATCCAGGCACATACGCTCTAACATGAAGAAAAAAATAAGAAAAAAGGGAATTTTAATTATGATAACAGACATTTACTCCAGTGTCTGGAACTTTATGTCCACGCAATTCACAACACACAATCGTACAGAATATTTCTGTTCTCCACCCTTACAGAAATATGACTTTAAAATAAACATTTCCTGTTCAACGAAAAATGGCATTTCGAACGATAACCTATCAAACTGATGTCTTAATTGAAAATTACTATAAGTTAGAGGTAAATATATTCTTACCCTTTATGCATATACATATACACATTTGGACTTGAAAAGGACAGTCAATGAACGAAAGAAAGCAAAAATTATACCGAAACCCTAATTAAACTTGTAGAAATACAAGCAACGGACGTCAATTATAGAAAAAATAATCAAATTCTTTCAAATCTGCCTATTTTACTAAATTGTCAACTTCACTTAAAGTATTGGAAGTAAGTTTTGATATCAAGTACCGCGGAAAAGAGTTCTTTTATGACAATCTTTTTTGATCGCACCGTATAAATGGACTAAATATCTTGATGGAGCTGATGAATATACAAGGTGTGTATAAATTGGCGGACCCACTACACGTGGCGACATTCTTGGTCAAATTTTGAGTTAAAAGTCCTAATCCTAAAACGATGTATCAGGCTTCCTTTGTCTTCAGAATGAATTTGAAAGAAACATACATTTGGCAACATTGAACACGCATGTGCTAGTTATAATCTTCGGAACATTTTTACACGTCGTCATGTGAACCTTACATTTTAAATTTAAAAAAGAAACAAACGAAATCAAATTGGTTTCTTAGATTACATATTTATTACGAAAATATTACAAAGTTTTAAAAATTTTTGATAATATTGACTAATTTTTGTACATCTTCTTGATAGAAATCAATGTAATTATTACCTACATAATTTTTCGAATTGAAATCCATCAGTTTGTAGACATAGCTGCAATCTTTGTGGTATCGTTTGTACTATTCGCTCAAGTTTTTCTGGTGTGATTTCTAATACTGCGGCGTCAATTCGGGCTCTAACTTCGTCAGCGTCTTGAGGAGCTGTAGCATAAACTTTACCTTTAATGAAACCCCAAACAAAAAAATCTAATGGATTGAGATCGGGGGATCTCGCAGGCCACAAAAGGGGACCGCCACGACCAATCCATCTGTCTGGGAAGTGTTCAGTCAACCAGTCTCTTATATTACGAGCAAAGTGCGCAGGAGCTCCATCATGCATGTAAATCATATTACGGCGTACATTCAGCGGTATCTCATCAATAACTTGTTTTAAAACATATAAATATTCACCGGCATCTAGGCGATTTGGTAAGTAAATTCGTCCAACCCTGTGGTTTATTATACCCAGCCAAACGTTAACAGAAAACCTTCTTTGGTGACCGTATTCACAAAATTCATGTGGATTTTCATCTGCCCAATGATGAAAATTATGAATATTAAACACACCATCTCTGGTAAACATGCACTCATCACTCCAAAGAATACGTCTTAAAAAGTCACCTTCTTCCTGAATTCTATTTAAGATTGTATTGCAATAATTGATTCGAAATAAGTTATCACTTCCGTAGAGAGGCTGAACTTTAGAAACATGGTATGGATGAAGCAAGTTTTCTCGTAGAACCAAATGAACAGTCTTATTACTGGGAATATTTAGTGTAGAAGCTAATTGACTGTATTGTGGCTAGAACTTACTCTTCTAGTTGCACGGTACGCCTTTGCCTTGGTCGACCTGCGTTCGCATTTCTTGGAATAAACGAACCTGTTTCACGAAGTCGTTGGTCCAGCCTTCGAAATACATTTTTACTTGGATGCCTCCGATTTGGAAAACGCACTCGATATTCCTGCCCTGCCATGCTAGCATTTCGGCATATTCGTTGAACGTAAAATTCATAATAAACAAACAGAACAACTAGTAAAGACGAAAACCCGAAAACTGATTAAAACTATACAAATAAATACGAAAACTAAACAAAATTATACAAATAAACACGAAAAATAAGCAAGTCGAATGAAATAGGTAGATTACATAAGTGTCAAAATTTGACAGTAGTAATGTATTTGACTAGAACAACATTAGGCTGCCTACTTATTGTTTTACAACGTTGTCAGATGTGTTTCTCGTCAAAATAAGTTAATAAACAAATATTAAAAACAAACTTTAAAATCAAAAAGAAAACTTTAACGAAAGGATAATAACAACAATTCTTCTTTCTTCTAAATTGTAGCTCTTTCTGTCAACAAATATCGAGTAATAATGCTTATTTCAAGACTGAAAGTCCGAACTTTAGGAACCTCGGGCAAAGATATGGAGCATGGTACAACATTTTCGTATTAGGATTTTGGACTCCGAATTTAACGAAGAACATCGCCGCGTGTAGTGGGTCCGCCAATTTATACACACCTTGTATATGTGCGCTTTCGACATTGGATAAAATTCACGATAAAGCTTTTAACTTTTGATTATCAAAACGTATTTAATCTAACAGATAATACAGAAGGAAACAACACTTAATTAAAATATATTGACATTTGTCACAAAAAAAATAATTGGAATGTAATCAGTAGAAAACCCAATTCGGAACTACAAACAAGCGAAACTAATAATAAAACTGGGTGTGTCTCACAAATTAAGGTAACGAATACATAATTTACATGTTTTGATAAATTTTCAATGTCATTCCTACATTGTCCATTCAAAATTCAAAGACAGATTGCGTCATTTCTCCTAAACCAGAATTCCGGTTAAATATTCCAATTATAAGTGGAGCACGAACGGCAAGAAGGAGACAAAAAAAAACCGTTCTACATTTTAATATTAAAATTCTAACTAGTGACATTTAAAAATTACTGAAAAAAGAGAAACTTGAGCAGAAAAAATAGAAAAATACACAAGTAGATAAATATATATACATGTATGTAGGTATATGTATATATACAATACACATACATATATGTACTTATATCTTCAGGACAAATCGAATTCAAAAGAAATACCTCACTGTCGATATTTCAGATTTCTTCAGAGTGCCTTTTACATGTGTACGTTCAACTCTTCGAGTTGTTCGGATGGAGTTGGTATTATTAAAAAAAAACGTATTTTCAATTTATCATAATCCCAGATCCTATCGTTAACAACGACGGCGGAACAAGAATAACAGTACGAGTAATACAATCTGCTCCAAAAGAGATAGACATGCTTCATATGCATGTACGTATACATATATATGAATAATTAAACATTTGAATACCGAAGTATTACGTACGCGATGTGGAATTTTTTTGTCTCTCTCTTTTTCTATAGAAAGTTACCTAAGGTTTTCGGAAACACTTGGTGATTTTCATTGTTGTTACGGTGATTCTGTTTATTCATTGTGGTAATCCGACAATCGCCTAGATTGAGTGAAATTCGGAGGATTACTTATTCGCCTTGTGTATTTTATTAGTTGTATCGGTGACAATACTTAGAAATGTCAAGCCGTATATAGGAAAAAAAATGTTAATACTCAAACTTGTAGCGATTGGATTATTATTTTTGTGTTTAACATCGTGTCCGTAAGTCAAGTGGTTTATAGAAAGTCGTTTCACGTCATTTGCGTGCAAGAGATTTAAGTAAATATTAATAATAACCGTTACAATATATAAAGACCGGATTTATGGAAATTATGCTTAAAATTTAAGGCATGAAATACGAGGGATGGCCGGTTACTAATGTAAATTTGTGAATTACAGACAAACTATCTTATTTATAAAAATCAAACATACACTAAGTAAAAGCGTTAAACGTAAAAACTGTTAGCTACGTTTCAACATAATCGCCGCCAATGTTAAGGCACTTATCCCAGCGAGGCACAAGCTTTTGTATACCCTCTTCATTCAAATTTCAATACTGCCGTACTTCATCTTAAAGATCGTCGTCGTCTTCAAACATTTTGCCCGATAAATGAGCCTTCAACGGCCCAAACAAATGAAAATCAGAAGGACCCAGGTCTGGACTATGGGGCGAATGGATAATAACTTCCCAATTGTGTTTCTGAAGCCAGACCTTCGTCTGATTTGAGGTGTGCGATCTTGTATTGTAATGCAACAACCTGATTCCCTTCGTCAACCTTCCTCTTCTTTTTTGTCGAATGGCTTGGTGTAGTTTTTCGAGAGTTTGACAATCAATATAGCTTGCATATCCCAGAATACAGCTGCCATTGTCTTTTTGCAGACTGCTGAACTTTCAATTTTTTCGGTGTTGGTGAATTCGAATGTTTCCATGTCATCGAGTCTTTGTTTGTTTCGAGGATATGGTGGTATACCCATGTTTCGTCTCCTGCAACTATAGACTCTAGTAATCTGTTTTCCTGACGATAGCGCGTTAAAAGTTCCATTGTCGTCGTCATTCGTTGCGTTTTGTGTTGATCAGTTTTGGTACCTATCTCGTGGACACTTTTCGATAGCGTAATTCAAATACGATTTCGGGAGAGCAATTTCCCGTATTTTCAACAGACGATCTTCTCGGATCAGCGTATCGATCTTTAATTGATTCTCATCCGTTTTCGTTGTTGATGGTTTTTTTCGTAAACATTCGGGATATCGTCTAGGCTCTGCGGTTACTTTTGAATTGTTTACACCAAACACTAACTTGTTTTCGATTCATAACGCCTTCTCCGTAAGTCTTCAGTATTTTTTTATGAATTTCGGTAGGTGTTTCATTATTTTCATGCAAAAAAACCGAATGACCGCTCGCACTTCAGACTTGGAGTATGTTTCGATCGAAATTGATGCGGCTATTACTGCACTTGTTGTACTGAACCTAAGGCAATGACAATAGCTAACTATGCAGTACATATGCGCATCTAAAATGGGTGCAAGTTTCAACCTGATCGGAGCGATGTAGGTGTGCCGCACTAACGTACCTTTGGAACTGGATATCCCTCGTATATGTTAAAATATGTACGAATGAGAAATAAAATAAGACCAAGTTTTGTACGTCTTTTTGACTTTTTTTTTAAATTTTAATGCCTATTATTTCTTGTATGCCTATTCAAAGCCTTTTCCTGACTTTTTGACGCGTTTTTTTCCAAAATTTATTTAATTGCGAAAAGAAATTTTTGCCGCGCCACTGCACTTTTGTTTCGTGAATGAATTTGTACATCGCAATTCCTCGTTGTGCTGTCTAACGTGGGATTCCCCGTGTTTAGTGTGATTCGGTTTACCTTGAGTCATCCATTCTTCTAGTTGTGTTAACATTGTTCGTGTGACAGTGTGAAGTGCGTTCGTAGTACAATGTCGAAACAAAAGCCCACCGTTGAGGAATGGATTAAAAATTAGAAGGACGCATTATTATCAACGCCATGAAGAGTAAGCGAATGCAAAACTAATAAGGACGCCCCAAAACATTATTAATAAAAATTAAATTAAATTATGTTAATCTTTTGTTCTTTTTCTTTGAAATTATAATCAATAACCTTTGAATGGATACGCGTTTCTGTTAAATTTTATAAAAAAATTGGCACCCCTTGTTGGTGTTGCAATTTTCATGTCATGTGGTATATGTATTTCTTTTAAATATTCAATAGTCTTTTTTGTGCATTTAGTGCATGTTTGGTCCAGCGTGTGTAAAATAAATCACACAGTACATAAACTTTTGCAGCTGTTATCCATCGAAAATATTTTTCGGTATCTGTTATCCACCGAAAAATACAAAAGCGATAAACATTAAAACTCTAATAATTTTTCCTTGAAATCTCACTTTAATAGAATGCGACTTGTTCGGAATATTCTCGAGCAAGCTGCAATAGCTAATTATATCACATTTATCAATTTAGATCTATCCAAATTAATCAAATTTTGTTTCTTACCTCACATGCATTTGTACCAGGCATGCATACGTATCAGTTATTCTAATATCTAATTAATGGGTCACAGTATTTGTATCAGTGTTGTAATCATTAATCTAGTGTTACATATGTGTCGTTTTGTAAGAATAATTTAATATGCTGCACACACAATATAAAATGTTACAAGAGCAATAAATTTTAAGAATTGTTACAGTTACTTCCAGCTTATTTAATGAATTACAAGAAAGAATTATGGTGTTGTTATTAGTACATGTAATGTTAGCGTTTTAATTTTTGAAGGTTTGTTGACTAGAACTTCTACAAATATGCAAGTTTTCCGGATTACAAGGAGAGATAATTAATTGTGGTTGTTCATTACCAATCAGCTAATAAATTACCCCAAAAATTCTCTTTAACATTAAACCTGGTATAAAAAACACTTATTTATGAAACGTTAATTTAAGGATTTCATTGATTTCGTTATTTTCGTAAATTACAGTCTAGTTTCTTGAAATGTTTCGTTATTCGCTATTTATTCTTCAAACGGATTATCAGATAGAACTGGGAGCTTATGAATTCTAAAGGTATAATATTCAAAATAAATAAAGTCATGTCCATATCTTTACGAGCAAATGTTCCCGGATGTCAAATTAAGAATTTAATGAAGCTTGGTAATAATGTAAAAGAGATTGGGATGGATATATGCAAATAATTTCGTTTCGTCCGCAATATACCTTCTGATAATTACCGGATTTTGGGTTAGCCCAATATAACTCTTGAATACTTAAATACAAGAGAAACTAATACTAATAATATTAGTATTATTGTATAGTAAGAAAGAGTTTCTTATTTTCTTGGAAGTAGCGGCCGGGTAATTAAAACTATATTTAATTTGACGTTTCAGAACTATGTATAGTGCCTTTTTCAAAACTGTAAAATTTATTTAAATTTCAAAAATGATAAGAGAACGATAATAAATCTACTTACATTAAATTTTTGTGATGTTAACATATTATGATGTATTTATTACGCATTTCTAACTAAAACTAAACTTGTGCATTAGTAGGTAGACCCTTTTCGGATATGTGTTTATTTTGATGGGTGGAAGTAATTTTAGCAGTGTCAACACTATGCGAGGGGAGGGGCTTAGTTTAACTGTTCTCGGACATGTGTTTTTTATTTAATTTTTGTAATATTTACATTGCCATTATAGGGAAGGGGTGGGGTTATATAATTGGCATACATTGCTGACAGGCTATTTAAATCTGTTCTGCCATGTATAGATTTTTTTATATGTGGATGCTTTTTATAATATATATATATATATATATATATATATATATATATATATATATACATACAATGATTAATAATTTCTTGGAATTGCGGTCGTGTGATTAATAAAACAAAGTTTTCAAATTCAATATGTTTCAGCTCAATTGATTCAGCCTTATAAATTTGGTTTATTACAATTAATTCCTACTAGTTTTTTCATATAGGAAGTAAAAAATAAAAACATCTTCAAGAAAATATCCTCGTTAAGACTTTATAAAAGAACTAGTAGTTAAGTTAAAATAGAAGTTACTAATTAGAAACAAAAGCAATTTTAATCATATAGTATTTCCTCTAATATCATGCTTACTGAATATTAATTGTAAAATGAAAAAAAATTCTGTTAAAAATGATGTTTTATATGTATATAAATGATTATCATTTATATTTGTTTTTAAGAGATTGACGACAAACTAACAACATATTGATGTGATGTTTTAAAGTTGACGAATTTTAACATGTTTAGTGCCGTTATTTGCTAAATTTTAACTCTGAATTACACTCCTGATGAAGTAACCAATGCGTTATGAAATATAGAGTGGAATAAAAGAGTTTTATTTTTACTTGACAGACCGCTCACCCGTTAATGAAATTTTTACTTATACAGTACGGTCGATAATACTTTATAGTCTATATATATATATATATATATATATATATATATATATATATATATTTTAAATTCTTTGAGAAAGGCATCACTTGCCGAAACATGTAAGATTGTTTTAAATATATGCATTTTTAAGTAAAACCAGACCATAAATCGCCAACTAATTAAATCTACCATATATATATAAATAATTATTACGTGACCTTTATATGTTATGGTAAATTCAATTTGTTGGCGATTTAAGATCTGGTTTTACTTAAAAATTTATATATTTAAAACAATCCTACATGTTTCGGCAAATGATGCCTTTTTCAAGGAATATAAAATATAAATGACAGTATATTTATGTCATACTTATACATTTGTAGTTGCTATGGATAAAATTATTCAAGGATACATTCCAATTTAATAATAATAAATCATGCCTTAGTATTCTAAAATAGATAGACAACAAAACAGGGAAACACATCATTTACCGAAACATGTAGGATTGCTTTAAATATATACATTTTGAAGGAAAATCAGACCTTAAATCGTCAACAAATTGAATTTACCATATATATATATATATATATATATATATATATATATATATATAATTATTTCTTGACCTTAGTATGTTATGGTAGATTCAATTAGTTGGCGATTTAAGGCCTGGTTTTACTTCAATATGTATATATTTAAAACAATCTTACATGTTTCGGCATATGATGCCTTTTTCAAAGAAATTTGAAATATATATGCCAGTATATTAATGTCATACAATATATCTGTAGTTGTCATGGATAAAATTATTCAAAGATACATCCAAGTTCAATAATAATAAATCATGCCTTGGCATTCTCTAAACAGTTAGACAACAAACACGGGGGAATGGCAAGCCATGAGTTACTATTAGCCCGTGGAGTGGCTTAAGATGTTAATCTGTCAGCATTTGCCTTAATCGAGAAGAAAAACATCTACCATAACATACAAAGGTCGAGAAATAATTATCTATATAAATAATTATTATCTAGTAGTAGATTTAATTAGTCGGCGATTGAAGGTATGTTCTACTTCAAAATGTATATACATATTTAAAATATTCTTACATGTTCGGCAATTAATGCCTTTTTAAAAAAAAATTGAATTATAAATGACAGCATATTAATGTCATATTTATGTATGTGACATTAACAAATATGACATTAATATACTGTCGTTTATAATTTAAAATAATAAATAATAACAAGAGTCATTCAAAAATGTATGAAAAACACGTATGTCCAGAAACGCGCTGTAGTCACAGATCATCAGTACACGATATTCGGACACAGACAATTATCACATGCAATAAGTTCAAGAGTCATGCATCTAAAAATCATCTTTTATTGGTAAAAAAGAAATATTTACCACAGCAAAAACATGGCTCACATAAAAATAAGAATCATAAATTATGATTCTTATTTTTATATGAGCCATGTTCTATAATTCTATAATTATGATTCATAATTATAGAATTTTTGGTTATTCAATAGGTTAGTCAAGCAATTCCCAGGATTTTAATCAGATTGTATTTGAAACTGTTGAGGGGTTAATCAAAATATTTTGCAGCCGGATAAATAAATTGAAATGTTGTAAAAACTGCTAATTAGTTTTAAATATTATACATTAAAATTAAAAATTAAGTATGTAAAAATAAAACAAAAAGGTTATTTAAGATTTGTAAGTTAATAAATTCTACATTTTATTATTAAAATTCAAATAAAATCTATAGAAATATAAGTCTGTCCTAATTTTATAGAAATATAAAATAATAATGTTTCCCTCAACATAATTCACTATTTACTTACAGTTTTAAATTTCATATAAAACCTTAGATTTATCTCTTTCCCACAAAGATTTCGACCACCGAAATAAATCACTAAAAAAGCCCAAATATGCGATCTTATTTTTACCTACTTCTCTTTTTTACCCTTTAAAAGAGGGTTGACGCACCCCCCCGACACAAATACCTGCACACTGCTCACACGCGGTCTTACAAAAAAAAAAACCGAACGGCAAAATGAGGACGTATTCCGGAAAGAGAAAACGAAACCACTTCCGAATTTGAAAAGGTTAAGCAATTTTTCCACACTTTTAAGCATCAAAAGCGGCGGGACCCATGCAAGCTGTAATTCGAGATCTTGCCTGAAAGAGAAAAAAACGTTCGTTGATTGAATAACAGGAGAAATAAACGTGTTACACCTTTTTATTTTTTCATTAAGGAGATTTAAGTCGTTGCTGTTTAAATATATGCAGTCTGAGCTGTAATAATACCTAACCGGTTGGCGTATTTCAATTGTTTGTTACTGCGTTTGGGAATTAGGTATATTACAAGACTGTTTATTATTCGTTTTCGTTTTGCAGTTAGTAATTTAATTTATATTCTTGAGACTTCTTTCTCTGGGCTTATTTTAAATATATCGTTCGCAAAGTTAATTAATTGTAGTTAAATAAATGGAAAAATAACTGATTTCTTTACCTACATAATAAGTGCACATACAGTGATGCGCAAATGTGGAACCATGTAAATATCTGTTAAATTAAACAGGATATTGTAATAAAATTTTAGACACGAAAATTAGGGATGAAGAGCCATAATTTGAAGTATTTTTTCAATATACAGAATGTTCAAAAAGATGTAACGTACTAAAGTTATACTTTTTTAAGTTGAATGTATTTTTTACATTTCGGGATTCTTTTCTATCACGTGATTTCAATAAACACTTGGTGTTTAAAGTATTTTTTAGTTATTAATTGGCAAGGAAAACAAAATAAACTGATACAAACAAAGTTAAACTTAATTTATGAGATTTTCAAAATGAGCGCCATCTACTTCCTCACAATAAGTCAATCTGTCTGTAAATTTTATGGTCACCCTCACTATGATGTTTAGTGAAATACTTTGTATCTCCTCTTTATTAATTCAGACAAGACCGACAAGAACTTGACGACGTGCCGTCCTTTCGTGGTTATAGATTGAATAATCTAAATGGAACGAAAGAGAGGAACGACATATAGTTACAATTTCGGATTCGTTCCGTTGTATCGAATCCATCCGGATCGACACATCACCACTGTGGATTTACAATTATTTTCTTTAAGCTGTTTTGCTTTTATGTGTACTTGTAAATGTCTTGCAGCTTATCTTGAATGGACACTTTCCATTTATAATAATTTTCTTTAAGATGCTTTGCTTTTTTGTGTCGTTCCAAATTTGACTTGTTGTTTGTCTGGAATTCACACTCTGTGCATTTGTAATCATTTTCTTTAAGATGTTTTCTTTTTATGTGTTGTTTTAAATAGGGCTTGTAGTTTCTTTCAGCAAAATCTTGTGGTAGGAAGATTGGCGAGGGCGTACCTAGAAAGAAGGATAATAACGTCCTCCTCGGTGAGGCATCATTAGATGATCTCCTTAAAAGAATATCCTACGAAGGTTTTTACAGTCTGGAATACGCAGACAATAAGTTGATAGAACTCAATGCGGATCCCAATACAAAGAAACCAAGTCATGTCATGGTTTAGAAATTCAACTTTGGTCAGAAATATAAAATAGTCATACCAGATGGGGATGAGTGGAAGAAGGGCCCATCGACGGAATTTTATCTGGTACAAGACAAAAATAGATGCTGCAGTTGGAAAATATGCACGCAAGGAAAGGGCGATTATCCAAGTGAGCGTAAGTAAAGATATTACGGTATTTCAAATAGAAATGGCCCTACTGCATTATTGCGTTAGCGAAATTAATAGATAGGGTGGAACTAATCGCATCGTGGCAGTTTTCTCTAACAGCTAGACGCTTATAGACACTGGATTCAGTGCAAGTTAAATTTAACCTATTAACGCCCAACTTTTAAAAATTAAAAATAAAAAGTTTTTTTTTAGTGAAACGTTTTTAATTGAAGTAAAATAATACAAAAATACAAAAATTTATTCATTTTTTATGAAAATAACGTAAATATAGCCTGTCCTAAATATAGGACACTGGCACTTACACATATCAACCGTACTATAGGTGAAATCAAGACGCAGATTATTTTTTGTGGTAAGGAATGAAGCATTCCTTGCAGAGTGTCACATCACATTTGACGTAAAATGAAAGAGGTTTCGATGAACAGTTTTTTCCTTGACATCTTCGCTGTTTCTCTCTTTTTTCCATAAAATGACCTTGGTTGTCACATCTTACATCTTCGAAAACTTTTGTTGCAGACGTTCTCGGCCTACCGACAAACGGTTTTTGAATAATTTTCATGTATGGTACGGCAACAGATCGTCTATACTCTAGCAAACTCAAATCAATATCGTTAACTAGCTTGTAAACGAGCCATGAGTTTACCATGGCCATATCAATACACCTAATAAATAGAGGCCAGTACCATTTCTTGGCTCTAATATTTGTTGCATACTTGCCCACCAACCAGTCATGTTGATCCACTCCACCCATGTAAGAGTTGTAATTCTTCAACAAAAGCGGTTGTGGTATGCTTCGCTTTTCTTTAGCCTTTCGATCCCACCTGCCTGCTTTATGGAGAGGTTCTACTGAATCGAAATTGGTGGCAATTGTAACGCACTTGTTATCATTCCATTTCACAATAAGTATTTCTGCATTTGTATCGAATCTGTAATCATACGAGCCTCGTTCTTCTTTTCCAAGAGATTTGGAATCTTTTAAAGGGCATGAAGATAATCTATTCTCTCTTAAAGTTCCAGTCGCACGGAATCCTAGCTGTTGTAGATGAATGAGTAAGTCTCTACTTGTAAACAAGTTGTCAAAATATATCTGATGACTTGCGGGTTCTGATACACAATCTAACATATCAAGTACTACCCTGGATCCTAAGGCCAAATCTTCACGATCATTTTTTGCAATTGATTTTCCAGTATACAGGTCATAGTTATAGCAATATCCACTAACGCCACAAAGAGCCCACAATTTATAGCCAAATATAATAGGCTTTCCACGTATAAATTGCTTTAGGCCATGATGTCCATAATATTTGACAATCATTTCGTCGATTGCTAATTCTTTCTCAAATACGTGAAATTTTTTTAAGTTTTCGTTTATCATTTTTAGCAAAGGTCTAACTTTGAATCCTCTATCATCCTTGTCTATTACCAAGTTATCGGCAAAATGTATATATTTTTTTTATTTTTAAATATTCATTTCTGGAGATACAGGCCTTGACAATATTTATACCAAGATCCTCTTCCTCGCTCCAATAATTTCTCTCAGATGGCAATTGATGATATCCGCTGAACAATAAAATACCTACAAACGATTTTAGTTTGTCTATTGTGACGGTGAAATCTTGATCATATTTGCTTCTAGCATATTTCAGTGTTTCGTTAACAATGTAATCAAAAACGGTGTCAGTAAAATATTCTTCTAATATTTGAACTGGCGATTTTCCCGCTAGATTATTTTTAAGATTATCTCTATTTGTAGTGGCTGTTTGGAGTGTATCTGGCAATTTTGTGTAAACGGGTTTCACCTTTTTCCAGGAAAATGTTTGTTGAGTAAGGCAACGTCTTTTCTTAGGTCTCTTTGCGTTGACATGAGTATTTTCAGCAGATGAACAACCAGGTAAACTTACTTCCTCTTGCTCATATGTTTCTGGAGCCTCAGAACTAAGAGGTAATTTATATTGCAGTACAAGTTCTCCTGGTACATCACTAACTTCCAAATTTCCTAAGTTGTTATCATCAACGTCATCTTCATCAGTTAGTTCATCTGGTTCTGGTGGAAGAATGACTATATCGAGATCTTCAGATGTCATAAATGTAGGATCATTTACAATATCCTCGACTTCACGTAACGACAATGCTCTTCTGTACATCTTTTGAGTAAATATATGTATATGTATACAAATTTCTAAACTAATAGAATAACATATCAATATAACACCACGCAATAAAAATTTTTCACATAATATATTTAGTTGACATACAATGTAGAAATGAGTTGTGCGAAGCAAGAGACAAACTCAAAATACTAAAATAACGCAACTGTAAATTTTTTTATAATGCCAACATACAATACACAATACAGAAAATACTGAACAGTGCGTGGCAACCGACAAACTCGAAATATGAAATAAAAGAAGATTGTAAATTTGATAACGCGAAGTACCAGTGTAAGTAAGTACCAGTGAAGTACCAGAAGTAGAAGTGTCATATAAATAGGACAGCCATAATAGACCATCTATATTGTGAAGTTTCTAAATATTTTTTTTTAAATAACTGTGGCACCACCTTTGGTGAACTCTTTTTCGAGTGAATAGTATAGTAAATGTTCGTTAAACCTTTTTTTTTATATGATTTACAAACATATATATAACGTTATAAAAACGTCGTTTTGGGATTAAACGTAAGGATTAAAAAAATCTTTTTAATGGTACGAGCTATATATGGTCAAACACGTCTTAAAAGGCTTAATGGGATTCCACCTAACGATAAAAAAACTATTTTGAAAATACAATTTATATACAGACCAAAAAAACACCTGTTTTTATACTGTCCTATAAATAGGACGCTGGGGTTTAATGGGTTAATATTTATGGGATTGCGTATGTGTCTCAAACGAGCTCAATAACCAGTCTTACAGCGCATGAAGACCATAGGTCTAATTAGAAAGCGAACGAATTAGCTCCACAGCCTTCGTATAAAGCCTTCATAGGACAAGAGCCTTCCTTAGGTATTCCAAAAACAAATAGCAAAACAGTTATGAAAAAGTAGGCTGAAAAAAGAGTTAGGGAAAGATGGAAGAACTCCCCGGGGTAAAGACAGGCAAAACAGTTCTATAGAAAACATTCGCTTAAGTTTACAACGGATCTACTGAATAGAGACAGAAAGTTTGTTAAGATGACGTCGGTATTATCAACGTATTTAAAAGGACATTTATATTAAATGGCATTTAAAGGTAACGCATCAACATGTTTAAAGGAACATTTAACTCTAAACACGCATTTAAACTTAAATGTCCAAATTTGACTACTCAAGTTTAAAAGAAGAATTAATAACGCATGCGTATTTATGTATATGCATGCTTGAATGTACTTCTGTACTTAGATATACTTACATAACTTCGAAACTTCTAGGAACTTACATCCATTATAGGCTATGTATTTTCTGTTTAATATTAATTTCTCTACGAATAAATTTTCAAAATTTTCGAATATTTTTAAAATTTATTATAATTTTTAAAAAGAATTTCATTGTTGTACGACTTTTCTACTTCTTGCAAATATTTCTAATATATTTATGTAACTGTTAAATATTGTTTACTTTTTGATTTATTAGTTCAACAACTGTAATATCTTAGGCACAAATTAATACAAAGAAACTATGTAGTAACAAAATTTTATTAATATATATATATATATATATATATATATATATATATATAT